>CM044444.1:21651867-21679059 GCA_024363595.1 Xenopus borealis
TTCATGTGAGGACACAGCTTATTTGATGTATCCAGTATTTTCTTTATATATTTGTTTATTAACAATAAGCTAAGTTTGATATCAATTAAAAAAGTCTCTCCAGCTGAATAATATGCATGATGCAGATGATATATATTTATATAGTACCTGAGTTCTTTGGACCCCTCTTTTATGACACTGGATTTTTCTTTGTACAAGTGAAGAGCATGCATGAATCAGGCCATCATCGCAGAGTCTACTTTTAGAGTACTTGCAAAGAATCTTCTGCTGCATGCCCAAACTATGATTAGACCTGGCCTGCTCTATTATATAACTTGCATCTTTTAGTGCTTGCCTATTATATGCTACATCTAGTTTAGCCTTTTACTTGTAATGCTGTACAATAGAGTCAAAGGCAGAAATATGTGAATGTTTCACACCAGGTGGCTTAAGCAGCTGTGGTTAAAGAAGGTTAAAAGCAAGTTCATTATCTCTGACTCTTTTCTTCTTTGTTTCAACAACAGGCAAGGCTGCTGGGGGAGGGCGCTCTCTGAAAGGGGTTATTGGTTATAAATGTTCCGTAAATTTTCCTGCTGAAGGGAGAGAGGCTTCAGCTGATTGCTTTGTTAACAAGCTCATATAATGTTCCTTGGCTGAAAGATATAGGAGTAATGAGGCAGGTAACAGGTGTGGGAGGAGAATGATAAAGCAAACACTCCCAGCCTGTTCAGGACTAGATTCCAATCCACTGACTGCTAAGAGTGCTTTGAAATGTGAAATAAAAGCCTACGTTACAAATTTAATTTGCTGATGCTATTCATATAATTATAATAACATTGATTAGGGGCACCAACTCCACATTGCTGCACTAATCATAAGTAATTCAGTTCAAAGAAGTGTTGCATGTCTGATTATAATGCCTACAGAATGTGTCCTGAAACAATGACTAGTCAGCCATGCAGCATGTTGCTTTTATATTTAAGCTGGCCATAGACACAACGATCCGATCGTACGAATCCTCGATTCGTACGATTTTCGGATCGTGTGTGGAGTGTTCCGACATTTGTCGTGCCATGCCGATCGGTCGATCGGCCAGGTTAGAAAATTTCTGTCAGCTGGCGATCATATCTTTGTGTCTATTGCAGATCGTACGATTTTCAGTGGGAGACCGTCACTAGGTTTTTAATCGTACAACTTTCGTACGATCCCTGTCAGGGGCAGAACGTCAGCTGTCTGTGCTTTTTACTACTTTAGTTGATCTGAAGGTTAGTGGCAGGTTGGGAGATGCAAAGATCCGATCGTTGGAATCATCTTACGATCGGATCTTTGCGTCTATGGCCAGCTTTAGGCCAGACGGGGAGATTCGGGGGCGATCCGTCGCCTGGCGACTTCGCCTTACCAGGCAATTTTGAGCGACTTTAAAAATCGCGCCGCTCCGTGTGAACTAGAGCAGGCGACTTTAAGTATCGCCGGTGCGCTGGGGTGTCTAGCTATTTGGGGAGATTCGGGGGCGATCCGTCGCGGCAAGAAGTCACCAGGCGACGGATCACCCCCGAATCTCCCTGTCTAGCCTAAGCCTAAAGGAATGTGGTAGCAATATAATACTGCAACTATATATATATATATATATATATATATATATATTTGGTTAGAAACCAGAAATGTGGCTCTAGCAGTTAGGTTTTTATGTTATTTTCTTTTTTACTGTCCCTGTCAACCTGTGGGGCACTGAGTTTCTCAACTCGCCTCATTGACGCAGCACCTCTGTTTATATATGAGCAGCACACAAGTGCCCCATTGCCAGTGTCGGATTAATGCAATTGCCTACAGAAGTTCCCAGAAAGATCTGGGCCCTATGGCTTTTTCTATTGCCATGGGCTTCTGAAAAAACTGTTTTATGTTTTTCTCCAGTCCTCTAAAATGAGGTATAGGCACCTCTTCCCTAAGGGCTGAACTCCACAGCGACCTTACATACAACACGTCGCCATGTGATGACAACTTGCTGCATTTTTATCCAACAGTCAGATACGTGTAGTTTGTACCCACGATTTTCCATTAAGTTCCATTGTCTGAAACATCGCATGCGTGTCATCAAATGGCATTGTGTCTGATGTAAGTTCACATGGAGTTCAGCCCTTATTCTGTCCCTTTAACCATGCCTGGCTTGCAGCAGATTCCTAAATTATACAAAATATTTCCCTAACTGACACAAGGTGTCATATCCTTCCAGTTATTGAGCTGCAACTTGGGGTGAAGAGCATACAAATCAATATTTATTTGCCCTCTTTCATTCTGACACCTTGCTTCTCTGGCAGATCCTAGTCCCATGACTAGCTTAGCAGGCCCTTACAAAAATTCACTCTGCGGAAATGAATGTACTTTAGTTGTCAGAATCTGGGGGTGGGTGATTCCCTTTCAGGGTCACTTTGCAGCTGGTTACTATATCATATAACAATTGCTCTGGCTGGGCACTGAGTACTACAGTATGTCCTAAAACCCAACATGCCTAATGAGCATTGGTGTTATATTCTAAAGGGGCACCACATCCTTATACAATTATTTATTTAAAGCATGTATTTTACCATTTCATTTTGATTCAAAATCTTAAAGTATGTGGATATTCAGACAGTAACACAATATATATAAAAATGAGTTCAGCCCAATTATATGACTGTAAAACCTGGGCATATAAGTTAAGATCTATGATCGGCCTAAATCAGCCAAACAATTGTCTAAAATCGTGTATGGGCAGCTTAGGGTATGAGGATCTAACTCGTAAATCTCATGCAAACCACAAAGGCTCTGTTTGAAAAGCCAAATGGTTACCCAAGGCACTACAGCCTAATGTACTAAACCTAAATTGAATTGATTTACAATGGAGTTTTTTTTCCAGGTTTTTCAATATATATTAATTATTGGACATAATAGACAGGGGTGTGTGTGCCTGTGCGGCCACTCGTTCAGTACACTGTATTAGCTCTTTTTTTGCTCTGTGTGTCAGCGTGTAAACGTGTTTGATGAAAAGAAAAACTTTTAGCCAATCAGAGTGTTAGTGTTAATTTTCACAAACAGTAACAACTTGAGTTGCCAAATGAGCGGATCTTGCACCGATATGCCCACCTTGAGATGCTAGGATTGAAATAGCAGTGGATGGTCTTCAGCGCATAAGCAGACCGTTCCAAGACAATGGTGCGCCCAATATCTCTCATCACCCCACAACCCCTATATGTGATGGTGCACGTAAATACGTATTGCTATTGCAGGCAAAGCAAATACGATTGTTTTGCCTGCAGTAAGGATTAGTTACATCTTAGTTGGGACCAAGCAGAAAGTACTGTTTTATTATTACAGAGAAGAAAAAAAATCATCTTTTAAAAATGTGATTTTGTTTTATTAAAATAGGGTCAATGGGAGATGGCTGCTATTCAGAACTTTCCAGATAGTGGATCCTATACTTGTTGAACACTGTACAAATGCGGGTTCCACATACACAAAAACACATGAATCAAGCTGAATGTGTTAAATTTACTTTCAGAGTTCAACTAAGCCATCGGACATCTGAGATTAAGTCTTTTACTAGGGCAAGGAGGTTTTAGAAAGGCGAGTTGTTCATCACTTAAATAAATAAATAAATAATAATTTACCTTGCAAAACTCAAGCCATCTGGAGAATTAGTTGCCATCAAGACTTTAGAAAAGCGAGGCATAAATATAACTTGATAGGTAAGTAAAAATTGAACGAATATGATTATTTTTAGTCTTTTTCTAATGTGCTTATATTTAAGGTGGCCATACACAGGCCAGCTTGGCTATGACGAAGTCAGTTGGTATATGAGCTGGGTATTGAGCAATTTGGCCATCTAAATGGAAAGTGAATAGGACTAATCTATTTATGAAGCATTTTTTATTCATTTTAGAACCATAGCAGCTGGCATTTTGGTTGATTTTGGAGCCCTAAATCAGAAAGTACCTCTGGGTGTGGGGAATGTATATGGACGGGGGGTGGTAGAAAATGCTCTTCTAGTTAATATGATAAAAAAACATCTATGAAAGCCATAAAAGAACATACATCAGACTGAGATATGAGTGGACACAGGAGATGAAGTTTTAGATGAAAGGATTTCATGTGCAAATCAGCAGAGTATCAACTTTCCCTTTAGATGATATCAATGTGAGCATCTGGTTTCTTTCAATGCAGTTTTATTTGATTGTCACCTACCTGTTAAAGGTCTAAAGGGCAGGATTAAATGCTCTTAGAGTGTTATAAACAGTACAATTAAAGCAAAAAGATGTAGTTTGAATTAAAAGAAGTGAAATTCTAAAGCTCTAGGGATTCCAGCAAGGAAAAAAAAAAAGAACTGACAATCTACTTGTTTTTTTTAAGCCTTGGCACATGAATTTTAATGGACACAACCGTTTCTCATTCATGTACTAACAAGGCCCGCTCGGTTTCTATCTGCTGCAGATCAAGGGACAGAGGTTAAATGGCACAGGTGCACCTGTCCCCTAGACCAAACATACTACTCATGAGAAGCTCAGCCACAAGGCAGACAGGAAGGACTTCCGCAGAATCTGGTAGAGGCTCTGTGGCCTGCCCTAAGCATCCATCTGTCCTACAGCTCCACCAACAGCTGGTTGGCTTACTCCTGCATCTTGATCTTTACCCATGTTTGGATTTTGTTTTTAACCAAATAAAACCATCATGGGAGCAAGTTGATACTTATTTTGCAAACAAGAAGAGATCAAAAACAAACCTACAGAAACACTTATCCTCCAGCTGCAACACTTTATGCTCTGCCCAACATTCATCCAAGTGCCTATTTGGTGGGGACCTCACTAATGCTCCAAAGGGAATTGACAGTTTGTCACTGCTGGAAACAAGCCGATTGCTTACAGCAGTATTAGCCAAGGATAAATTCAACTAAAACACAAGGGCCGCTAAGGGTATTCAAATGCATCTTTAAAAAACAAGTGATTCAAATTCTTTTCTTTACCATACATTAAAAAAACATAGTATTACAGGGTATTGTAACATTTTCACAGAATTATTATTTATACAATAAACATACTAACAAATAAAATTGTATACCAATGAGAAATATGACACCATAGAGATGTTTCCCATTGGCAGTAGTAACATACAGACATCTTGTCATATATGCCCAGGTTTGGTTTGACTTTAATGGACAGGTCTAAACCTGGAGGAGGGAGTTAAAGATTTTACAGGTTCACTTTAAGTTACTGTGTGAAGTAGGGATGCAATTTTAGGATTTGGAGTGAATCCAGAATCCTTTGTGAAATATTCTTCCAAATACTAAACTGAATTGGAACTGTAATTTGCATAAGTAAATTAGGGAAAAGAGAACCATGCACTGGCCCCATGCTTAAATTGTTTTAACTTCCTCATTTGTGCGAGGAAAAGTCACATGATTTGTTGGATTCGGATAGGCACTTGGATCCAGCGAATCCGAGTCCTGAAAGAGCCAAATCCTGGATTTGGTACAGGCTTAGTGCGAATCTTGGGGAGGAACCCTTATTTTTTATTTTCATTGTGTATTTTAATGCAACACCAGAGAGAAAAGAAAGAAAATATAACAGGAAGAGAGATGTGATACACTAATCTGGTCTTTATACAGACATAAGCTTTTCCATTTCATGTGATAAAAAGCAAATTCAGATTTATGGATATAAAAGTAAGATGCCTGTCATACAAATTGATGCCCTGGATTAATGGATGATCAATGAGTATGGGGCCTCATAGCATTTAAAACAAATGGCTATTTAGAAAGAGAACCAAAAACCCCAGCACTGTAAATTACAGGTAAAAGGAATACATCCCCATGCTACTCTAAACAGGAAGTGGCCAACGCAGAAGTGAGCATTACAAACCATAGAGATGTTCTCAAACAAAATCAAGCACATTAGTATAATTAAATCAAACAAATCAATTAAATGCTTTAAAACATTTGTTAATCATAGCCATGTAATATAATATGAAAAAGGGTACAACCCAAGGCAAAAAAAAAAAAAAAAAGAGCTCCATGCTGCCATTTTACTTACTTTTTTGAGGCAACCCAAGAACTGACTGAAAAATGTTTACTCTACTGTTCCACTTGTGAATAAGGTATAATGGTGGAGAGGTATGGTTAGTCATATCTCTGAGGCAGTGTAGTTTTTTTCCTAAAGGAAAGTACCAAACGAAGAAAAAAAAACTTATGAACCCACCTTTCATTCTTCAAGGCTCAAAAAGGATGTGTCCCGGTGGACCTCACCCACATGGCATAGGGTTCATTACTCTTATAAACATATATCACGCATATATTATAAACATATATCGCGCATAATTTGCATACGTGATGCCTAATTTGCATACGGCGCGAATTTCAAAGTATAATAGAAGTGTATGTTACAGCCACTACATAAGCCCAGGAAACCTTTAATAAATAAAATAAAGCTGTCTTATTGCCCTACATGTGCCCCCTGTATAGTTGTGTTGCCATATGTTAGGAAATGTAGGGGGGGGTAAAGAGGGAAACCCAAAAAAAATTTCCGCTCTTTTTCAGACTATCACCCAACAAAAGGTAAAAAGACGCCAGCATTTTTTGGGACTTAGAAAAAAAATTAAAGTTTTTTTTTTTCAAACTGGTCTGACCTGGCGAAGTAACGTTCACAAAAATTTTCATCTTAGTGAATTAGCGTAGGTACGTCCCTTCATCAGTGCGCAACTTTGCCTGGTGTAAGGGTGTGAAGTTGCGCAAGTCGATGTCCTTCACTAGCGAATTTTCGCCAGGGACACTGTTAATGAATCAGCGAAGTTGCGAATTGACGTCATGCTGGCGAATTAGCGCTAGCGTTAGACGCTTTGCGCTTTAGTGAAGCAAAATGTTTTCTTTCAACAGAGAAGATTCATATAATATATATACTTTGAGAAACATTTTTAAGTCCCGTGAGTGTGGATTCTAAATCCTTATATTACGGAAATGCATGGGAACCCTACACATTCTATTCCAAATCAAAACGTGAAGAAGCATTTATCCAATTTGTTGTTATTTGTTATTCCTTTATAGAAGTGAAGAAAGGGGAATATTAGGCAATAGAAGTGTCTGTATTCTTCTTTACAATCTCACTTTTTAAACTGAAAAATATTTCAAGATTTTGCTTTCCTTTGAATCATTGAACTAATATATAGTTGTATACACAGTGTTTCTGAGAACTGCTGCACATCTGTGTTGCATGGAGTCCACCAATTGCTAGCACCGGTTACATTCCACAATTCTTCTGCATCTCTTGGTTTTGCCCCCACACGTTTTCTATCGGATTAAGGTCTGAGGATTGGGCTGCCACTACATAATGTCAATCTTTTTGGTCTGGAACCAAGATGTTGCTCATTTCCTGGTGTGTTTGGGGTCATTTTCTTGTTGAAACTCCCATTTCAAGGACATTTCCTCTTCGGCATAAGGCAACGTAACGTCTAAGTATTTTGATGTATTGAAACTGATCCATGATGAGATAAATAGGCCCAACACCATAGTATGAAAAACATCCCCCAATCATGATGCTTGTGCCACCATGCTTCACTGTGTTCACACTGTACTGTGGCTTGAATTCAGTGTTTGGGGGTCGTCTGACAAACTGTCTGCTGCCCCTAGACCCAAAAAGAACAATCTTGTTTTCATCAGTCCACAACATGTTGCACCATCTCTCTTTGGGCTAGTCAATGTGTTCTTTGGCAAATTGGAACCTCTTCAGCACGTCTTTTTTTTTCTTCTTCAAAAATGGGAGTTTGCAGGGGCTTCTTGCGGATATCTTGGCTTCACTTCACATAGGCATCATCTAATTGTAACATTACTCACAGGTAATTTTAGACCCTCTTTGATCTTCCTGGAGCTGATCATTGCCTGAGTCTTTGCCATTTTGGCTATTTTTCTATCCATTCAAATGGTAGTTTTCGGTATTCTTCCACATCGTTCAGGTTTTGGTTGACATTTTACAGAATTTGAGATCATTGTAGCTGAGCAGGCTATCATTTTCTCCCCTCTCTTTTTAATCAAAGTACACTCTACTTCTGAACAATGTCTGGAACAACCCATTTTAGATTTTCAGAGAGAAATGCCCTATGACCAGCATGCACATTTACTTCTTCCTTCCTTAAATAAGGGCCATAATTGACACCTGTTGTTTCACAGAATGAATGACCTCACTAATTTTACTCTACATTGCTATTATTTGGAACAAGCTATTGCTATTTTGAAGATTGTTTTTATTTGGAACAACTATTACTATTTTGAACAATATTATTTTGAACAAATTATTAATATTATGAACACTGCTATTATTTGGAACATGCCTCAGTTAATGATTCAATGACAGAATCAGCAGCATGCAAGTCATGACTGTTGGTTTTCTACTACACCTAATATTAAATTATTTTCTACTAAAAACAGTAGGCCTTTTTCAAAGTACTGAAATATTTACAAGTATGCCTTAAATATGCATCATTGGTGGGAAACAGCAGTGTCATAATTATGCTCAAAAACCATTAACCCTCAATGTGATTAAAGTTCATTCCTGCTATACAATGCAATGTTGCTTTTTCAGTAGAGATTTTCTCCAAATAATTCACCATTACTATAAATAAAAAAATGCAATACACAAAATCGCGGTAAAATTGTATCAATACATTAGTATAGAGTTGCGTTCTAGTTGCAAACCTTTATGCAACTCTTGAGCAGACATACAAGATTTTTTATTAGTAGTAAAAGTTACAAGCCCATAAGGGGATAAATTGCCACACCAGAAACAATAGAAGGGTAAAAACATTTATATTTTTTCTAATCCTCATCCCAAATTTGGTTGAGTTACTAATTCATTTATTTTGACTGGTCGCCACAGACACTAATAAAAAATCTTGTATGTCTGCTCAAGAGTTAAACACAGTAGCAAAAAGGTTTGCAACTAGAAAGCAGAACTTTGAAAAAGTCCTTGGATGGGGCCGAAACGTCAGACTGAAGTTCTGTAAATAAATACCAATTTTATTCATCTTTAAGGCCTGAGAGTGCAGATTATTTTATATATATATATATATATATATATAAACATAAGCCAAAGGTGATGGCACTCACAGGATTTAAGAAAAAAGCCAAAAATGTAAAAAGAGGAAGTTTATTGATCCAACGTTTTCGGTCCCACACAAGGACCTTTGTCAAGAACAAAATATTGCACTCCCAACTGTTTGGCAAGAGTGACCTGTCTCTTATTTGTTTGACCCCAAGGAAGGTCATTGTCGCAGACTAAAATGTTTGGTTACTTTAATAAAATATATAAGTTTTTGAAGACCTGGGAGTACAGTACTATTCAGTATATTAATATTTATAATTAATATTATTTAATGGCAAATACTTGATTTAAAAAAAAAAAACATTACCCACATTATATATATATAAAACACTTATAGAATGTCAGCACAACTCGAAAAGCAAAAATTAGTTGCCTGGGTGCACAGCCAAGTAAAGTAAACTGGAATCAGGTGAAGAGCTCACGCTCACAGGACTTGTCTAGCCGAAACGTCCTGTGAGTGCAAGCTCTTCACCTGATTCCTATATATATATTAGATTTGCTATTTATTTCATGAATTGCATATTAATATTCTCCAATAGCTGTGTGTATATACTGCAGATGCACTAGCTAGAAAACATTCTTGATTTATGTGGAACAAGGACCTTTGTGCAGGAGTGCCCTCTCCTGGGTATAATTATTAAGCACACTCCTCTATTAGACTAGTGATCCCCAACCAATGGCTTGTGAGCAACCCCAGAGGCCTTGAAGAAGGTGCTTATTTTTTTATTATTGGCTTGGAGACAAGGTTTTGTAGCATAAAAAACAGCTTTACTGCAAAACAGATCCTCTTGTAGCTGCCAGTCTACAAAATAGCCAATCACAGACCATATTTCGCACCTCCAGGGACTTTCTTCATTGCTTCCCAATTCTCTTTACATGGGTAAAAAACGGTTAGAAACACCTGCATTAGACACTACTATAATATTAGAAAGGAATGTTGTAAATATAATTTCAGTTGCTTGCCATGGCTTAATAAATTGCAATTCTCCAATTACTAATGTTTTACACTTATTTTAGTTCTCTTAATCTAGCCCCTTTGGCAGAAAAAAACATGTGATTTATGGTTATCTTCATTTAAAAATTTTCCGCTCTTCTGAATGCACATGTGCTCATGACAGTTAATACACTCCCATACTAATAACATTAGTAAGATGGAAATAGTTATGTATAAAACCAAATCAAAAAGGATAAATGCATTTAATAAAGTTACAGAATACCATGGTCTTGTCATATGGTCTTTGCCAAAAAACAAAAACACTTACAAAAGGTACAGAACAATTGCTGTGCTCTTCCAAGAACTTACTCTCGATCAAATCTCAGAGAGTAGACTCTGTAATTATAGCCTGTAGTACACCACTGTTAAAGGGCAAGGAAAGTATAAAATAGAATAAGGGTAGAAATGCTGTATTTTGTATACTAAACATAAACATGAACTTACTGCACCACAAGCCTAATCAAACAAATGATTTATGCTTTCAAAGTTGGCCACAGGGGGCTGTCATCTTGTAACTTTGTTATACATCTTTGTCTGACACTGGCACTGCACATGGTCTGTGCTGCTTATGGATCGTCATAAATGATAAAAAAAACAAACCTATTTGAGTTCTGCATGGCTGGTAACTTAGGCAGGGGCTCCCCCTGCTGTTCATAAGTATGATTGTTTCCCTGCCAGAAGTTAGGGGCTGTCTGACAATTCCTATCCACAGCACTAAATAAAGGAAGACTTTCACTGCATACAGTCAGGTTTCTTATAAAAATGGTACACATTTTTAAATTAAAGTATATTGGAGATAGATTTCTTTTTCATTAAAGAAAGAAAAAATGGGATTTTATTTATTTGCCTTTCCTTGCCCTTTAAGAATAGTGAGTGAGAATGATAGAGCAAGACTCAGGAGTAACCAGACTGAATGATACACCAAATCATTCATTTCAATGTAAAGGCCAGTGCGGTGGAGGGTCAAGAGTATCAATCAAGCCAGATTCATCTGTAGACTGAAAACTCCCCCATCTGTTCAGCCTTTTGAAAATAGGAAAGCAAATCACCATAATTCTAATTATTAAAGTTGTTATCTGCCTCCTCAAATTACTGGACCCTGCATGGAATGCTAGGGTTTGATACAATTACACAGAAATGCACTTTTTGGTTGAAAGTCCCCTGTTAAAAATATTTCTTAAACTATCCTTTAGTACACCAAACAACTTACAATGTGACTTAATTTTGTTTGTTTTTTTAATTAGGTAGCTTTTTATTCAGTACCATTTTAGTTTGCAATTCAGCCGCATCCAGGCAGTGGTGTAAAGGAGAGACTGCAATTTGAATATAAGAGGGCCTGAATATAAACATAGTCATATGAAAACAGTGGTAAATTTTTAATTTCCCAGAAACATCTGAGTGATGGGGTGTTTTCTCAAACAAGATTTTTAGTGAAGCAGTATTTCAGTTGTGCTTTGGTTTGACCCTCCTCTGAAGAGTGACAGCATGGGATCCTCAAAGCAACTGTCAAAAGATCTGAACAAAGTTCAGTATCATGGTTTAGGGGAAGGCTTCAAAATGAGGTTTAAATGGTCAGTTTCAATTGTAAGGGATGTAATCAGAAGAAGGAAGGCCACAGTTGCTGTAATACCCAGGTCTGGCAGACCAAGAAAAATATAGGAGTGACATATGCAAAGGATTGTGAGAATGGTTACAGACAACCCAAAGATCACTTTCAAAGACATGCAAGAACATCTTGCTGCAGATGTTGCATCTGTACATCATTCTACAATTCAGTACAATTTGCACAAAGAACATCTGTATGACAGGGTGATGAGAAAGAAGCCCTTTCTGCACTCACACCACAAACAGTCACTTGTATGCAAAAGATCATTTAGACAAGCCACAGTCATTGTGGTTTGGACCGATGAGACAAATATTGAATGTTCATAACAAAAAAGCACTTTGCATGGTGGAAGAAGAACACTACATTCCAAGAAAAACACATGCTACTTACTGTTAAATTTGGTGGACGTTCCATCATGCTGTGGGTGTGTGTAACTAGTTCAAGACAATGACCCTAAACACACTTCGAAATCTACAAAGGCAATTATGTAGAGGGAGAAGCAAAATAATCTGGAATGGAGTCAGTGTCCCCTTGAATATCATCGAAAATCTATGGGATGATTTGAAGCAGGCTGTCTATGCCCGGAAGCCATCAAATTTAACAGAACTGTAGAGATTTTGTATGGACGAATGGTCAAAAATACTGCCATTCAGAAAATAGACACTTCAAGGTAATAGGAGGAGTCTAGAGGCTTTGCAAAAGGAGGCTCAACTAAGTATTGATATTTCTCTGTTGGGGTGCCCAAATCTATGCGCCACTCTAATTTTAGGACACATATTGCATATTTTCTGTTAATTCAATAAACTTTACATCACTGCTGAAATACTACCGTTTCCATAAGGCATGTTATACATTAAAAGGAAGTTTCTACTCTGAAAGCTCAGCCAATGATAAACAAAATTTCAAAGAATAAAGGCTCCCAAGTAATAAAAAAAATAAAATTATACTCTCACACCAGTGTTCCCTCTTAATTAATTTTTGGCTATGTGCACAAAAAAAAAAATATTTTGTGCCCACATTTTATATTTGTGTGCGCGGTTTAAAAAATGGTGTGCTCAGGTCAAAACTAATTCAAGATTTTGCGTTTTCACCCAAAATTCTCTGTGTGCACCACGATTTGTTGCGTGAGCTGCCGTGGTGCGTAGGAGTACACACAACTTATAGGGAACACTGCCTTGAAAATGTTTTTTTTTTTTTTTTTTGTGGCTGCTGGGGTCGGGGACATCTCGAACATACTAAAACTTATCGTGAAGGTGTTCATTTTAGGAAATTTGAGATACTGTTCGTATATTGATGTGCAAGAACATGCTTCTGATAAATGTGACTATAGTTTATAGATTTATCCAGCTGGCAGAATTATTCTTGGATTTATTGAATCAAATACCAGTGTTAACCATGCTATCATTGTTCCTCGTCACTGTATGTTAAGTGATCTGCATTCATGTATTCCCAGATCCCTTTCTATTAGCAATTTACCAAGCAATACTATAACCCTACTTGTTAAAGAATTATTTCCCTTGTGTAAGAGATCACTGCTCTGTCAGTTATCTTGCTCTACACAGTCAACTCCACAAAACGATATATACATATACCTTTGTAAAAGGGCAATAGGCTTTTGCCTATATACATGTATAAATTCCCTCATACAAATAAAAACGCTAGAGAGAAAAAGTCACTTCCCAGTCTTTATTTCCACCTGATTGGCCTTTAAAGAGAGGAGCATAAATTTGGAAACAGATGAAGATAAAGGAGGTTTGGAGATGATGGTAAGTGCAGCCACCCACAGCAATTAGTGCCTCTCTTTGGAATTGGTTATCTGGAACAGGTGCTTACAGGTTTAGTCTTGAGTAAAGCACTAGTATCAGACAGAACCAGTTAGTACATTCACAGAAGAGTTCAGGCTAGATTGTAACAGATTCAGAAGGAGGAGAGTTGCCATTTCAGTTGGGAAATCAAATTCACAACAGGAGCAGAGATACATGAAAATTTTTTTTACCAGGATGGTCATAGATCACATGTGAGCCCATCAATTAGAAAGATTTGACTTGCAAAAAATCCTTGCAACTGGCTCATTACTCTTGTTTAAAGCTACCAGTGTGTTTAGGCACATTATTATTATAGATGTTTTCACAAATTCAAAAGCCTCCTCAGATGAACAAACTATGGGTGTGCAACATCTGCACAATTATCAGACTCATTTTAAAACAAAACAAGACACTGATGTAGGCAAAACAGAGCAAAGTCTAGCAGGTTTACAAGCAAACACCTCAGTTTGGATTGCATGCTTCATAAACTGTTCAATACAAATTTGGCAAACTCCCTTCTGTAGAACAAACAATTCCACTTTCCAGACTCTTGTTCCTTCACAAAATCATCCCTTCATGGTCCACATACGTTTTAGAAACTTTCTCATCAAGAGGACACTAATATGCCTTTAAGGGTCAGACAGGTCCCCCTCATGTAGAACTTTAGCAACAGATTTTTGTTTTCTCTTTCAGATACACGTTTGAGTTCTGCATATTAGAATACTGAAAGCAAATATAAGAACCTTTAGAAAATAAGACACAGAAGTGGGATGGGTCAAAAATATACATTATTCCCCACCCTATTTCTTAGGATTAAGAAACAAATATGTCCCCAGCCACCAACGTGGTGTAAGTGCTTTAAGCATGTGCGTGCTGACAACGGCCTAAATGTTCCATTTCTCAGGATGAACTACCAATAGGCTTTGGTAAAGACACTGTTGGAGAACAATGGTAAACTTTGGAGAGTGGGTAAGCTTAGGAAAGGTTGGACTTCCAAGTGCCCCTTTTGAAAACTGCAGTAACAGTGAACCCTTTTAAAACAGAAGCACATAGGAAATACAGAATACAGAGAGAGCGAGAGCAAGCTAAACTCCAGGCAAAGTTAAATTTTCATCCATGCCCATTGAGTGTTAAATTGCACATCTGGTAACCTGTATCCAATTACAGTTAGCCCACAAAATTGCAAACTCAGGCTTAAATTACCAGCAATGTAATATTACATGACAAATTAAAGCCACCCGACCAAAAGGCAAGGCAGTAGCGACGTGTAGACAGGCTTTTTGCGTAAGTAACCCACATTTGTAAAGATGCCAATTAAATAAAGATTTGGACCTGTATTAGTACTTATGAGCTAAAATCTACATTTTAACTCATAGGGATGCGGACGCTATAAGAACTTGCCAGATGGCTACGGCACTCTCTTTGTTCAATAAGCCAAACAGAGCCGGTAGAGCAGGTTAGAGATCTCACTCTAAGAACAAATACATTAAAACATTAAAAGAAAGGCATGTCACAGGCTGGAACAAGTTGTTAACTATGCCTGGAGGGTCTGTATAGAGCATGCTCTGGTAGCGGGCATCAGTGCCCAGCCCTCCTTTTCTCCTGTTGTTTAGTGATGAAGTATTTGAAGAATTCATACACAGACCATGCAATGGCTGTGGAGGGCACCTGATAGATTACCCTGGCCTGAACCCCTCGGAAGTAGGCGGTAACCCCACCCACTTTGTAAACCGTCCTGAAGGCATTAGCCATGCCTGTGATATGTCCACTTATGTTAGAGGAATTCAAGGCCAGAGATTCCTGTGTGTTGAGCAAGGTCTTGCAAACATCCAGTGGAGTAGTGGCAGCAGCAGCCACGGCTCCTGCACAGGCTCCAGAGAGCATGTGGGAGGTTGGGTTGTAATGTCTGTGAGGATTTAATTGCTCCTGCAGGAACTCGTAGGTCATGAAGTGGATGGCCTGGAAGGGGATATTCATAGTCAGTTGCGTTGTGTAGCTTCTGTAAAAGGCACCAGCACCCTCAGTTTGCCACACGGCCCTCATACAGTCTGTCACTTTACGATAGGGTGAATTGTACATCTGCATCCTCTGCTTTATCACTTTTGTGGAGCGTTATCGTTGCAAATGTATATGATGTAGGCCAAGGCCAGATGTGATAATTTGCCAGTGGCAAGGAGAAGAATAGGAGAGAGAAAAAAAAACAGTTAATCTTTAATCCCTTAAATGTTGCTGGGGACCCCCAGTGCTCCTTGTTTGTAGCAATACAGTTCTGTTTAGATATATATAGCCCTTCAAAATCAGTAGCTACCAGCAAATGCATGTGATGGGTTTCTACACAGAACAATATTGCTGCAATTTGCCATGAATATGCTGATCTGGGACTCTCTATCCTGTGACCTTGGTACAAAATCTAGTACTTATAGTTTCTAAAATCACATCTCTGTTTCAGTAATTAAAAGATATAGGGATATCAGGTAACCCCAACTCCCACAAGGTGTTCCCTGCATTAAGGGAGGTGCTGGTTTAAGTTAACTTTTAGCATGTCATTTTAGAACGGTCATTTCTAAGCAATTTTTAAATCGTTTTTTATAATAATTTGCCTTTTTCTTCTGACTGTTTCCAGCTATTGACTTTGATTGTGCTATTTATCCATGGGTCAAATGTCACTGAAAGCTCTTCATTCTTTATTCCAAACTAAACATGCACTTTTACTTTAAATATATTCCATATACTTTCCTACTCTCAGACGCAAACTTGTGGATTTAGCGAATGATCAATGGCTGTAGAATCAAGTATGAACCGGTGAAAGAGTTTGAGCAATAACACCCTCACCTTCAGCAGGATTCATAGCTGCATCATGTAACAGAGTTGCAACACAGCCGGCTGCCCCTGGAAAAGAGAAACTGTCAGCAATAATATGACTGAACACCAAATAAAAGTGCATTTAACTGCTGGTGTAGACTTACACCTGGCTGGTGTTGTACTGTGCTATATAAGCACCAGCAGCTGCCGCTCAGTGTGCTATGCTGTATATTAAAGTGGGCCGAGAGTTACTTAAAAACTGTACACAGAAAGGAGTACCCCTATGCACATACGAGTGGAGCAGTCATTTTAGCAAGTTAGTGCTTTTGTTACACAACAGTTTTAAAAGTACAAGCTACTCTATGTTTGTTTGGAAACAGCAGTCATTCAAAAAGAAAATACTGGAATATTGAACATTAAGGTGCTAGTTGCATTATATAAATGAGTGCACAATGTGCAAATATCCGACCTTGAAGTAGGATCAAGACAATGCAATATTTGCACAAGCACCAATATAAAAACAGGAAATATTTCAAGCGATGTTCCAACATCAGCCTTCCAGATGCAGCAAACTATATCTCCCACTGCACTAAGCCAGCCAATAGAGGATTAAAGTTTTAGTTCTGTAGCAGCAGGAGGGGCTACAGGTGAAACATGCAATGTTTAATGCTATGCAGTTTTCATTTGACATATCTACTTTAACTGAAGCCAAATTCACAAGGGAAAGATAAAGGGGTTATTACCTGCTCCCCAAAGCATGTGCTGCACTGGAATGGCTACCAACATGTTTTGTTTTATCCAGATAAGACTTGGTGCTACAGATGTCTTCACTGCTCTTTACATAGCCTTAAAGTCTTACATATCATGCGTGCCTGCAATATGCCTAACCACTGGGAGGTGTTATATACTGCAACGAAAGTTGCATGAAATAGTGATTGTTAGGGCAAGGGCACATCCAGGCTTTTTTTCATTTTTTTGTGCATGGAAGGGGATATGCTTTTAGATGCATACGACAATCCCAGCATCACCCTCTGGAGAGCTACACGGAGCAGAGGTTGGCACAATAATGCATGCATTCAAGTTTTTGTGCAGATCTCTGCTCCGTGTAGTTCCCCACAGGCCAATAGCCGGCAATGTAGCAGATCGGCTTTCCTCCTCTTTTTAAAGAAATAAAAACTCCACCATCTGCAGAGGCAAATGGACAATCTGCTTAGTGTGCCCTATAGATTACGATGTCACACAAAAAAAAAGAACAAGTGTCGCACATATAGCCTCCAAAAACTATGTCTGATGCAATTTACGTGTCATAAGGTATAGTAAGCCAAATACTACTTGTTGATTGTATCATTATACCTATAACAAATTCCTGCACATTTAACTACAATAAATTCTGGTATTTAGGGTCAGTTTCCCCAACCAACAGAAAAACTAATTTAATGTCAGATTTTTTTTGTGGGGGGGGGGGGGGGGCTCATTTGTATTCTTGCACTCTCTTATTCTCCAGTCAAATAGTAGGACCATAGAAGTGCCTCAGAACTAAAAGTTTATAGGAGTTACAAACACTCCAGCATCAAAAAGCAGAAAATTGCTCCAAGTAAAGCGTTCAAGGACTTTGCAATCCAGAACGGAAAACTGCAAGATAACAATGGCAAGTTTTCTTTACAAAAAAGATCAACACAAGGAATAGTCTATCTATAAATGGGGGTCAGAACGGAAGTTGGCACATACATGCTTATTTCTGGTACAGCAGTCACTTCTGACTGCTCAGATCATTCAGGTAATTGTTCCAAACAAATAGAACAGTACTAAAGGTGTATGACTATGTACGGTATCCCATGGGCCACCTTAAATACACACCAGATAAAGTCAAAAGAAGAAGTAATTTACGGTTTTAAAATCCCCAGTAAAAGAGTGCAAATAGTGGCTAAATTTTACTCATGCTGGAGAATTCATGACCCCTTTAAATTACAAAATGCAAGGTTTTACCTAGGCAATATCTTCTACATAAAAGATGTTTTAAATGTGAACTATCAGCTCTTTGCTATTCAAGGGTTCCTACACACATTTTGCTTTACACAGACTACAATAATTCATAGGGTGAAGTAAGGCTTCACAAAAACCTATACTTACAAAAAAGTGGATGCAGTACACTTCCTTTTCTAACCACAATAGCCTGTTCTAAGTCAACTGTGTTCTTATGCTCTAAGTGGTCTCTAGCCTGTCTCTTAAACCCATAGAACTAACATGATCAGTTTAAAATCTTGCAACGTTTAAACTACAATTAGAAGATAACAAATCAATAGTAGATGTTCTGGTATTGGCAAGGAAAGAAATCACTCAGCCCAGTAGACACCGCTTCCATTTTAGCTGCCCTCCAATTTTTGATTTCCAGAGATCCAATGCTGGCATTGAGCTGCGTGCATAGGAGCAGTCTGAATGAATCAAATATCAGAAGACGACACATGTCTGGTACACAAAATCAAGTCTGTGTTGAAAGGTAAGGTGCTGTTGCTATACACCACCAATGGCCCGACCGTGTAAAGTCTAAGGTTTTGTGGAGACATGTGCCTAACTGTGCACCCTGAGCCTCCGCCAGTCCATCAGCATGCTATCAACTTGCACTATTTCAGTATAGTCATATGCAGCTCCTGTGATCACTGTTCAGCAGCAAAGTTTTTTTTTTTTTTTTTGCAAAATAAGAGGGAGAATGCTGATAAACTGGAATGTATTTGCTTTCAACAAAAACGTGGTAACGATGTAAACTTGCTGCAGGCATCCTTAGAAAACAAGGCTTCTGCAGCACACCCTCTTTCAGTAGTCTTACGATTGCCACCGCCTCCAGAGTGAAACCTTTAAACCCTTCAAGTCACTTGGAGTCAGGGTTCCAAATAATGTCCGCATAAAGTTCAGCAGAGTGTTAGTAAAGTTAAGGCACTGGCAGACAGGAATGTGTGTTTTGGTGTGCCTAAAATTGGTAGATATATATACACTAGGGTTAAACACTCAGGACATTGGTTTAAAAAACATGGGAAAATAGTAATATTGTATCTTAGACATAATGATCTTTAGGTTCAGAATGTTGTAATTTCTAAATAACGGTCAGTTCAGAAGGTTGTAATTTCTAGCAGCAAACCAGGGATACAAGTTTGCACACAAACATCTATAATGCAGTCACTTAAGGAAAGGGGCTTTTCATACTGTATGTGTAATTAGAACTAGGACTGCACTTCAGGCAGTGGTACAGAACCACAGTAATGCTCTTAAGGAGCCATAATTGCAGGCCACTAGGAGAATGTGAAGTAGATTAGTGTGAGATTGCATGTTATTTTGTGCCAAGTTGCCTGAAAAAAAAAATTTAAAAAAAGTCAGAAATGTCTTGGCAACAGAGACTTGTTTAACAAAAAATAAAGAAAACCGAAGTTATGCAGGACAGGAATAGTCAATACCATTAGCAATATGGCAATTGCCCCCGGGGTGGATAATGTCACTCAATGTCTTTTTTAATTTTTCATAGCAGGCAAAGTAGAGAGCATGGGCAGGGCCTGCGCCTGTTGCAGTAACATTCAGTCCTCTCAACGGTCTCCAGAAGCCTTCAGTTCGGACGATTTTAGACAGGGCATCCATTACATTTCGGTAACGGGCAGCAGGATCTGGCTGAAGACTTTGCATGCGGGTCTAAAAAAAAAAGAAAACATGGTTAAGAATCACAGGGCTTGAAACAGCTTGGCTGTTCACCTATATATGCAACAGTATTTATGTTGTGTGTCTGGATTCCTATCGGCTCCTGTAAAGCCACCATAAAGCATAAAATAAAGCATTAAACTTGAATAGAGTGAACATGTGATTAGTGTCAGTCCTCCAGACTCTCGAGACCCATCAGTGCTCATATTATAGAATCAGGCAGACTAATTTATAATCAATGCATATTTCTAAAGCACCAACAAAGCTTAACCATTAGCGCAACCTAGCTATCCAGCAACGAAACTCTCATATCTAACATTGATAAGTCCATTATCCCTGCTTGTAGATATCAAAAGTTAACCCCCCCCCAAAAAAAAACAAAGATCAACTGAAGGCAAAGAACTACTGTTCTATTAGACACTGTTAAATCAGTAATAGTACAAAAATTAAAGGTGGCCACACGCGGGTCGATATTGGCCCGTGTCTGGGTTCTGATGCTAATTGCACTGGTTTCTGTGCTGCCACGTAGTAATTATCTCTATTACTTACTAATCAGCCTTATATTGTGACATTTCTATTCTATGTGTACTGTATATTGTGAGTGGTCCCTAAGCTCAGTAAGTGACAGCAGCACAGAGCATGTGAATCAGTGAATCAGCAGAAAAGAAGATGGGGAGCTACTGGGCATCTACTGGGGAGACACAGATCTTTACTGCTAAATGGCTGTGGTTGCCTTGGGCTGGTACACAAGCACAAAAGAATGTACAACATTTCTAGCTACTTCTTTAGTTAGGTTTTAGTTCTCCTTTAAATCTAGGTAACTTCGCTATTCAGAAGATAATTATTGTTGTGTTTTTTTTGTTTTCATAATTTTCAGCTTATCTTAACATGATCTGAAACAATTCAGCTCAGTCCTCAAAACCACTTTTCCAAAGCATATACCCATGCACAGATTAGTCAGAGGATCCTGTATGCTTTTCACTTAGCTTAAGTATTCATGTTTATGCCAAGGATTTGTCTCTGAAAATGAACACCTAACTATGTAATGGAGAAATTGCTCAATGCTGTAATTACAACATCCAGGCTTACTGGAATCTCAGGCTGGCAGCCTGCTGTCTGTAAGATGGCGTCTCAAGCACACTACACCTACATGAGTGGAAATATCAAGCCTGGTCTCCCTGCTATAAAAAAAAAAAGTCTACAATATTAAATCAAAACCCTGCTGGTGAAACCCTGGACTTTAAGTCTAAAAACCACGACGGATCTTAGGAACAGACACCAGTAACATTTGCACAAACAAAGCAGCCTTTACACAAAACACACACTGGATCAGACCACTCTGCACATGCAAAAACCACCGTCAGTCACATGGAGGATTACGGATATCATAAAATTAGTGGAGGGGATGCGTTTTACATTCATTGTGTTTCACTTAAAAAGAATGAACGCACAAATAGCCCAAAATAACGCAGGCCATAAGCAATATGTGATGTGGCCTTATATATGAAATGAGGCAGACTGGAAATTTCTATCATTTAGAAACAAGATTGGGCAATGAATGCTGCCCTTGAGGGGTCTTAGCAGCATTCCATATAATGTGGTCTTTGGCCTGGCAGCTGAACAATTGTAGTTTATCCCTGGGGTTTGTCTAGCTATGAATGCAGGACAATGTGAAACAGTCACCATTTGTTGAGTGATATACGGAAAACAAGTTGCCAAAAAGGACATGACAGTTGGACCTCCATGCAAACTCCAAAGTGAACACTCCTTAGGCTGGGGACAGACAGGGAGATTCGGGGAGATTCTGTCGCCTGCTAAAAACGCCAGGCAACAGAATCTCCCCGTCTGTCCCCAGCCTTAGAGGTCAGTCATTGTGATAGGAGGACTGAGATGGGAGCGGGTCAGACGTGGGTATATCAGTAGATGTGCACCCACAGGCCAGGTTGGACAAAGAAAGTTATGGTTGAGTCAACTAATTTAGCCTGTCACATGTAGTGCACTACCTATATATTTATATAGAAGCAGGCTGCATCAGTTGCCTTATGGTAGCAACACAGTACGATTCGGGAAGATTTAGTCACCCATCGACAAATCGCTTTATCTTCAGGCGACTAATCTCTCCAAAAAGCCTTCCTGCCAGCTGCAATGTAAATCGTTAGTGGGATGGAACTCGGAGCGCTTCGTTTTCCGAAGTTGCCTCACGAGGAAACATTGGCCGACTTCGGAAAAAGCAGCGCTCCCAGTGCCATCCTGACGGTGATTTAGATTCTAGCCAGCGGCAAGGCTTTTCAGGGAGATTAGTCGTCCGAATAAGCGATTTGTCTATGTGTGAATCTTACTGTGTGTCACTACCCTTAATCTGTTTTATAAGTTGCCACTAAACAACCAGGGACATTAAGAAAAGTGAACAGCTAAAGCTTATTTAATGCAGATGTCACAACAAACATGTTTTTACACCTTACTGCTAGGTTCATCTAGTCCCTGCTTGTCTAAGACACACCTTGGCACATTATGAAACAAATTCAGTTGCTTATTAGAGGTTTAAGCTGAAACTATTTGTTAAATGTACACAGTAATTGAGTCAGGAAGGTGCAGCTGCTTTTGCTCTTCATCACCAAATACCCATTGGGCAGCAGCACTATCTTAATATGGGCCCAAAATGACTCCCTCTGATGGGGGCTTGGTTAGAAATTCCCATTGTCAAGTAGTGTGGTCTATACTAACCTATTTGCTTTCAGACACAGTTGGGAGAGTAAAGGTGGTCATACAGGGGCCAATAAAAGCTGCCGGCAGACCAAGTTGGAAGCTTATTGGCCCGTGTATGGGGCCCTCCGATGGGCTTCCCCGATTGAAATCTGGCCAGAGACAGCCAGATGTCGATCAGATGGGGTTAAAAATCCTGTTAGATCTGGCCGCATCTGTTCTTTGATGCGGTCCCGCATCAAGACTGGCTTATCTCCTCCATTGTGATCCAATTGTTGAGCCCTAGGGCCCAACGATCGGATCAACTGATGTCGCCCACCTCATGGTGGGCATATCGGGGGCAGATACGCTCATTTGGCAACATCGCCAAAAAAGCAGGTACCCCCGTGTATGGCCACCTTACAGGTAGAGGCACCTGGGTAGATTCAGGGAGATAAGTCGTACCAGCAACAAATCTCCTGTTCTTCAGGGCAACAATCTCCCCGAACTGCCTTCCCACCAGCTTGAATGTAAAATCACTGGAGGGATGGCACTCTCATCGCTTCGTTTTCGGAAGTTGCCAAAAGTTTCCTTGTGAGGCAACTTCGGGAAAACTAAGTGCTACAAGTGCCATCCCACTGCCGATTTTTCATTTTAGCTGTGAGAAGGCAGTTTTGGGAGATTGTCGCCCCAAAAACTGCTCATGTGCCTGAAGCCTTAAACCTCAATTTCAGCAGCACTGAACTATTACATGTGCAGCAAAGAAGGTAGAATTACTGCCTTAACAGTGCCGGCTAATATACTAATATAGTTAGTTAGCCAAAACATATAATGTGTAAAGGCTGGAGTGCCTGGTTGTCTAACATAATAGCCAGAACACTACTTCCTGCTTTTCAGCTCTCTGACTAAGTCAGTGACTAAAAGAGGGGCCACATGGGACATAACTGTTCAGTGAGTTTGAGGTGGCCATACACGGGCCAATAAAAGCTGCCAACAGACCAAGTCGGCAGCTTATTGGCCTGTGTATGGGGCCCTCCGACGGGCTTTACCGATCGATATCTGGCCGAAAGTAGGCCGCATCTTGATCGGGCAGGTTAAAAAATCCCATCGGATCTCAGCTGACTGCCCATATCTTTTCTATTGTGATCCGATCGTTGGGCCCTAGGGCCCACCATCAGATCAGCCGATATTGCCCAAACAAGCGGATCTCTCCGTGTACGGCCACCTTCAGCATTCAGCTCTCATTCAAAAACAGGTCCATGTTTCCCCCCCAAGTCTCTGATTGGTTAATGCCTGGTAAATAATCAATGTAAACCAAGAGAGCTGAAAAGCAGGAAGTAGTGTTCTGGCTGTTATGTTAGTCATACACTCACTCCAGCCTTTATACATTACATTTTTGGCTAACTAACTATATTAGAAACATTTTTATTTTGCACAGCCTAATTACCCAGTCTTTATACAGAACAATTCCTTTAAAGGGGTGGTTCGCCTATACCCCAAGCACTGTACATAACTGATGGAGAGGCCAGGTGTGCGTGTGCAATTTTCTGCTTAGGGGGTCACTGACCACATCTTAAAAAAAAAAAAAAAGCAACATTATCTCTAAAGGTGGCCCTCCGACGGGCTTCACCGATCGATATCTGGCTGAAAGTCGGCCAGATGTTGATCAGGCAGGACTCGAAATCCCGTCGAATTGCGGCCGCATCTGTTCGTTGATGTGGTCCTGCCCTAGGGCCATAGGACCACATCAGGTGGGCATATCGGGGAGAGATCCACACGTTTGGTGACATCACCAAACGAGTGGATCTCTCCATGTATGGCCACCTTAAGGCTACACATTAATTATTACTACTTTTTTTTAACCAGGCCTCTATTCATATTCCAGTTCAGTGCATGGTTGTTAGGGTAATTTGGACCCTAACAACCAGGGTCTATGGTTATGTATGGTTTCTAACAACTAAGAAACCATAGATAATTAAAAATGAAAAACAATTGCCAATTGCTTCTGAATATCAGGCTCTAGTCTATATCATACTAAAAGTTAAATTAAAAGGTGAACAAGCTCTTTAATAAACATGGAATAAGGAAGGAACACTAAGCTGTGCCCGGCCACGCCCACTCCTCGACCTAGCAATTTGAATGGCAAGCGACTGAATGGTAAAGGCACATTGTATAACGAGCAAAGGCTGCAGAAAACAAACGTAATTGCTGCAGCTGCTGAAGGGACAGGTAGACTCAGTAAGTTCATGGAATGACTACACTGAAGCATGTCGCTTGTTGCAGTAATATAAAATAAATGTAGCGGTAGGTGAGGAATCCCTGGGTTTTATGAAGCACTGCCAGAAGGAGGAGGTGCCTATACATGAGAGTAAGAAGCAGACAGTACGGGAATCCCTGTGTGTTGAGGTATGAAGCACAGGCGGCGGGAGGGATGGTCTATCGATCTGTAAATGAACGAGGCGCAACAATTGAAAATCTATTTTCGTGGACACGTGGACGCCGTGCTCGCCCCCCTTGTCAGTGGGATATGGTACGTTCCATTGCGCCCGCTCTCACCTTGACACAGTCTACAGGGTACATGAGGCAGTGCTCCATGACCCCAGCCACGGCCCCCGCTAGCATGTGCGTAGTTACATTAGATCCATCTGGCAGCGCTTCGTACTCGGGTTCGTCGTCATTAGAAGCCAACTCTAGGATGCGGCTGCTGGAAGACTCGAAAGCCAATGTCCCTCCGGTGCCACCTTCAGACTCAAGCACGCTGGGCCCGGCTGCTGACCAGCCGCGCCGGACCCAAGCACCCAATACCCGTCCTGGATCCCCGGCAGCGGCGGTCCGTTCCTTTAGCACAGCCTCCAACTCCATCTTGCAGTGCCCAGGCTGCTCACGGCCACCGATCCGGGCCCTTAAACGCCGCTGCCGGATTCGAGGTAGACCCGACACCGCCGTGGTGGCGCAACCTCGGGGCCTGACAACACGCCCATCCAGCATCCATTGGACATCAAGGCGGAGCTAGTTGCATAATCACCTTACTGATTGGCTGCAGGCAGTGCTATTCATTATTTAGAGAGCCCGACAGGCCGCCTCAATGTCATTTGGCGCTCTCCTTTTTTGTTGCGCAGCGATTGGTTTGGAAAAGTAGGCGGGTCAAAGCTTGATTGGCTTTCGCTGAGCTACACCTTCCCTTTTATTTCATAATCCTTACAGGCCATTTCATAGAGTCTGCAATGTCACGTGGAGGATGCGATTTGACGGACAGGCGGCGAGGCCTAGTTTTGCACATGGCATGGGCAAGGCCCTTATTGGACTGATCTCGGTCAGTGTCTAAGGGCACCGTGATTAAATTGGGTTTATTGATAAACAGAAATAAACTGTTTATAGTGCTTGAACTGGATCATTACCTTTTGAATAAAAAACTGTTAAAACAAGTTTGCAGTAGCTTGGGCACACCTCCCAACATTTTAGAAAGAGGGACAAAAACTGGGTGGAGAGTGTGGCGGTAATTTTTGACGACGCCCATTTTGTGCCCCCAATTGCCATGTCCGTTTAACAAAATCTGCCAGGTTATGAATGTTTGAACACATTGCTGTGGTTTTTATGTGTTATTACAGAGATTTGCTAATGAAGGTGAATTGCCTTTTAAGCTGCAAATCACAAGTTCTTATCTTAAATCATTACAGAAGTATCTAAGTATCTATTCTGGGCTCTCTGCCAAAAGCCAATTAAGTTAGAAACTTTGTATCTATTAATGCAGGAGATAAAATAGAAAGTCGGGACATTTCAGTACAAATGCTGGACTGTGGGTTGTGATGTCAAAAGTGGGATCATTTTTACATTACCATTCAGGCCAGTAACATTCCGCTAGGTGATAACTTTATGTATGTGTCTCCCACCCTCCATAATTTAATGAAAGGAGTGAATAGTCGCACCCAAGCACATTATACAGGCAGTAGAATTGCCATTTTAGCCTATGGGGGACCTCCCATTAACAGAACCTTTTTTCTAAGTTTTGGAAAAATCAAATTTTTTTTAAAAAACCGTTCAAATCATTTGATTCAAACAATGCGATCAAATTATTCGAATTGGCTCGAAAATTGACCTATTCGGTCGAAAACGCTTCGTTTTCGATTGGAAAACACAAAAAAATTTAGATTGATGGTTGAATTTCAAATATTTTTGTATTCGAAATTCGACCAATAGTAAATGTGCCCCATAGTGGCAGAGAAAATTGTCACCCCAAGCACATTATACAGTTAGAACTTTTGCAGCTGTGTGAGAGCTGGGAGGAGAGGAAAATACTAGCCAAGTGGCAGTCCTATAAACAGTAAGTGACAGTGGATGTTGACATCTCAAACCGTTGTAGGGTAGAACTCCACAGGGAACTTCGATGCAGTTCCCTGTGTTGTGCAGGGCCCCGTGATTTCTAACGGCAGTCCTGAATATACCCTTCCCTTAAAACAAAATCGGATTGTTTGTCCATATATTGCAGTATACAAACATACACTGTATATGGGTAGAACTCCACGGGCG
>CM044444.1:21766622-21790770 GCA_024363595.1 Xenopus borealis
TGCGGGTGTCACTGTGCACATTATTTGTACTATGCAGATACACAGTACTTTCTGTACAGCTTGATAGAGATTTTTATTATAAAAATACACATTAATTCATCAAAACATAACATAAAATCAGCAAATCAAAAAGTCCCAAACCCACGCATACACCCTACTGCCCGCAGAGTCCATCCCTCTGTCCAAATGCAATAGTCCAAAGAGAAACCCTCCATCCCACCAATTCACAAGGCTTAACTGCACGCACAGCTCGTGGTTCTTTGGCTCTTCCAGGAACTAATTTGAATATGCAAATTAGGGTTCAGTTTTGGTTTGAAATACTAATACTGACTTATCTATTGTGAAGATTTTGGGATTTGGTTGAATTAGGGTTGCCACCTTTCCCTGTGGCTCCAGCCGGACAGGGGGTGGTCCTGTGACGTCACTGGGGCGGTCCCGTGACGTCAGTGGGCGGTCCCGTGACGTCACGGGGCGGAGCTATGACGCCGCGATCGCCGATTGGCCAATCGCGGCGTCAATCAAGCTAATCCCGCCCGGTTTTCCTTATTTGGAAAACCGGGCAGGAAGCATTGAACCGGGCAGCCCTTCAAAATACCGGGCTGTCCGGTTCAAAACCGGACAGGTGGCAACCCTAGGTTGAATCATAAAATAGTGGATGTAGTACATTTGCTCAGCTTTCGGACAGATGGAAGATGTAGGCTTGTATATTGTATGGTCTCCACCAATGAGGCTTGTTGAGCCACTCACCTCAGGTGGCAGCGCCCCCCTGGTTGCTAGGGGTGGCAACAATGGCGCTCCTGGTAACTTAGAGACACATTTCCATTTTTCAACCTGGACATTTGTCTCTTCTAGCGTGGTTGTGTCTGCACTAGCATTGTGAACCGCCCCTGACCCTCTCCGGCACGGAAAAGGTGAATGCCATGGGGAGGGGTGACAAAAAAAAGCCCAACTCAGGCGGCATATTGGCCCAGATTGTCTCTGTGCCTCATCTGATGAAGGTGCCACAACAGATATAGACATCATATATGATCTTCAATCATGTCACATCTCTCTGCATTAGCTTAATCTCCAGTATGGATTGTTGTTGCACTGCTGCCAATAACTGGCATCAATTCAAGCAATAAAGAACAGAATAGGAGCTACACACACAAACTGCAGATGGATTTGCAGTTAACCCGAAATGTAACGTCTGACAAAGGGAGGCTTTCCCACCCAAAATCTGTTTCTTCAAATTCTGTAGCCAAATATATCGGCCACATTAAATCACAAACACAAATAATAATAGAACAAGAGGTTTATTGCTGCCGTACAGAATGAAGGACTGAAGCACAGCCTCCCCTCCCCATTTCAGCAACGAAATGATCCCTCTTGGGGAAAAAAAAAAAACAAAAATACTAGATTATATAAAAATACACAACCGTATTATACAGCTTTGTTCTAACAAGAAAAAGTACTTTCATTTTCTAAAAAGGTGCCTATTTAAAATGTGCAAATGCTACATTGTAAAAATGCATGTATGCCTAAAAAAATATAATCATTTCTATGGAATATGCAAACGAGATGGCTGCGCAGATGCATCAGTAGTTATTGCTTTTCTTTGTCTGTGGTCCTTGGTAGAGTTGCATCTGTCGGCGTCTACTCAGCCAAACTTTGATCTCCCTGCTCCACTTGATGCTTGTATGATACACACAGTATAAAATGCTTTATTTCATAGGAATTTATACATTTATATACAGGATTCTTGTCTGGCTCCATTCACCCTGGATGCTTGCAAGATTCATTTGTTCGGCTTTGCTATTAAGTGCTGTGGAGTCTCACAGTGACGGTCCCCCAACTCCCGCTACGTGCTGAATTCAAGGCAACATAAACACCAATGTCCTGGTTCAACTACTGTTTTGCTATATTTGAAATGTCGTTAATGTAGATAATACTGTTTGGCTTACTGCAGAGTTGAGAGAATATTAAAAATATTACAGTAGTACAAAAGGTATGTTAGACTTCAGATCTCTGATTTTCTAGTAGTCTTAAGGTGTGAAGATCCAAATTATGGAAAGCCCCATTATCCAGAAAGCCCCAGGCCCTGATGATTCTAGATAATAGGTCCCATACCTTTACCTCACAGAAACGCAATGTGGGCAAGGACTAGGTCTTGTTTCATTCTGGAATCTGTCTGTGGCCTTTATGGAAACGGATAAATGCAAATGGAGTTTTAGAATACAGATATCCTTGAGTATTTTCAGGTGGACTGGCTGTGTATTACACCCTGCCTGCCCTTGCCCTAGAAACACATCAGGTAGGGTTGCCACCCGGCCGGTATTTTAAGTTTACCGGAAATGTAGCTGCCGGTAAATCTGTAATACCCTTAAAAAGACCCCTCAGCCAGCCCCCAATCCCCTAGAAACGTAACTTTAAGCTGGCCATAGACGTAAAGATTTTTGAAAGATCCAATAGTTATCGTGAGACCACGATTGTCTCAAAACTATCGTTTAAATTCCTGATGTGTCCATCAACTAAAAAGACCATTTCAGGTGATATTACCAGCAAAACTGAAGGATCGCAGCCTGCTTGCCCTGCAAACATAGGTAGATTGCATGGGGACCGATAAAGATTTTCTAACCTGGCCGATCAATCATCAGACCAATGTCTGACGAAAAATCGTAAGATGAACGATCGTTTGTATCCCACTAACCGCACGATAATTTGACAGATTGGTCGGACTTCCCTAAGATCGGTCGCTTGGCAGGGAAATATCGTTGCGTCTATGGGGAGCTTAAGTCTCCGTCTTGAAAGATCCACGTTGTGGCCCACCCCCTTTACGCCATGGCCTGCCCCTTTTGAAATCACACTCTTTTTGTTCCCGCACCCCACCAGCCGGTAAAAAGATTAGGAAAAGGTGGCAACCGTAGCATCAGGTGGAGCTATGGGTGATGGAAATATAATGGGTTGGGAGCAGCATCAGTGGCTATATACACGGATGTTACGGCTACCTGCATATAAATGTTGTCCACCATGCAAAAATATATCCTAATGCAAATCAAAAAAATGCAGCATCACACAACATGCACTGGACGCTACTATAGTCCTCTGGGTAACTGCACACATTCCTGCAAAAGACAATGCATCAGACAGATGTACGGCTGCACACAAGACTTCAGTCCGTATAACAACCAGACACACATATCCTGCAAGGTTCTGCATGTGAAACCTAAGGAATGCTTACTGAGTAAAGGTGGCCATAGACGCACAGATAATATCATACAAAATGAATTTTCGTATGATATTCGGTGCATGTACGGTGGGAAATGAGCCGACTGATATCGGCAGAAAACTTGGATATCGGTCGGCTTGTCGATCGGGCTGGACGGAAAATTTTGATCAGGTGCCAGCATCGTCCATTGTTTGTGCTGAAACAAATCAAATACAGGTAGAATTCTATTGTTTCTACCTGTATATCTGGTGATTCAGCTCTACACGTGTGTATGAAACGAACGGAGCGTAATTGTTACGTCTATGGCCACCTTAACTGGATAAAATAATCAAATATAATGAACACACAAAACCATTCACAGCATGTCCTGTAAGTGGATATTTGCTCTCTGGGACGCCTCACACACTTCACTGAAGCCAGAAATACTTTGGAGCAGAATGCCCTGTATTGCTGAAATGAATAAAACAGATCAAACCAAAGTGGCCTCCATAGGATTTCTTGTGTCCGCTCTTGCTCTTAAAATCTATTCTGCAGGTCCAGGTTTGTTAATAAACGCATGAATTCCCATAGACCACTCTCTGCATGGACATGAGCTGCCGCAATGTCTATTAGATTAAAGCCTCATCAGCTGTAATTATTGTTCGAGTGATTTCAGCAGCAAAAAAGAAACAAACACCATCAGGAATCCATCCAGTAGAGGCATAACTGAATTCTCTAATGTCTGTAGTGTTCACAGGCTCATCGGGAAGGTCCATGTCACGTATATTCCGTTTTACGGATGTAGTTGGATGGCACATAGCCTCGCCTTCCATCTACCTCTGCCAGCCACCACTCTCCATTGCCATTCATGTCTCTGAACTCCAGGATATTGAGCCTTTGATTGGCTGACACGGAGAGTTCATTTGGAGAGCGTGCTTTAAATGTATACACTGCATAATACACCTGCAATGACAAAATACATTTTTAGTTCCTATTTACTCCACTATCCAGTGCAGAATAATTGGAAAAAGATACACAATCTATATTAGGGTCAGTAGATTGATCTGAATCGGAATAAAAATAAAAACATCTTCTAAATCTGTTTGTTAATTATTATGTGAAAGCCCCAAGCATTTTATTTTAGGGCTGTGCCAAGTGGAAGGCATTTTCAGACATTTGCCTAATTGGCAGAATCAGCGCCTCTACTCCTCACATAAGAAAATCGTGTCCATTCTTATAACGTGGAAGTCCCGCACCACAAATGTTATAGGCAACAAACAGCCTTCTAGTGGACTTGCTTTCAGACATACAGTATGAAATATAAAACCCAGAAGCAAACAGTTTTACCAGTGCCTTTGTATAAAGGATTTTAAGAAGAAGGTGCAATGCTATTATTAACATGTATTTCTATAGCGCCAGCATATTTTGTAGCGATGTGCATGTGGCTCAGTCAAAAAGGTAATCACTGAAAGGTCACCTGTTCTTCAGACAGTGGTATACTGTAATCCTGACCTATCGAGGTCCTGAAACCCCCAAACTTGCACTGAAACGCCTAAACTGTTCAACAGTTCCATGTAATTTAAGGTAGGTCGTGCTTATATCTGTTGTCCTCTATGTAGAGATTTATTTCTGAATACTTACTTGGTTCCCTTCTAGTGCACATCCATCTTGTTCACAGTCGCTACCAACAGGGGAAGAGGTCTTCTTTGTAAATGCTTTACGGCTAGCAAACGTCTGTTCTTTGTCTTCGTTTTGGGAGGTGACACTGTTCCCATTTTCGGTCTGTCTCCTGTGATTATTTGATTCAGTGTCTGTACTACTTTTCGCCACCTTTTCACTAGTCCGGGGGTGTGTAGTCACCTCTTTTTCACTTGACGTACTGGGGAGATTGCCATCAGGGGAGTCTTCCTGACCACTGCTCGTGGATGTAGAATCTGTGCTGTGTTTTGTAGTGGATACGGTTGTGAAGGCTACTGTTGCATTGCCTGGGATGAATGTCAAGGTGTTGTTGCTATTCTGCCTTGAAAAATTGGGTGAGGAACCGCCATAGCCTGACTCCGTAGAAGACTGGCTCCCAACAGATGCATCAGAATGACTCTGTCGAGGATTGTAAGGCTTCAGGAATGAGCAGTAGACAAAACCTTTTGTGACTGGAACACAGAATACATGGTCAGAAATACTGTGGTTCATTTAGCAGATACAAATAAGCCTAATGTTTTGCAACTGAACATTTGTTCAGAGCCTTTGTTGTCTCAAAAATATAGAATGATAGAATCCTAAACTAATGACACAAAGGAAAGCTTCCTCCTTTATGTCAGCGACACTGGAATGGACAATGCTAAGCAACTGTTTTTATTATTTACCTTCGTCTTCAGACTCTTTTGAGCTTTCAAATTGGGGTCACTGACCCAGGGTTGGACTGGACATGGGGGGGCCCTCTGGGTTACTATATTCCACCCCGCACATGCTTGAGCACTTACGCACATTCGCTACGGGTGCAGCAATTAATTTGTATTTGGGGGCCCAGAGATCAGCGACGCTGCACTGACCCCATCTAAAAACAAATGTTCTGTGAGGCTACGTATTTATTATTATTGCAACTTTTTATTCAGGCCTCTCTTATTCATATTCCAGTATTCAAATCAATGCAAGGTTGCTAGGGTACTTTTTCACCCTAGCATAGTGCAGAAATCGTAAACTGAACAGCTGCTGAATAAAAAGCCAAATAACTAAAAAAACACAAATAATAAAAACCAATTGCAAACTGTCACTCTCCATAACACGCACAGAAAGTTGGCACACTATTTCCAGCATGATGCTTATAACAACACAAAGGCAAAACTCACCCCCATTATCAATGAGCCAGCGGTTCTGACTTCCCATGGGATCTTGTTGCTTAATCACCCCAACAAGATCACCTTCCTGTAAAGAAACGTCCAAATCCTGAGCAGCATTAAAGATCCGCTCTGCTTGGAAGAGTTTCTCTGGTGGGTACCTGGCCAGCACTGCAACACGGTGTTCATCCAGCTGCGGGGTGTATTTGGCCTGAAGGTGCAATGGAAAAGTACATAATAAAAACCAAGCACAAATACACAGTATGATGTTTAACAGAAACACACAGAGCAGAATCAATAAATAAGGGTGGCTCACCGGGCTTGGGATGGCTTTTCTAGCCGACTGCCGTTCGATGGTCTTCCGTTCAAAAGGCTTCTTGGAAGGTGGAAGATTTTCTGGGAAAAAAGTAAAGACCTGAAGTTGCTGCAGAGCCTTGCTGTGCTCCTCCTGGAAAATGGCAACCAGGTTCCCTTCTGTGGCTCCAACTCCCAGCAGCTGAAAGGGTAATATAAAAGTCTATTTCAAGAACAACAAGAGACCCCCAAGTAAGTTTAGTATGGCTCACAGTAACAGACTGCTCATGGACTGACACACAGTCTGCAGCCCTGGCCCTTAAGGTGGCCATACATGGGGCGATAAAAGCTGCCGACAGACCAAGTCCACAGCTTATTGGCCCTGGTATGGGGCCCTCCGATGGGCTTTACCGATCGATATCTGGCTGATCGGACTGGACTAAAAAAAAAAATCGGGACTAATATGTATATGCTCTAGCGCTCACCGTTAATAGTGGTTTCAATTCCTCCAAAGCAAGCTTCACAAACTCGCAGTGCGCACTGGCATGGCCTCGCATGCAGCTGGCAAAAAGTTCCTTGGCGAAGTTGTGAAATTTCGGTAGCTCATCAAGTAATTGTGCGTTTAAAGCTTCATAGTTATTCCTGGCAGACTGGAGCTCTTCCTGAGTTTTCTTGTCTTTCAGCTTCTCTGCTCTCTCGGTACAATTGTGAAAGTCCAGGAGTTTATCAAAGCGTTTCTGTACCAATTTATGCGGCCCGGCAAACATATTCAAAAGTTGATTCAGGGGCGAAATGACCAGCCTTTCTGTTCTTTGTTTCTGTTGGGTGGGAGAGTAAAGTGTGAGTATCCATGCAATTTCAAGGCTTAAAAGAAAACTACAGTTATCCGTTCCCTTAGCTGAAGGTTAAGGGCGGTGCATCTGGAACTCTTTTCGTAATTGGTGAGTTTTTACTTTTTTTGAGACCTGAAAACTTCAATTTAAAGGGCACGAAAGGCAAAGAAATAAATTCCCATTTTTACTTTCTTTAATGAAAAAGAAATCTATCTCCAATATACTTTAATTAAAAAATGTGTACTGTATGCAGTGAAAATCTCCCTTCATTTAGTGCTTCTGGCAGGGAAACAATCACTTATGAACAGCAGGGGGAGCCCCTACCTTACTTACCAGCCATGCAGAACTCAAGCAGCTTTGTTTTTTGATCATTTATGACAACCCCAGACCACACTGAGCATGTGCGAGTCTTGATATTGCAGAGATGTCTAACAAAGTTACAAGATGACAGCCCCCTGTGGCCAACTTTGAAAGCATAAATCATTTGTTTGATTAGGCTTGTGATGCAGTAAGTTCATGTTTATGTTTAATATACAAAATACTGCATTTCTAGCCTTATTCTATTTTAGACTTTCCTTGCCCTTTAAAGGAGAAGTAAAGTCTTGACGCACTTGGGGGTGCCAAATGTTAGGCACCCCCAAGTGATTGTATTGACTTACTGTAACCCCGGGCCGGCACTCCTATCGGCAGAAAACTGCACCGGCCCAGGGTTATACCAGTGAGCACCACTGAGCGATTCACTTCCGTCTTCTTCATTCTTCAAATGTCCTGGGGAATCACATGTGCAGTAAAAAGAAATAGCCAATTTTTTTTGTTAAAGTTTGTCCTTCTGTTCTACTGCGTATGCTCACTGGTATAACCCCAGGCAAGTGCAGATTTCTGCTGATAGGAGCGCCGGCCCGGGGTTACAGGTAAGTCAATAAAATTTGGCACCCCAAGTTTTCATAGCCTTTCCTTGTCCTTTTAAGTTAATGCTTACTGTTCTTATATATAGTGTCCAATCCCTAGGTTTGGGTCTAGGCATTCCATGTTTCTACTGGTGTACATGCTTACATTGACGAGGCCAATATATTTTTAGTGGTCCTAATTAAACCCAGTTTCACTGGAGGGTGCTAAACCTAATCTGTACACTTCTGCCATCCTGCTCCTTTAAGGGCAGTGGCACATGCTGCTACTGGGGGAGACTAGTCGCCCAGCTATAAATTGCCTCTTCTTCGGGCGACTTCGGAAAACTAAGGCTGTTAGGTGAGATTAGTCGCCCCAAAGAAGAGGCGAGTTATAGCTGGGTGACTGGTCTTCACAAGGAAACTTCAGGCAACTTTGGAAAACGAAGCAACCCGAGTGCCACCCCACCAGCGATTTACATTCTAACTGGCGGGAAAGCATTGCAGGGAGATCAGTCTCCCGAAGAAGAGGAGATTTGTCATTGGGCAACTAATCTCCCCCTGTAGCAGCGTGTGCCACTGCCCTAAAAAGGCACCCAGGCTATTGGTTTAGATCAGTGATCCCCAACCAGTAGCTCGTGAGCAACATATTGCTCTCCAACCCCTTGGATGTTGCTCCCAGTGGCCTCAAAGCAGGTGCTTATTTTTGAATTACTGGCTTAGAGGCAAGTTTTGGTTGAATAAAAAACAGATGTCCTGCCAAACATTCTCTCCTGTAGGCTGCCAGTCCATATAGGGGTTACCAAAAAGCCAATCACAGCTCTTATTTGACATCCCCATGGACTTTTTCATGCTTGTGTTGCTCTCCAACACTTTTTTAAAATTTAAATGTGGCTCACGAGCAAAAAAGGTTGGGGACCCCTGGTTTAGAGCATGCAGCTGCCATCTTGCTGCACCAGTATCTGAGTACATGCACAGTACAGTATTTGCCAAAGTAGTTTAGACCCAGGGCTCCACAAGAGACACTGGGAGCAGGCAGCAAGATGGCAGCTGCACACTCAACACCAGTTTCCCTTTGGCCTTGAAGAAGTGCCACACAGGGAAAGGGAGGATAGCAATTAGTCACACACTGGCAACCCTCAATGAGTTTGATTTAGTTTTCCTTTCATTTAAATAATTTAATTTAAAATAAATAAACACTGGTTGATAACAGTTAAAGATCCGACGTTGATGGGTTAAAGTAAAATAAATAGTAATAAAAAGTTTATCTTTATTAAGGCTTACACTCCATAAAACGCCTCACGACATGTAATCCATAACCTTTTTATTTGTGTATTATATTTACAGATTATATTTGCACAGCAATAAGTATTTATCTTTGGATTTTGCCGTCACAGAACTAAATGATCAGATAAATGGGTGGAAAACGCTCCCTGTGAGCTGTATTATTGAGTTCCAACAACAGAAAATAAACACAGATGACATAAAATAGTATGCGTTCAAGCTGATAAGACAACAGCTATAAGTAATCTTTGACACAGGAATATCTTATATCTAAACTTTATCCTTGAGTTATATTACTTAAAGCATGATGTCATAAAGAGAGATCTGGTCATGCCCGGGATTAGAAAGGCTGACATGTAGAACAAAACCAGCTTCAGTATGGCAGTAGTATATGTATAAATGGAATTACTCAGAGATGTGATGGCCTGTGTAAATAATAATTTATGCGCAGATAATGAGAAATAAATGAAAGACAGTGGCTTAGTATATACCGGATGGACTTTCCCTTTGACAGCACTTTAATGGGATCACCCAAATAAAAGAAAGGAGGTCACTCACAAAATCAGTGAAAAGCTTCTCGCTGATGTAACGATGGGCTTTGTGGAACTTCTCCAGATCACTTGTTCCTTTGTCTGCATACAGATCCCACATACTCATAGCAGCCAGCACTTTCACACAGGCAGATTCCTAGAACACAAGGGAAAATAAGAGTTGTGGATGCAGAGAAACAGAATGGTTACTATCTTCTCTCAGAACAATAACTGTAGGGAGACATCAATTACCCTTTGCTCCATAGTAGGGATGAAACTCAGAGCAAGCCATAAATACCTCCTCAAATAGAGACAAGGCAATGGTTTACAGAAAACCAGACAGCAATTGGATTCTCTCAGTATGTTAATTATGTAAATAAGTAATAAGTAGCACTTGAAAGAAAAGGCAGAATTTTCTTTTTCCTTCAAAAATTGCATTGATTCCCTTGGGAAGAAAGCACTAGAGTTCTAGGGTTCTCTGTGTATTGTTGAGAATTCATATTCAGTATTGAGAGATAATAGAATTCAGTATATGCAGATTCCCATAGAAGCCCCCAGACTTGGATGGATTCTGTTCTCAAGCTAGACTTGGTTACTACTACCCTGACCTTGGGGCAGAACCACCATTTTGGCTATAAGAAAAGCTCTTTGGTTTTCTGTGCTGTGAAGAGACATCAATATTCTCTCCCATCAGTAACTCCCTTTTACACCCATATGTTCTCATGTCATACGTTCCCAAGTCTAAAAACTGGGTGATTCTTTTATCCTGGGTTGTGACTCTTTGTGAATCCCCAGAGCTATAAACTTTATATAAACGTTATCTTTAAGAATAAGACTGAAGAATATTCAAACTTCAAAGAAAGCTGCAATCATATAACAAACAAAGCTGCTATTATACAATGAGATCGGTCTTAATAACAGGTTCCACCCTATAAAATCTGCGCAAGAACCAGTTTCCAAGTATCATTAGTTGATTTTTTTAAAAATGTCCTTTAGCTAAAAACTGATGCTGGATAAACATTAGTAAGTAATTGCTCTGTATGAAAGGAACCTCGTGCCTAAAAACAACACCTTAGGTCATCAATTTATACCCAGACACACACACACCATAAATGATGCTAGAACATTTGGTATGGGATCCAGAATGCTCAAGACCTGGGGCTTTCCGGATAACGTATCTTTCCGTAATTAGGAACTTCATACCTTAAATCTACTAGAAACTCATATAAACATTAAATAAACCCAATAGGCTGGCTTTGCTTCCAATAAGAATTAATTAGATCTTAGTTTGGGTCATGAACCGTATTATTATTACACAGAAAAAGAAAATAGTTTTTAAAAATTTAGATTTTTTGGACAAAATGGGGTCAATGGGACATGGCCACTCTGTAATTTGGAGCTTTCTGGATAACAGGTTTCCAGATAACAGATCCCTTACCTCTACTTAAAAAGACACTAGACTGACCCGTTATGGATTTACAAATCCATATGTATTTCAGCTGTAACTTGTACAAACAATGGTACTTTCATATGTAAAGCTGCCCATACACATTAAGAGATTTCCCCAATATGGTCACCTACATGCTTGGATAAAATAGGCTGATTCGATCATTTGGCCCCTTGGCCATTATCGTGCTGATGTCGTCTTTGCCTAAAATTTTCAAACCAACTTATATCTGTCAAGGGGTCTAAACATGTGTTGAGATGCTTGAGAAAGTGGCGTGACCCCGAAACGTTGCATCTGCAATAAACACGCAAAGCACTTGCTTGCACTGATCCTGTGTGCCATTGGTATTTTTCTTGTTGTCTAAACATGTGTTGCCAGCTTAAAGGAGAAGTCATCCCATCAGGGGGTAAACACCATGCCCCCTCCTCCCATAAGCCCCTTCTCCCCCCATCTCCACAGGCAAAATGCCCCTAAGTTGCTACTTATCCACTCAGCGCAGGTCCTGAGTGTGGAGCGTGGAGGTTGCAGGCGCCGTCTTCTTCCAGGATCCATCGGCGTTTGGCGGCGCATGAGCAGTAGGAGCAATTGCCGGTTCATATGTACTGCGCATGCACAGAAAGTCACGAAGTTGCAATGCAAAAACTTCTTGATTTTCGGCGCATGTGAAGTAAAGTGGAACCGGCAAATACTGCGCACGCACCTCCAAGCGACGAAGAATCCAGGAAGAAGATGGTGCCTGCAACCTCCACGCTCAGGACCTGCACTGAGGGGGTAAGTAGAAACTTTGCCCGGGTTGGGGGGGGGAAGTAGGCTGGGGGGAGGGGGGCATGGCATTTACCCCCTGATAGATTGACTTCTCCTTTAAAAGAGTAGTTCACTTTTGGTATGTTATAGAATGGCTAATTCTACACAACTTTTCAATTGGCCTTCGTGTTTTCTGTTTTATAGTTTTTCAATTAATTGTCTTTTTCTTCTGACTCTTTCCAGCTTTCAAATAGGGTTCAATTACCCCATATAAAAGCAAATGGTCTATAAAGGTAACCATACACGCATAGCTATCATATGAAAGATTTTTGGTGCGTGTCTGGCGGGAGACAAGGAGACTGATATTGGTAAAAAGCCTGGGATATTGGTCGACTCATCGATTGAGGCAGGACTGAAAATTTTGAACCTTTGAAGGTTCCCGAACATCTTAACAGTAATGCTGAATCATTAGACAGAGCTAAAGAATTCTTATTTTTACCTGCATATCTAACAATCAAGCACTTAACTTTGGAATGGACGAAAGAGCTTTGGTTTGACCAGTGGTCATGGAAAAGATCATAAGTAGAAGGAAAGGCTTTGTGCATTGGGGGGGTGCCAAATGTTAGGCACTCCCAAGTGATTGTATGGTCTTACCAGAAACCCCGGGCCGATGCCAAAACTGCACTGGCCCGGGGTCTTACCAGTAAGCACCACGGATAGATCGTCTTCTTCTTTCTTCACGTGTCTGTGAATGCGCAGTAGAATGAAAAGCTGAATTTTAACTAAAAAGTCTGCTACTTCTTTCAATTGCCCATGCAGTTCGCTCTGTGGTGCTCGTTGGAAGAACCCCAGGCCGGTGCAGTTTTCTGCTGATAGGAGCACCAGCCTGGTGTTTCAGGTAAATAAATACAATCACTTGGGGGTGCCTAACATATCACACCCCTAAAGTGCACAAAGCCTTTCCTTCTCCTTTAAAGGACACGTAAAGACTACATTTTCCTACCATGTATACATAGATATTGCTACTTTTTTATTCCTAATCTTTTTATTAAAAGGAGAATTCAACCCTGTAAAAAAAAAAAAAAAACCATACGCCCTACCCCACGTAGACCCCCCTCCCTCCCCCCCAGCCTAACTGCCCCCTGGGGTAATGCCCCATACTTTATACTTACCCATCGCCGCAGATTCAAGCAGCAGAGTTCCACGCAGCCATCTTCAACTGCTTCAGTAAGTCGACTGGGAGACCAGCGCATATGCAGTTGGAGCATTTGGCCAGTTTGCGTCAACTTCACGTGCGCCAAAATGGACGGAAATTGCCAATCTCCCAGTCAGTTTACAGAAGCGGTTGAAGATGGCTGTATGGAGCTCCGCTGCCTGAATCTGCGAGGGGGAGGAGGGTGTACGTGAGGTAGGGGTACAGGTTTTTTTTTTTTTTTTTTACAGGTTTGAATTCTCCTTTAAGCCCTCTCCTATTCAATGCATGGTTCCTGTGGTAACTTGGACCCTAGCAAACATATTGCAGAAACGGCATACTGAAAAACCACTGAATAAAAAGCTAAATAACTCAAAACCCACAAATAATAAAAAATGAAAGCAATTGCAAATAGTCTCAGAATATCACTACCTCATACTAAAAGTTACTTTAAAGGTGAACAACCTATTTAAACCATGTGTTTTTTTTCTCTGATTTTCATATGAACCTGCTGATAGAGTCCTGCGCGGGTCCATTTTTTGGGACCCGAACCCGACCCGTACCCGCAACCCGAACCCGAGACCCGCATTTTTACCCGCTTGGACCCGCGACCCGAACCGTACCCGCAACCCGTGATCCGCAACCCGCGACCCGCTGACCATCAAGAATCAGGAAGTGCTGTCATCATAAACAGGAAGTGACATCATCGGAAGTAGCCAGGATCAGAAAAAAAAGGAGTAAAACAGGAAGTGCTGTCATTGTAAACCGGATGTGACATCATCAGTAGTGGAAATGCTCAGAAAAAGGAGTAAAAATCCCTATAGCGAGGATCCGCGACCCGACCCTCAACCCGCCAACCTGCAGGACCACCGGCCCGCTTCTATACCCGCACCCAGAAATTCTACGAGCAACCCGCAGGGTACCGCGGGATTTTGCGGGTAACCCGCGGGTACCCGACCCGCTGCAGGACTCTACCTGCTGAGTACGATTCTGCACTAATATCACTATAAAGAATGATTGATAACTCAATACTACTGATAAAACCAATGGGTTGTCTCCATATTGTCCTGCTTGTTGCAACTTCCAGACTGCATTTAAAGCAACAGGGGGGCATGTGGGACAAGCAAGAGAGAAAGAAAACTCAAATGTGGTCATGTGCCAATCCTCTGTAATTGATCCAAAGTATACCAACGTTTTCCAGTTTCCCTCAACAATGCTGGCTAGCTTCTCATATTACCCAGGAGATTACCAAAATTGATAATTCAATCCCTAATGACAATACTCTACTTAAGTGTTTGAGAATAAAATGACCTAGTCAGGCTAATCATAGCTGCTTGCTGTTCCATAATAAAATACAAATAAGCAGGGCTTACGTATACTGTGCCAAACTTTTAAGCGAATGGAAGACTTCTAGAGTAGTAACACTAGTAAGAATATTTTTCCTGTGAGACAATTCAGGTGAAATACACATGGAAAGGCAAATAGATATGACAACCTAAATATGTGAAAGACTGACAAAATGCAAGGTTTTGGTGTTCATATTGTATGTGAGAATGGCTTACCCTGACATGTTGCAGATACACAGAAAGATCCCGTATGAAGCTTTTGATGAGCCTTTCCTGCATTCTGAAGTTTTTCTCAGTCTCCTCAAATGCTTCATCTTTGATCTGTGAGACCAAGCAGAAAGCAAACCCTTGTTAGAGACATGAATACCTTGACTTTGCTTCATACACATTACTGCTGTTTACATAATACACCTTATTTGTAATACAGAGTACGACAACGCAGTCTATACAGAAGGGGTAATAAAATACACTATAATTGCACAGATGCATTAACCTATAGCAAAAAAAATACAATATTTCGAACCATAATATTGCTAACACAACAAAGTGCATTACATATGGACATTAATAAAACATATGGGTACACATATGAACACATTCTTATACTGACAATAGATGGGTTTATATATGGAACATAAAGATGTCCATCTATCAAAGATCGAATTTCAAATTCATGTGAATTTTTTTTAACTCGAATATATACTCGCAATTCGACTGGGAGGTTATTTAAGAAGAAATGTTAGGGGCAGATTTACTAAATTCATGTGAATGATTGAAATTCGATCGAATTTTTTAAAAATTGAATAATTTTTTTTAGGCCACTTCGACCATCGAATTTTCAAAATTCGATTGAATCAAATTATTCGAATACATCGAATAAAAATCTATTTGAAGTACTTGCCCTTTAAATTTTAATTAGCCAGATTAAACCTACCGAATTGCTATAGAACCCTATGGGAAGCTCCAGCTTTTTTAGATCGAATAAACAAAGAGGTAAAATTTAATCGATCGATCAAATTTTTTTTATTCGATCATTCGATTAATTGAATTGCGTTAAAACCCTTCGAATTCGAAGGGTTAAAATTCGAATTTGACCCTTAGTAAATCTGCCCCTTAATGTCTAATATTAAACCCGAAAATTGGAATCATATTCGATTTGTACAAATCAAGTTTTTCTCCCTTGAATGTCATGAAGGCTATGAACATCTCCAAATGGCTCAATGTACCTCTGCCATTGACTTGTACATTTATATGTTGTTGCTATTGAAATACGTGTTAATAATAATAATAATAATAATTATTATTATAATAATAATAGGTGGCGAATCAAGGTGTGATGATAAATCTCACATTCGAATTTGCATTGGGATAGGGGGATCAAAATTCGAACGTGTGAATTCTGACACTCGACCCCTGATAAATCTGCCCCATGGAGTACATAAAAAATATTGGCTGAAACAATAGGTAAAGAGGGCCTTGCTCAATAGAGCTTACCTACTGTAAATACACTTCTAACGTCAGGATTTATTAGGGGAGTTTGTTTAGAATATTATATAGCCCTCAAAAAAACAAACGTTTATTTAATAAAAACCACTAGGGGGCAGATTGATCATTGGTCGAATTTCAAATATAAAAAAATATAAAAAAAATTCGAAATTCGACCATATGAATAGAAGGGAAGTAAAATTCTTCGAATTCGAATATTTTACCGAATAATTTTTTAAATGGGAAGTAATTCCACTAATCAAATAGTCGAATAGATTTTTATTCGATCTGTTCAATTCTATCGAATTTGCAAATTAGATGGTTGAATTTGCCTAATTTTCATATTCTACAATTCGACTAATCGAATTTTGCTAATTCGATCGAATTTCAAATTCTTCACATGAGTTTAGTAAATCTGCCCCTAGGGCTCGTTTTTGTCCACAAGTGCAGTTTTGAGAGCCCTTTTTGCCCCATGGAGTAGCAGTTTTTCCCTAGAATTCCCGCATCACTGTGATCACAAGGAGACAATGTATTTGGTTCAGTTGTGCTACACTTACCACAATTGGGCAGGAGTCTGAAATTCAGAAATTTCCCCCTAGATAACCACCTGTCATAACCATTATTGTGGCTCCGATGGGCCCCAAGGGGGTGGGGGCCCTGGTGCAATTGCACCCTCTGCACCCCTGGTAGTTACGCCACTGATCTAAGCGCTACGAGTGCATTAGCGCAGGTGAGTCTTCATTAATGCAGACGGAAGGCAGTTCAGATTGTCGCCCCACAGAAGAGACAATTAGTCACCAGTAAGGATGCACCAAATCCAGGATTCGGTTCGGGATTCTGCCTTTTTCATCAGAATTCGGATTCGGCCGAATCCTTCTGCCTGGCCAAACCGAATCCTAATTTGCATATGTAAATTAGGGACAAGGAGGGAAATCATGTGACTTTTAGGCACAAAACAAGGAAGTAAAAAATGCTTTCTACTTCCCATCCATAATTTGCACATGCAAATTAGGGGTCGGATTTGGTATTGGCCAAATAGTTCGGGAAGGATTTGAGGGTTCGGCCGAATCCAAAATAGTGGATTTGGTGCATCCCTAGTCACCAGGCGACTAAATCTCCCTGAATCTGCACGTCTGCCACAACCCTAAAACTGCAAGCAACAGAAATGCAGAACAAATAACTCAAAAACCATAAAAAATTTCAAAAAAGAAAACAAAAAAAGCTGGAAAACTGTCACTGCCAAGAAAGGTTCATTTTTAGATGAATTTTGCAGTAGGCACGTTATAAACAGGACAGGTTTGACAATAGGCAGTACCTGAGGAGCAAATCCTGTGAGTTGTTTGATATGACTGCTGACCCGGTTGGACTTCTTGATGATCGAGTGAATATTAAGCTTGGAAATTTTGTCAATCAAACTATTGTCGTCACCTTTGCGGTATTTCAGAACTAAAAGGAATGTAATCTATTAGATCAATGTAATCCATTAGATCAGAATGTTACTCAGGGGGTCCTTCCACTACTCACCCAAGTCCTTCCTGCGCTTATACTCATTGATATTGCCATTGATTTCTTTCACTGACTGCACAGCTTCTCTCAGAGGGGCTTTGTCAGGGTGAGAATCAGGGGTTGCACCAAGAAGCTCCATGAGGAGCAGAGGGTAACGCATAATCCTCTGCACAGGTTTGATGAGGAAGGAACCCAAGTTAATGTAGTTTGTACGGCCCCTGTGAAGTGAAACACAGAGCCATCAGGTCCCATTTTCATTGATATCCTGCTGAAGTTTAGGGAAACCTCAATAAATAACATTTGTCACTGTGCAAGTATAGCAAGCCACACATGTAATTATATGCCCACCTTGAGGTAGGCAATATTCAGCTGACCTGATCGGATCATATTGTAGGATATGTTTTTAGACTTGCCCAATTGACATCTGGCCAATTTTCATCCAGATAGTCAGTGAGGCCCTTCGAGGGCTCCATACATGGACCAAAAGCTGGTGATAAAACACACATCACACATTTCCCACACTGTGTGCCTGGATTTTTAAGCAAACCCAATTCACTGTGTTTTGGATCTGGCAAAATAAGTCACACACTGGGTAGTGGCAAGTTGTGCTAGTAGAAACATTTTCCAATATTTAGCCCTCTTAGCTTTTTTTTCTCTGAATTGTGGGACAGTGTCTCTAGGACCAACAAACTGCAGCCTATGGCCCTGGTCACAGCACGTTGGATGGGCCACTACTGTAAATAGGACCATAATCTTTGTTAAACTGAACCTACATAGTAATTTGCAGTAGTTAGAATAGTTTTTTCAGAAACCTTAAAGGGATTCTGTCATTATTTTTATGATGTAATTTTTATTTTGCCTGGTCATGTGCTTTCAGAATAAGCCAGCACTTTAGGATGGAACTGCTTTCTGGCAGGCTGTTGTTTCACCTACTCAATGTAACTAAATGTGATGCAGAGTGACTTGCATTTTTACTAATGAGTGCTGTTCTTAGATCTACCAGGCAGCTGTTATCTTATGTTAGGGAGCTGTTATCCGTTACCTTCCCATTGTTCTGTTGTTAGGCTGCTGGGGGGGTGATATCACTTCAACTTGCAGTACAGCAGTAAAGAGTGACTAAAGTTTAGCGGAGCACAAGTCACGTGACTTGGGGAAGCTGGGAAACTGACAATATGTCTAGCCCCATGTTCAAAATTAAATATGAAAAGGTTTAGTAAACTCATTAGATATTCATGATACAACCTGAACACTGTCTGTTCAGTGTTTGAAGCAACAAAATCATTCTAAGCTTTGGTGTGAACATGGCCTCCAGAATCCCAGAGCTAAACCATTTACCCACAGGCTTTCTGTTGTTCTTTGTGTCACTGCACATGAACTCTAAATAGCTGAGCTGATACACAAACACTGAATGTAGCGATTATCATGCCCCAGTTCAGCACTATTTGTGTCTGCCCTAAGCATAAAAGATAAAACATGCTTGAACGATTTTATTTGTACCCATTTTACATGTGGTTTAGGAGTGTAAACAATTCTAATGTTTAGGGTATTCTGTAATTTGTGGTCAGTGAATTATTTTAAAGTGCCCTTTAACACAGATACTTGCTGGTTACCCAAAACACAGAACAGGGAGATCATACAATTGCTTTCTTCCGTGAAAAATTCTATATAAACTTCACCAACATGGCACCAATGTAGTGATAAAGGAATTGTGGGGTTGTATCTACCTGCATCTAGGTATTAAAACTCTGATAAACAAACCACATGGCAGTTTCCAGTCACATCTATTCTAAAGGAAACATCACAAAAACAATTCCCTGAGCACACCCAATGCACAAGTGTCTTAAAGGAACAATGAAACCAAAAAATTAAAGTGTCTTAAAGTAATGGAAATATAATGTACTGTTGTGCTGCACTGGTACAGCTGGTGTATTTGCTTCAGAAACACAACAATAATTTATATAAACAAGCTGCTGTGTAGCTATGTGGGCAGCCATTCAAAGCTGACAAAGTAGAAAAGGCACAGGATGCACAGCAGATAACAGATACGTTCTGGAAAATCCCTTTGTATGTTACAGCACTTATCTGTTATCTACTATGTGTCCTTTGCATGAATGGCTGCCCCCATGCCATGGCTACATTTAAGTATATAAACTATAGTTGAATACTGTTTGGTGTTACCGCACTCCACTGGTCAGCACAAAACACCCAGGTGCTACTCAGAATCACAAAAATAGTTATATCTTCCAGGCTGGACTGGGTGCACACTGGGAACCATAGAACAGGCTTTAGTTTAAAAAAATCAACATTTTATTTAAGTTATTATTAAAAAACAGGCCGACGTTTCGGTCCGCTTCTAGGACCTTTATCAAGACACTAAATGTTTTAAAATCATCGCTTAAATGGACAAGAAACAAAAAGACACTCATAGTTGATTTTCTGAAGTAACACACCTGTTTTGCAAGTGCAGCAAACCAGTACATTATAGGGTCTATTCTTTAAAACATTTCATTTTTTGGTGTTGCTGTTCCTTTAATATGTACTTTCTGGCCTATTTAAAAGAAAATAAATAGAAGACAAACACGGTCTATAGAAAGTAGATAATATAAAATGTGACTTGTGCTTCTACATCTGCTACATTCAATGAGTCAAAATATTGTAGCATAGAGACAAAGGATACACATGTCAACACAATCTTAAAATCAAACATAGAAAAAAAAGCCACAACTGAATAAAAAAAAAAAAAATACTCACCATTCTTGGTAAAGGTTCCTAAAAAAAGAAAAAGAGAATAAAGAGTTATAAAGGCAGGGGAAAACCAGAATCATTAATATTCTAACTGGGGGTTAGAGGTGCTGTAGTATTTTTCCAGCCTATTGTATACAGAACAAAAATTCTGCAAGGGACTCTGCCCTATAGTCTTTCCTGGCAAACAAAACAAAAAACATGCTCTCATTACCCTTGCACCGGGGGACTTTCTACATCACTAGGTTAGGGCTAGGCCACATGGGAAGATTCAGGGAGATTAGTCACCAGGCGAGTAATTGATGTTTCTTCGAGGCAACTAATCTCCCCGAATTGTTTAAGGTCGCCTGCGCCTATTCACACGCAGCAATTCGTTTTTCTCGTGAGGCAATTTCGAATGACTTAGAAAAACGCATTGCCGTGTGTGAACAGGCGCAGGCGACTTACAGTTTAGCGGGCGCAAGACACTGCAAGCCATTCAGGGAGATTAGTCGCCCCAAAGACTCTTGTTTCCTGATCTGAACTTGAACAAACATTTTGTGACTACAGACACCATGAATGTTTAACATTTCATATGTGAGCAGGGCCAGAACAAGCTGAAATAGCTCGGTCAGCTACACCACCCCTAAGCGCGTGCATGCACACAATCGCATCATCGCGCAGGGAGGAGGAGAGTGACAGGGGAGGAGGAAGGGGAGGAGCAGGGGAGCGAATGGGTCGGACTAGACGTAGGCAGAATACTTTTTAACAGGCACCTGCCCAGCACCCCCACGGCTTTGCACCCTAGGCAGGTGCGTCTGCCTACCCCTAGTCCCGGCCCTGCACGTGAGTACTCTTTTAATAAAAAGCTGTGACCAGCTTGGCAGAGGAACATACTTGACTGTCTCCATGCATTCCAACAAGTTCTTCTGGAATTTCTCATCTTTCTCATATGCTTCCAGCAGGGCGATCGTCTCTTCGTGATTTTGGCAGTACTCTTTGTAGACGTTTTCCAAGTCGGAGGCATAGTCAAGGAAAACAGTCCCTGTGAATTGAAGAAGGAATTTCTGTGATACAGTAGAATGTGAGGTTTGTCACCAAACAATTAAAGAACCATGTGGGACAAAAAGTACCTAACTACTCCTGGTCTCTAAGCTACTGCTGGCAACTTGCCTCCAAATTCTTGGCTAAGATTTTATAAAGGATTAACAACTCAATCAATCTTTGCCTTTTATTGCTTTACGCACATCTACATTGTGCCCTGTTGTTGTGTACTTGTGTGTACAGCTGCGTGTCTGTTTATAGAGATTAAGCTCAAAATTCTGTGTATGCCAACACACGCAGATAAATGACAAAAAGTCAGAGCCTAAGGCAGGGGTCCTCAAGCCTTTTTACCCGTGAGCAACATTCAAAAATAAAATGAGTTGGGGAGCAGCACAGGCATGCAAACATTTTCTGGGGTGCCAAATAAGGGCTGTGATTGGCTATTTGGTAGCCACTATGTGGATTGGCAGCCTACAGGAGACTCTACTTGGTAGTACACCTGGTTTTTATGCAACCAACACTTGTCCACTAGCCTGGAAATCAAAAATAAGGATCTGCTTTGAGGCCAGTGAGAGCAACAACCAGCTACTGGTTGGGGATCACTGGTCTAAGGATGACTGGCCTAAAGGTCCCCATAGACGTAAAGATCTTTCTCTGCCGAATGACCGATCTTAGGGAAGTCCGACCAATCTGTCAAATTATCGTGCAGTTAGTGGGATACCAACGATCGTACATCTTACGCTATATTGTCTGACATTGGTCTGAAAATTGATCGGCAAGGTTAGGAAATCTTTATCAGTCCCCATGTAATCTACCTATGTTTGCAGGCCAAGCAGGCAGCGACCCTTCAGTTTTGCTGGCAATATCTCCTGACATGGTCTTTTTAGTTGATGGACACATTGGACATTTAAAGGATCGTTTTGAGACGATCGTGGTCTCATAATAACCATTGGATCTTTCAGAAATCTTTAGGTCTTTGGCCAGCTTAAGGTGGAAGACTCTCTGTTGTGAGCCAAACGGACATGTAATGTCCCAGCCAGACCAAAGCGAGTTTGTTCTTTCAGAGTCCAACTCCCACAAGTGTTGTGGCAGCCCTCCAATAAATTTGGCTGCTCAGGTCAGAGTGCCATTGAAGAGTTGCCGCATTAGGATAAGGTAATAACATATTCATACAGTTATTATGCACTATAATCAGGCACATGAAAACTCAATGTACACATTATGTAATGGTGCATAGTATCTTTTTGACAACAGCATTCTGCATAATGACAAAGATGTAATTCATTAGTGTGTTATAAGAGATTCCAGACACGTTACAGAGCAACAAATGGGAAGCCGACAATGCCGGGCCCCCAGTCTGACCCTGTCTATGTATGTAGTTTTCTGTTACATGTAGGGTTGCCACCTTTGCCAGCGGCTAAACCTGAACAAAGGGGGTGGGGCAGATAGCACGGTGGGTGGCGCAGTGATGATGGGGTGGGCCTGAACATGGTTGTTTAAACTAAAGAGTTTCTACTATTTTAACTGAGTTTCCTAGTCTGATCTACGAGTGGATTCAAGAGTACCCTACACCTTTATTGCTATTACTGGAATTTGTTCGGTCCCCGAGCTGAGGGCCTGGGGCAGGAGCACCTGGGCCACCGACTTACTTTGGTTATATTTTACCTTCCTGCGGGGTGGGCATGAGGACATCAGAGAAAGGCACAATGATGGGGCGGGGTCACAAATGGCTTGATCTCTGTTCAGTTTTCTGAATTTTTTAAACTAGACAAAGTTTTGAACAGACATCCCTTTGAAAAACTGAGACGTCCAATTCAAAACCCCAGGGGTGGCAAATCTATCTATATTCAGCTTAATGAGTAAACTCAAACCTCTAATTACAGGTATGGGATGTGTTATATTGAAATCTGTTATCAGGAAGCTTTTGATGGACATTGGTCTTTCTTCAACCCAACTTTTACTAGGATTTGCTTTTTTTTTTTGTTTCTGTAATAATAAGAAATGAACTTTACTTGATGATAACAAAGCCATGTTAAGGTGAGTACCTTGGTATTTAAATGTTTTTATTTATTATTGTTCGCATTTCACAAGGCTGAGAACCAAACAGAAAGTTGAGACCCGAACAGGCATTGGAAAAACCTGTTCAGGTCAAAACTAAACTTGTGGCAACCCTAGTTACATAACAGATCCAGGTAAATTCTATACATACCTAAAACTATTAATGATTTAATAGTTAACGTTGGGTGAATCAGTTTGCTTTTGCTTTACCAGAAATTTCTCTAGACAGTAAAAATTTGCGAAATGCCTTGTGATCAATGGGTGGTTTTTTTTTTTTACACAAAAACCTTGTGGAAAAACCTGACAAATATGTTAGGCCATCACTAGCTAAGGCTTAGGTAAACCTCAGTAATGTTGGTCTCTGACACGATCATTTAAAGGAAAAAAACTCTCTGCTTTTAACTCTCCCTTTCTCATTTCTGTTAATGTAATGTAATGTGAGGGCACATCTTCTATTTGGATGCTAAAAATATTGTTTGTCCAGTTATCAGAGAGAAGATTACTAAACTGCGCGGCTCTGATGAGGCATTGTCCATAGGTTGCTGCACTTTAATAAAGTTACATTACAGCATGAGGGAAAGTTTAGCCAAAGATAAATGCAACGAAGCAAAACAAGCCCACAAATACTTAAGATCTCTTGCATAACAAAATGACTCTGCACTTTTTAAGTCTGGGAATTAGGGATTGACTGAACCTTGGATTCAGCTGAAATTGAGCCTTATTCTTGCAGGATTTGGATTTATCTGACTGTAAGACTGA
>CM044444.1:21801873-21817335 GCA_024363595.1 Xenopus borealis
TGATTTTCTAGTAGAGATCTATGAAGATCCAAATTACGAGACGAGTTCCCGAGCATTCTGGATAAGTCCCATACCTGTACAATAAATAATCTTGAATGTAATCAGAGCAAAAACATTTGTAGGAAAGGTCCCCCTGTGATCATGGTGGCAATTAGTGATGGGTGAATTTATTTGCCTGCGGCGAATTCACCGTGAATTCCCACGATTTGCTGCAGGAAAATAAATTCACGAAACACCATCGAAATTTTGCCTGGCGAAAATTCGCCAGCGTTTCGTTTTGGACAAGGGCGTCCGTTCTTGGCCAGTGTCCAAAAGTTCGCCAAACCGAAACGCCGATGCGCCCATCACTAGTGGCAATACCTCATAAACCTTGATAGATCACTTGTAACTGAATACTGGTAGCAGGATGAAGGTTTATATGCATTGTTTTCTATGGCACAGGCTACAAACTGTAAAATACAATCAAGTGTTGCTTTATCTGCCATAAGCAGTCCACACCAAAATTGCTAAAAGACAACTCACAATGTGGCACACAACTCCCAACATTTTTGAAGTAAATCATTTTTTTTTCCCCGCAAGTAGCCCGGCTAATTTTTTGACCACGCCCATTTGTGTGGCCACACCCTTTAATTACCATGTTCATTTTACAATATTTAGTAGATTATTAAAGTTTGAAAATATTTCTTCTGTTACAATTACTATATTTTCTTATCTCAAAAGTGTTACATAGTATCTTATTTGCACCTGTTAGCTGTTCGGGGCTCTCTGCCAAAAGCCAATTAAGTTAGAAACTTTGCTTCTTTTTCTGGTTGTTCAATGCAGAGAAAAGAGGGACTTTCCAGTACAAATGAGGGACTGCAGGTGGAGCTGTCAAAAGAGGGACTGTCCCTTCAAAAAAAGGGACAGTTGGGAGGTATGTTGTGGCACAGTGTTTGCTCAGTGCTGCTCTGCACTGGGTACTTTTCCATTAAGGAGATGTGTAGGCAAAACCCCTTTGTGCCCTTCCCAGGAATCATCAGGGCCTGCAGCGTGACTGGCATGAAAAGACAAGAGACGGCTGTTGCCCAAAGTTAAGTGATTTCAAAATGATTGCTGTGTCTCTCGGGCAGATATACGAGTGCCGTGTCCTTAGATAAGAATGTGTGGGGGAAGCACTCGCCAGCAATGATTAATAAGGTGCTGAATGCTATGTATCTCTCTCTCTCTCTCTCTGTAGCCTGGGAAAAGAAAGTCTTGAACTTGGTTAAACAGAACTAATCTACTGCAGTGCCCTGCCCCTCCCCCCTCTCGTTTCACAAAACCAAACCAACCTGCAGCCATGCAGCTCCCCCCCCACTCCCTGCTCATGATTAACCTTACACTCTTCTTCGGCAGCAAAGTAGTTAATATCTAAGCAATGTAGCTGTTGCCGTGGAGCAACAGGTGCATTAACCCTTGCAGCTGTAATGAACTACAGTTCCCAGCATCCTCAGCCATTCAACACAGTGTACAATTTGCAGATAGGGTTGCCACCTGGCCGGTATTTTACTGGCTTGGCCGGTAAAAATGTTGTATGATTGCAATGTTAAGTATAGGGAAAACCCATAAACACATAGGAAGGCCGGTATTTTTTTTCTACAAAAGGTGGCAACCCTATTTGCTATAATGGAACCCTCAGGCACCAGCTTTATTTCCTTACCGTAGGTTCCCTTGCAGTTGGTCCCTGTTTTTTTCTGCTCTTTGGATAACTGCTCATCTGAGGGGGGGGGATTCACACAAGCTCTGATTTCTCTTCACAGCAACTACAGGGAGAAACTATTCCACGGTCCCATTATTAACATGTCAATAGCTGGGGACTGCACCAGGAACAATGGCACAAGAAGGCCGGAGAGGCACGGGCAAATGATCAGGAGTCAGGCATTTAATCCTGTGGATAGTGGGAGGGACATGAGATAATAATAGGCAGCCTCTATAGCAACCCAGGGGTGTAACTATAAGGACAGAGACTACGGTGTCCTGGCCGGTATTTTTGATGGTAGATCCCAATGTTATTAATAGGAAAATAAAGATAAATATATTGGAAAGCCTGTATTTTTTTCAAGAAAAGGTGGCAACCCTAACAGAGAGTCTTTTCTTCGGCGACCAATCTCCCCGAATTGCCTTCCCGCCAGCTAGAATTGATGTTGCCAGCGGGATGGCACTTGGAGCGCTTTGATCTCAAAACTCGCCTGGAGTTGCCTCATGAGGAAACTTCAGACAACTTTGCAAATCGAAGTGCAATCCCGCTGGCAATTTAGATTCTAGCTAGCGGGAAGGCAGTTCTGCAAAATTAGTGGTCAGAAGAAGAGGCGATAACGGCCACTTCAGGGATGTTCTCCCCTCTCACGCATGCGCACAAACAGGCGCAGGAATTGCAGACGAGTGCAACTCACTAAGCCGGACTAGGGGGTAGGCAGAAGTGAAAGGTATGTGCCTGGTGCCCCCAAAGCTTTGCACTCTAGACACGTGCCTACTCTGCCTACCCCTAGTTCCAGCCCTGAGCCCAGTAATATCTAGTTACACCACTGTCCTACGCTATACATTTGTTTTCTAAAATGCCAAAGCCTATATAATTCTGGGAATATAGTGGGATCCTCCTGCTTGTTAGGCTTATCAGATAATCTGATGGTTGTACATTTTTAGGGCTGAACTGATGCACATTTTAGCCTGATGGATACTGTATACACTGCTGCAATTTAGGATACCTTTAAGAAATGTTTTTCTGACACCTATGTATTATATGGATACTCACTGTAGTAGTAATGTATACATAACATCTATAAATGTTATACGGGATGGGTACACAGAGGAAACTCTGGCACACTATATCAGCCCATAGAAAAAAAGCCCTCCCTGACTTTTGCTTGAAAGTATTCAAGCACTTTGCAGACAATGTTTAGGTAGAAATGTGAAGTGCCATCATGTTTCCAGTAAAGCTATGGACACACATACGTTTTTCTGTGATGTTTCCGGCACAGTTTGCATTGCAGTTTTTCAAAAAGCTGAACGCTGCGTAAATATGCCTGGCAGTTTCAAGTTTAGGCAATGGCACTTCTGTTTGCAAATTTACGAAGCAGTCGGCTTTTTTAAAAAAACCGCGATGGAAAAACATGTGTCTCTGTGGCCTAAGGGTAGGGTTGCCATCTGGCCGATATTTTACTGACCTGGCCGGTAAAAATTATGGTTGATCCCAATGTTTTTAATAGGGAGATAAGATAAATATATAGGAAGGCCAGTTTTTTTTTCCAGAAAAGGTGGCAACCCTACCTAAGGGTAGTGACACACGGGCAGATTTGGAGAGATTTAGTCACCTGGCGACTAATCACCTGTTCTTCTGGACAATCTCCCCGAACTGTCTTTGCGTGTCTTCCCTTCCTGTATAAAGAAGAGTCACCTGAGCTAAGCATACTTGTTTTCTGAAGTAGCCTCATGAGGAAACTTTGGGCAACTTCAGAACACGAAGCGCCGCGTGTGGTTAGCGCAGGCGACTCTTCATTATACAGGGATGGAAGACACGCAAAGGCAGTTCGGGGAGATTGTTGCCCAGAAGAATAGGTGACTAAAGATGGCCATACACTGAGAGATCCGCTCGTTTGGCGATGTCGCCAAACGAGCGGATCTCTGTCCGATATGCCCACCTTGAGGTGGGCGATATCGGGCTGATCTGATCGTAGGCCCAAAGATCGGATCAGAATGATGTGCAAATGGGTGGTCGGATCGCGGGACCGCATCAATGCACATCATCAATGCGGCCACGATCCGACGGGATTTTTAATCCTGCCCGATCGACATCTGCCCGACATTCGGGGGGCCCATCGGAGGGCCCCACTCACAGGCCGGTAAACTGCTGACTCAGTCTGTCGGCAGCTTTTATCGGCCAGTGTATGGCCACCTTAAATCTCCCCGAATCTGCCTGTGTGTCACTACCCTTAGAATTGCTTCCATGGAAAATATAAATTGCCAACACCAAACCAGCCTAGGTCACAGCACCAATAGAAAGCCACTGGAAGCAGGAGCCCTGTACTATGAATGGCAATAACAGAGAGAAACTGTTTGTGGTTTCTGGTGGCACATTACAAAGACAATACACAAACGAATTCTGTTTCATCTGTTGATCCTGACAATACAATGTGGGAGTGCAGAAGTCCAAATCCACCAAGCACACTATAACAGCTAGCGAGAACAGCCTGCACACCTGGGAGCACAGCATTACCATACAATGTCACATTCACACAGTCCTGCACATAAACACACCATGAATGTCAGAAACTGCTGAATTATCTGAAGGCATTCACTGGTGGGAAGTCACATTTAACTCAGGTGAAACTATAAAGTTTTTTTTCCTGAAGTGTGCAAACAAATTTTCCTTTGTGAGAAATAGAATATAGCTCTTGCTTCACAGAAACTGTTTAGCGACCAATTCCGATAGTTGGAAGAAGGTTTTGGAAAAAGTAATGTTTGCTCCAAAAGATTGCAATACTTAAAGGAGAAGTCTACCCTCCCTGTGCAAAAACCCCTCCCCCACGGGCCCCCTCATGGCAGGATTATAGTCTGCTTCTGCCTCAAGTCCTTGGGTTCCCCCAAAGCTGCCTCTAAAAGGATCTGCCCTGAAATTCATCCTAGAAGAAAAGGGTAAGAATGCAGCCATAATAATGTGTGGCCTCTAGCAACTGTTTAGCAACCAGGCCCAGAGCTACTGTTGCAAAAATTTAGGAAAGGCTGTTTGCAGAGGGGACAATTAATAAGCCCTGGTCACTTGTTATATATGTGAAACCGTATGATGCACAGATGTAACAGGTTTTGGTTGGTGCATTTATGATTAATTAGTCTTCAACTTCAAATATCACTCCCAAATACACTTCATTTATTTTAGAAGATTGTGTTTAACCTATAGACCTTCCAGCTATTAATTTCTACTCCCAGGAATCTCCAAACTGCTGACTGAGCATGTGTGTGGGGGGTGGGAGGTATGAGCACAGGGATCGAGGCTATAATAGTGAAATAATAATAATAGCACAGGGGATCATTTATTGCAGGGCTTAAAGTCACACTACTGCAACATTATGTGGCCTATATTGACTAGGAAATAATATTAATAATAGCACAGGGAATCATTTATTACAGGGCTTAAAGTCACACTACTACAACATTATGTGACCTCTATTGACTAGGAAATAATAATAGCACAGGGAATCATTTATTACAGGGCTTAAAGTCACACTACTGCAAGATTATGTTGCCTCCATTGACTAGGAATAGCATCTCAGCTCCTCCTCCTCCCGTGTGGCTAATTAATTTAAATGCATGCTGCAGTCTTTACTGATATCTGTGCCATCATGCAGACGCAACTATTTATAAGCAATTTAGTATGCAAAATACGGCTTTTTATTATGCAATGTTTACTATGCCGTTTGCTCAGTGAATATATAATTGTATCAAAATACAAAGACTGTTATTACACACTACACAAATTTGTTGTATCAACTGTTGCCGTGAAAATCCTCTGAATACCGGAATCTGCAGCAGAAATTAAGTCTTAGCAATTGAGTATGCAAAATAGGTTGTGGGGCCATCACATACAGTCATTAATATGTTCCCATATATTATAGATGGCATGACACTCCCTTAAATAAAATACCTCTCCTTATGTGTTTGTAGTTCAACAGTGACCATCATTCTCCTTTATTATGCAATGTTTAATATGCAGTTTTTCTCAATGATTAATATGAAATTGTATCAAAATACAAATACTGTAATTACACGGCACACAAAATTGTTGTATCAACTGAAGTTGCAGTGAAATTTGCCAGAAATTAAGTTTTAGCAATTTACTTTGCAAAATACAGGCATTCATATGCTCCCATATACTCCCCCTCTTTATGTGTTTATAGTGCATCAGTGACCACCATTCTCCTTTATTGTGCAGTGTTTCATATGCCGTTTGCTCAGAGATTAATATGAAATTGTATGAAAATACAAATGACCGTAATTACACGGTGCACACATTTGTTGAGTTGAGTATCAACTGAAGTCACCAATCTTCTGAATACAGGATTCTGCAGCAGAGATGAAGTTTTAATGAGGAAGAATGTGTCTTTGTGCCACATATGATACAAGAGCTGGCGCACAATGCATATACCAGTGTATCCTTTGTGAACGCTCTACACCAGGGGCCATACACGGTCACCTGAGAACTCAATGCCTTCCTTGTAAAGAAAGTAGAAAAAAAATAATGAACAGGGGCAGGTAGAGGTGTAGGCTTTATTTCTCTATAGTCAGTGAACTGAAAGCTTCCATATAAGAAAGCTGCCAATGCACGGCTGCCCAGAGTAGCAGGAGAATGGCCCCTAGCATTTGTTTGTGGGACTGAGGAGAGGCACTGGAACTGATGTTATTAACATTGCTGCTACATCCATCATCAGGCACCTGAATAATATGTCATGGAGGAAATGTGGCACCTGTAAAACAAGGCCACAGATCCTTCACTAAATGCCAAAGAAAACGGAAAACCCTGCAATAATTACAGTGAATCCTAGGACTTCCAAGACTTTACTGAAGTGGGACAAGAACAGAATATTGACACGTCAACAGGTCGTTATTTTGTATTTCAAAACAGAGAAGAAATGTTCTGCATGCATAATGGTCTCTTGAAAAATAGGGGACTTTACAAATAATAGAAATGAAGGCTTTTTAGCTGTGCAACAATCAAAGCATGGCCAAGTTGGCCCTTAACTTTGGAGCAAATGTATATTTGTGTATTGGTGGTTATCCTGTAATTCCCAGTCTTTGTTCTCTGAACATTGTATCCTTGCAGCATTGCATTCCATCATAGTCCTCCCTTTCCTAATGTAATGGGGACAAGACACAGCCCTGTAACATGGATGAATCTAATCTTGCACAACAAAACTTCACACAACCAGAAGCACCAGCAAATTTTCTCATTCCAAGAGAGTGAGTGAGGAGAGACTAAACAAAGTCCTCACTCTTCCTACCTGTTCTCTGCTCTTTAAATACTACGTTCAGCTTTGTCTATGCAGTATTTGGCAAATCACAATGGCTGCCTCCAGCCCAACCAGATATGGGCTCTATTATCAGGAAGGCTTTGGACATGGGGTATTCTGGAATAGGGGTCTTTATGAAATTTGGAGCTTACTAATGGTGTCATAGAGATAATGCTATTGTCCTGGATAGGCTGGTGCCAAAAGCTGCTTGCTGAAATTGTCAATAGGACACAACTAAATCCTACTTTTGCTGTTGCCACTACTAACTAAAGTTGGCCACACATGGGCAGATCTGTTCGTCTTGCAACCTCTCCAGATGAATGGATTTTGCACCTATATGCCCATCTTGAGTAGTCAATATTGGGCTGGTCCAATCACGGGCCCAGCAATCGTATCACAAGGTCAGGAATGCAGGCGGTGGGATTGAGGACCATATCAACAAACCAATGAGGTTCTTGATCAGACTGGAATTTTAAGCCCAATCAATTAACATCTAGCAGCTTTCTGGGCCAGATGTTGATCACAGAAGTTAGTCAGAGGCTCCCATACACATCAGCACTTTAATACAATCTGTCCCTATAGCATGGTATGAGAAATATACAGCCACAAGTAGGACATCACTACTGTATTATATTGTAAAAACAGGGCATTGACATTATATAACACTGTGTTCAGCACTGACCATCCTATTCCTTGACATTTATTGCATTTGTCAAACCTAATAATTACATTTGACTTTCATGATAATTTGGCCACTGGGAATACCGTTTAATATGACAGCTCCCAATTAATATCAATAAACAGAAATATATAGATAGTAGGGTAATATGGTATAGGTATAAGCCGTTAACAACTTTAACTGAACAGTCAAAAGAGAATAAATTAAGGAAATGTCATCTTATTCATAGGACAAATAGCCCCATAGACATCTTTTGCTAAGATTAAGGGGCAAATTCATTAAGCGCCGAAAATATGCTAGCGTTACGTTCGTCAGGCGTAGTTTCGCCAGCGCTACACAAATTCACAAAAATGCGAAGTTGCACTCAGGGAGGTGAACAGTAGCGAAGTTCTGCTACCGTTACTTCGGCAGGCAAAAAGCATTTACGCTAGTGATGCCTAATTTGCATACGGCGTGAAGTTAAACGTATAATGTATGTTACAGCCACTACATTACATAAGACCAGGAAACCTTTAAAAAATAAAATAAAGTTGTCCTATTGCCCTACATGAGCCCCCTGTATAGTTGTGCTGCCATATGTTAGGAAATGTAGGGGGGATGGCGGGTAACCCCCCATAAAATCTACTTCGCCAGGGACACTGCAAACTGGCGAAATGACGTCATAGTTTAACCCTCTTCAATGCTGACATTCCTCGCGTATTAAAAGGCTGATATTCTGGAAAGGGATGGGCAGTCTGCATCACTGCAGACAGGGAAGCCAATTCACCCCTTTTTTGGATACATACAAAATCTACTTGACTCCAAACAGAGCACACACACAAAAATTATATCTTTTATAGTGTATTGCACTTACAATGGAATGGTGGCGTATCTGATATAATGTTCTTCCAGCGTAGCCCATGGATGTTAGTAAGGTCTGCAGATAATCCACTGCAGACAAGAAGAACATCCAAAATGCAATGATCATACCCTGGTACCATGTTAAGACCCAACTCTGACTCCCTGATGGATTACAAAATCAAAGCAACATACTGTACTTCAAAACTAAGTAGCAAGTGTGTTTGCTTCATGTTGCAGACTGTATTGCTTCCTGAATATCTTTATGTATATATATTTGTGTGTATGCATGTATTTATTTAATGTATTATTTTATGGGAGATACAATATCTAGGTAGAACAGCTGATGTTGCTGTAAATGTCAGCTGTGGATTATGAACCAATAAAATTCTTGGGTAAAATCTGCTGCTCTTTGTATGTACTAACTACTCCCCCACCAGCCACTGTTATTGTTAGACAGATTAGCGAAGCCAAAGCTATATAGTTTATAGGTTTAATTTGTGGTGCCTGTCAGAAGAATCACCATGGTGCCGCTGATAAAAGAGAATCTGGTACCGCATAAACCACATACAGCACAAGGTGCACAGAAGAGATAAGAGGCAGTAAAAGTACTGGTACTTATATAAGTGAAAAGTCTTATCACTGCCAGGCAATTGGAGCTACTAGAACAGATGATTTGTGTAAGGTAAATGGGGAATTCCTACAAAGTACACCCATCACAGAGGTTGGTTGCAAGCCACAAACATTGATTCCAAAGTCCTATCATATCAGTATGGGGCCGGGCTCTAAACTGCCATGCAACTGGTGCATCTGGCGTTCACTGTTTGCTTTAGAGGAGACTTTGCTAAAGTTTAACATTCCTTCCAAACTCAGGAAATCTCACAACACAGGCCAAAACTGCTGGGTCTCCTGTAATAATTAGTGCGGTATTCTAGAAACAGTGCTCAACTTTTAGTAGGGTAGGTTGGTCATACCAAAAATGATGATGCATCACACAAGGTTGTATTTGCTCTTTCTGTACTGTAAAAATGTACATTAGAAACCAGAAGACTTTGCAACCAAAACCTTTGTGTTAATTTTTTCCTTACTAATAAATTTCAGATTAATAGAGGACAGTGGTGTGGAGCAGTGGGTATAAGGCAACAATATCACAGTGAGGCCAAATTGTTAAGGTGGCCATACTTTCGGCCAGATATCGATCGGTAAAGCCAGTCGGAGGGCCCCATACATGGGCCAATAAGCTTCCAACTTGGTCTGTCGGCAGCTTTTATCGGCCCGTGTATGGCCACCTTTGAGGCCCCAGAGAGCTACAGTCATCTCTTTCATTTCTTCATGCTCATTTTTCTGAACTGCCCTGGAGCGATCAAAGACAACAGAAAACTGGTTGCCAGGAGTTCCTACTGATGCAAAGTGGCGCCAGTCATTAATGGCTACAACTGTCTTAGGGCTACGGTAGACAGTGATCTTCTGAAAATGCTTCTCCACTGCAATAATTAAAATTGCATCTATGGCCAGCTTAACATAGTAGTCTGCTACCATTCAAAAACCGGCCTGTATAATATGCTGTGAACCTGCCCAAAAACATAAAGCTGGGGCTGGTTAGCAGGAGTGAATGGAAGTGTCAGAAGAAAGTTTGAGGAATGGAAGAGTGAACAGCCTGTGGGGGATGTGAAAATTAACAGTGTTTATTTTGTTTTACTCAGATATCCACTGCCTGCGCTGGGTCAGCTATTACTTTACTAATTACACTTCGGCAGGAGATACACTCCCAACAATACCCATGTCTTTTAATGATGCAGAAAACACTAAGTAATAAATCTCTGATAAAAAATGAATGAACTTATTCTGAATGAGCGGTTGTATGTAATGACACATGCAGGACTGTAGAAATAGTGGGAGTAATAGTGAAGGCTTGTAAAGGAAAAAGTAAAGAAAAGAGACCTATTTGTTAGTGTCATACGCGGCGTTTTCTCAATTGGCGTATTTACATATTTAGAGTTAGTGCTTACCGTAGCCTTGGTTTAGAAATGTATGTGAAAGTTTATATAACTTTTGATAATACAGGTATAGGACCTGTTATCCAGAATGCTTGGTACCTGAGGTTTTCCAGATAATGGATCTTTCCCTAATTTGGACCTTCTACTAGAAAATCATGTAAACAGTTAATAAAGCCAATAGGCTGGTTTGGTTCCAATGTGGATTGATTATATCTTAGTTTGGGTCAAGTACTGTTTTATTATTACAGAGAAAAAGGAAATCGTTTTTTGTTTTTAAATTGGATTATTTGATAATAATGAAATCTATGGGAGATGGGCATTCTGTAGTTTGGAGCTTTATGGATAAGGGGTTCTCTGGATAATGGATGCCATGCCTGTACTAGATCAGTTTCATAGATTAATGTGCACCTAAAGAAGGGAGAACTATGTGTTCCCCTCAGGTGAACTGAGATGAATTAGTGCCACCCCATAGCTACTAAAAATCACAAGTAGTGATCATTAACCCATGTGCCATTGCCCTTATAGTGCCAGGCAGCAGCAGCAGTCTGAACAATAGAAACCTGGATCTGTCTCTCTTGTTACTTGATACTCCATTCTAAAACTGGCTAGTACCTCAACTGTAAAGCATTGCAGATCCACTTACTATTGCATGACAAAGAAGTCTCAGACAAAATGTTTTCTCCAGCAAACTTTTTGCCATTTTTTTTTTCTATACTAGCCTACAGACTCTGCTCAATACTTGGAACAACATATATTACTGCTCACAAGCCTAAAACACAAGAAACTACAAGATAAATTGTTGCTGCTGAGCTGTACTATTAGCACTGCTGCAGGGCACAGGTTATGTTAGGGACACTGTAACTATAATAAAGGCGTCAACCATTGCACTTTCGTGAGAATGTCATCACTTACCTTGCCTCTTTTTCCTGTTCTGCACAAATTCTGAACGTCGTAGACTGCTGGGGGCTGTCCTCCTGTAAATGCTGTTTCTTTTCATGATATCTACATCGGGCCTATTATAGGCCTCGTGGACGTGGTTCTGCTGTTGTTCAAATGAACGAGAACTTCTTAGAGCATGACAATCCTCATATTCCATATCATTTTGGTCCCTGTCACATCTATCCATATCCTCCAAGCTCTGGAAACAATCTCCTCTTTTATCCCTTTCTCTGGTACATTTGCCCCCAGTCTCAAAACTATCATTCTCCCCCCAATTTGCATCCAATGGCCTTCTGGCCCTGCACTGATCCTTGTAGTTTTCCTCGGAAGTTCTCTGAGAATTCCAATACAGGTCAACCCCATCAGGAAGGTTGCATTCAAAATCATAACCAGTGCGTTTCGAATTATTCTGGGATTTTGACTCAAAGGAATGGCTTCTGTCCTTCCTTCTGTCATCATAATATCTCTCAGATGAGTTGTGGTCCTCAGTCTGAATTGTCTTGCTGTCACCATCCACATTATCACAATCCAAAGGTAAAAAGTCATAAAAGCGAGCATTAGTCTTCCTTGCATTACTGTATTTTTGCCTAGATTCAGAATATTCCCTTTCTTCTTCTTTCTCTCTTGGGTAATCCTCATGGTCCCTATCAGACATTCTAGATTTTCCATGTGAAATGTCTCCATATCTTTCCAGTCTGGGGTCTCTGCTATAATAGTCCTTTGCCCTCCTATAGTCCTTTTGGTAAAACTCACGGCTTTTCCGATCCATGTAGTTATAATCCCTCCGTTCTGGGTCAGAATATCTCTTATCTACAGTCCTATGTGTGGTATAACCGTATGGCACCATGTCACGGTCGTAATATTCACTCTTTCTAGGAATATATTCCTGATAATGTCGCTCGTCACTGGAAATGTCATATTCCCTTCGGGGAGTATAAGTAGAATTGGCATTTAAGTACTCTGAATAATAATTCCCATCATCATAAATTATTTTTCTGTCCTCATACCGACCTCCATTCCCGAATCTCCCAGGGTCGTCACAGATATTCTCCCTGTAGTCATAATATCTTTCTGCCTCGCTATACCCAATCCAGTCTTCATTTTGGGACGTCCTATAATAATCACACGGATCTGCTTGTCTATGGGCTTTTGCTCTTGTATCATATTTCCTGCTGTTGGTGTAATATTGCTCTTCCCTCATAGACAATGCGCTGACGTTCTCCCTATACCTCTGTTCCCTGTAGAACTTGGGATATTCAAATGGATCCCGCTGCCGTAGGTTCTGATAATCCTCAAACTCCCAGCTCATCTTGTTATGCTCTTTCTCATGAATTATAGATCCATGTTCTGCCGTCCTGTGTGGTTCATGCTGAAAAGCGTTCATCCAGAACACTGGCTCTTCTACCAGCTTTTAAGTGGCAGCCTAATTCCCAACCCCCACTTGATACACTCCAGAGTGAGTCCATAAGCCTGGAAACAGCACAGTTTGGTGCCTGGTAATGAGTAATCCATTGAACTGCCTACAGTCTCTGCAGTTGAAACTCAGTCTGACTTTCTTCCAGCATACCTGCAGACACTCCCTGCTCTCTGGCTTCTGTTGAAACTTCAATGCAGAGTTTTTTTCCCCTGTCCTTTATCTTGAACAGCCAATCAACAAACATCTTCTACCTCTCCCACCTGATTCCAGAATTAATTAGTAGCTAAGGTCATATGAGCAGAGCGCCGATGAGTCCTTGAATATGATTGGTCGAAGGCGCCCCCCTCTGCAGGCTTCTCACCAGATGAACAGGCTTGACTGCTTATTGTTATGCTAAACTACTCAAGGAGGCAGACAGGAGATTATGGCATGCGAAGCAGAGATTTACGGAATCAAAAGGGAAATAATCTCTTTACTGAATTGGGGAAAAAACGTGCACTCACACAGCACAACAAAAGTAAGACACAAAAGGGCATATTTATTATGTGGTTTAAAAAGAAATTCACCAAAAAATAAAAAATAAAAGGCGTAAAAAGCCGTGTAAAATAAATGGGGAAGGTGTGTGTTATTTAACTCCATGTGAATGCCAGCTTTGATGCCGATACTTCACATTCTGGATGCATAGTTTGCCAAAGTGATTTGCCTTCTGATTTCAGAATATAAAATATTTCAAATAAAATTAACTTTTTCTCTTTATGGATGCACCATGATTAGAGGGTTTTTTTTTTGCAAAACATGATGCTATCCGGAGGTGATCAGTTCCTGGGAGGAAGAGGCTGTCCACCTTCAAGCACATTTTCAGTTCAGTTGTTTTAAATAAGAAATAAAGACTTTTTACAGTCAGTCTAGATTTTCATATTTAAGTTTTTCTAATATTGAAGTGAAAATACACATTATTATGTCTTTGTAAAGCAGCTGAGGGGGTAGAGTAGACAGTTGTGTCAATTATAGTAATTTTGTGTCATTTATATTGTCGTTTATTTTGTGCACGATCAGTGCAGTTTGATGAGCAGTGAAGAAACGGCTGGGTCATGCACAAGTGCAAACAACAAAGTGCAAAATCTTTCTTTCTAGTGTTTGACGTGCAACGTAGTCAACACTTTTTGTCTACATGCAAACAGAAAGATTTTGTGCTTCGTGCACTCTTTTCCTCAAATACCATTTACTTCACACAGGGTTTGTATTTTGGCTGAAGTGTGGTACACACCTCATTTTTTGTAATAATTATTTTTAAAGGCAAACCGTGAGCTGGTGAGATTAGTCACCCAGCGACAAATCGCCTCTTCTTTGGGCAACTAATTTCTCCCTAAATGCCTTACTGCCAGCTCAAATGTAAATTGCCGGCGGGATGGCACTCAGAACGCTTCGTTTTTCCAAATTTGCCTCACGAGGAAACTTCTGGCAACTTCAGAAACTGAAGCATTCCGAGTGCCTTCCCCCCGGCGATTTACAGTCTATTCAACGGGGAGGCAGTTCGGGGGGATTAGTCGCCCGAAGAAGAACCGATTTGTCCCTGGGTGACTAATCTCCTTCAGTAGCTTTGTTTGCCCCTGCCCTACGTGTATGGGATCTTTAATCTAATCTGCACTCTACCCCTAGCCAATCTCAGAGGATTATACAATCCCCTTACTAACAAGAGGTTTTATGTAAACTCTTCAGAGCAGCACCTTCCACTCCATTGTCTTTTCAAATTATGAAGTTGCAACAGATTGTATTGCAGACACTATGCAGACACAGCAGGTTGTGTTGGTTTCACTAAGGTATTACGGTTTGAATGTGTAAATCTTGTGTTTTTATCTCCTTACTAAGTAAAGCGCTACGAGAGACAAAGGTGGAAGAAAAATAATAATGGCAAACAAATTTCTATTTTCTCTTTGCCTTTTTTGGGCTTCCTCTAGCTGTCTCAAACACTGCAAAAACACAAAGGTTAATGAACTAATCCTTGTTTGTGCATGTGAATGGATGTGCATGTGGTGGGGAACAGGCTGTAAGCTCCACTGAAGCATGGACTGATATAGTGATGATGATGAATCCCTGTAAAGTGCTAGATAATAGGTCAGCACCATATGAATAAAATATATCTTTATAACTTGTATATAGAACAGCTCCATAAAGGCCTGTGGCAATGCCTAAAATGCAGGAGAACAGACTGCTCCACTGAAGCATGGACTGATCTAATGATGATAAATCCCTGTAAAGTGCTACATAATGTCAGCACCATAGGAATAAAGGATAATTTTATATCTTGTACATTTAACAGCTTCATAAAGGTCTATGGCAATGACTAAAATGCTAACTGGCTGGACAAAGTATTTACAGGTGTATGGGTATATATGTAAAAAAGACGGATAAAGAGATAGAAAAAGAGAGACAGAAAGAGAAATAGACATTATGTAACAATAGGATGCAACCTGCTTAAAATAGTAACTGCCTGGATGACAAGGCAAGTACAAAATTGTGAATGAAATGCATTTTCATTTGTATAAAAGCTAAACCTCTGTCACAAACATCCAT
>CM044444.1:21877915-21892292 GCA_024363595.1 Xenopus borealis
ACAGGAAAGAGGAAGGTAAGGGTAAGGGAATGAAGCCATAAGGGCCATGCTACTTATGGGACCCTACATATTTTTTTTTAACCCTCTGAGAAAATGTGTGCACCTAGGCACAAGTATTACATCAATGCACACATGTATAGAAGCGTTGCAGTTTTACCCACTGTTTAACACTAAGTGTGTACCTTCAATAGCGCAGGCGGTTTCTCATTCAAGCACACGGAAGGCAGTTCGTCTGCTCGTCTGCCACTAGCCTAAGGTATGATGAAGATCCCAATCATAGAAAGATCCATTATCTGGAAAACCCCAGAAATGACCAATGGTTTTAGGCCAGTGGCACACAGGAAGATTTGTTGCCAGTGATTTTTTTAGACGTGGCTGTGGGTGACAAAAATGTTTCCCATGTGCCACTGCACACTGAATGTGATCAGTACTGATAGTCTGTTCCTTTAAATTCTGTGCACTGTAATAGACCTCCTAAGAAGGATGCAGTACATCTGCATACAGGTAATAGATGAAACAGATAAACAGATACGAGAAAAGCCATAGAAATTGCCTTAGGTGTTTCAGGCAGCAGGGAAACAAATTCTACAGATCTCTTTTCAATCTCTTTTAGATGCAGGAAAAATCTAAAGAATCCCCATTTACAGTGTTGCAGTAGATCTGGGACTACAACCTAATTACTCAGAGAAAGATGTATCAGAGAAAAAGCCCAAGGTCATACACATGACTGGACTGAGAATCAAAATAGGCCCTGGCATTTCAGGTACACAGAGGCCCAATCAGCCCACATAGAGGCCCAAACTGTCCCCATCAGCCCACTAAATACTGACTTTCTATGGCACCTTATAGCAGCCCATCTGGCATTTGCCCTAACCCACAGATTGCCAGTCCGGGCCTGGTCATACACAGCTGATCACTTGTACGTATACGGATGAAAGCAAATTCGCTGCCATGTCCTCCTTCCTGTAGCTCCCTTGGCAGGCAAAGCATTGGCCTGTGTGGAGCTACACTGAGCAGATATCACCATGAAAATGCATGCTTTTATGTGTAGCCTCTGTGTATTCATGCCTGTTGATTGACCTACAGTGAGTGCAGTGGATCTGCTTTCCTTTGCATGTGTTCAAAATGCATGTGGAGGAAAGCGGATTGTCCACTGCATGTGCCCTTGGTCTAAGTTTCAGGTAGAATACCAGTTTCACACGCATTATCTATGCATTAATTACATAATATATTGCCTTTTTTTTTACATCAATGTTTTTTGTTTTTTTTCCATATTGCAAATATAACATAGTTACCATTACAATACCATATATACATTTGTATTCCATAAATCTTACAACAGCAAAATGATTTCACTTTACAATAACTTGGATACAGTATTATAATATCTTACATTTTACATATTAAAGTAAATTAAATCTAACGGGCATCAGAATATATTGCCTTTTTGGAAAATGTTTACTTTAGCCAGAACCAAAGTAAAAACCAGTGCAGTGGTATTATAATCAACATAAATGCATTATATAAGTGAGAGCTGACTTCCAAGGGGTGTTTTTATGTTTGCTGTAGTCAACATGTTTGAGTCATTGTACAGCTAATGTGCTATTGTTTGGGTTCAACAACAAGGAGGATTTTGTAAGGGGTGGGAAAGTTGTCTTAATTTCATTCTGGGGTAATTTCTATCTTTGGCCATTAGATGGAAGCAAATAGTAATGTGTAAAGTTACATTTCGAGCCTGAAAGTAGAAAAAAAAAACAACACAATTTGGGGTTATACAGCTCCTGGATTCCTTGTTAATCAGAGGGAATTGTTGCCTATAATGGTATTATAGGGGGGAGGGAATATATTTCTTAAAATTATCACCATCTGTTTTTTTTTTTTCAAAAACAATTAACCCAAAGCATTAATTTGACTATCCTAGATGGAACTAATATAGTCCACTATATGGGTTGTGTGGAAAATTTGTATGTAGGAGGGTGGCCAGACACTGTTTAATATTGAGAGACTTCTTATATTAGATTAAAAGCAGGGCTGTTAAACAGTAACAGAACTGCCAACAATTGGGATTAGGGTTGCCACCTTTTCCTGAAAAAAATACCGGCCTTCCTATATATTTATCTTTTTTTCCTATTAATAACATTGGGATCAAACATCAAAAATACCGGCCAGGCCGGTAAAATACCGGCCAGGTGGCAACCCTAATTGGGAGCTGCCAATCAATGGGGAGACTAAGCCAGAACAGACTTTAAACAAACTTTATGGAGAGGGATATGCAGACAATAAAACCTACCTTCTAACAAAATTAATACAGAGGGGATCACACTGATCTGGTGGATCTTGGTGCAGCAGCCACATGTAGCCATGATTCTATTTATTAAACACGTTTGGGGCCATAAAACTCTAGAAGGGCCACATCAAAACTATAGGTCTACAGTTGGACAGATATTCTTTAGATAATTGAACACTATTAGGGGACCCGGGACTCTTGTTCTTGCCTGTTGGGGTGGGGTACTGGAGGGGGGCATGTAATCTTCTCCCCAGGAGACCCTCAGAAATGTATAAATTTGCTTTTTTTTATATACCAGCCAGAAATGTCATTGGGGCTTTAGGGACTGCTGAGTTAATTCCATCAATCATAATTATTATGATTAACATCAGCAGCCTGGTATCCCTCATGCCATCTCAGGCTTTCATAGAGAAAGCTGTTGTATATAGCAGTGCATACAGCAGTGTAAATAGCCCTCAGATCTGTGTTGTGGGCTGACATTTTGTTCATGCACGTCTTTCTGCAAATGGAATCCTCCCAATCCCAAAATGCCTTGCCATCGCTGTAGTAAATGAACAGATGTGCGCCCTGCTGGCTCTCCGCAAAGTATTTAGTAACATATCTAAGCACTTTAGGCTCTCTTACTGAGAAATTAAAAGAATTTATAAAGAACACAAAATGACCAAAATTACTGTCTCGTTTCTTACACAGATAATGTAAACCAGACCTGAAAGCACTGGCAAAATATATAAACACTGTTACAGGGCATCAGGCCCGGAGAGGCAATCTGTGGGTTAGGGCAAATGCCAGATGGGCTGCTATATGGTGCCATAGAAAGTCAGTATTTAGTGGGCTGGTGGGGACTGTTTGGGCCTCTTTGTGGGCTGATTGGGCCTCTGTGTACCTGAAATGCCAGGGCCTATTTTGATTCTCAGTCCAGTCCTGCAGGGCATAGACTCTAATCTTCCTCTCCAGTGCATAAAGTACAGTATAGAAAGGAGCACAGAGGAAACCAATTTAATCTTTAAAAAGTCACCATTTATTATGCAAACTTTAAAACCATGCTTTAGGCTGTCCACATTTGCTACAGCTAAAGCTTCTGAGGAAGTGGCAGTAAGCCACGAAACGCGTAAAGCAGACGAACAGTATATTAAAAGAAAAAGAATTGACCTACTGTATTACTTTGCACCTCCCCATCCCTCTTAGTCCAAAACTACAGTCATATGAATACCCCACAGCATGTGTTTGAAAATAACTTTTAATAAATATAATTAAAAAAAGAGGTCCAGATTAACACCATTAAAAATACGTTAGGTACAGGGAGGCGAGATACCAAAGTATAGTGGGCTTAAGATAAAGCTCTGCAGCATTGTATATGCCAAATAATCCCACCAAGTATTGTGGTGGCATGTAATTGTGTACTGGTATCAGTCTTATGTATATAGTAAATGGTACTCCACCATACAAAACATCTTATACATATAGAATGAAAGTTACCGCAGCATATGATGTCCAAAATGTTAATATCGTAGCAGACTACTGCGTTTAAACCATAAGAGGCGCTATCTAGATGCAACTCTTAAATTAATTGCCGCGATAGCAGAAGTAGGTTCTGTTTCCCAAACATTCCAAAACAACCCCTTCACCCACAGTGTAAACCCTCCCAGGCACTGAAAGAGGTAGTAAATAACGGCAGCTCTAAGCTTGCTGCTCTAAGCTTGGTTTGGAATGGTTGATTGTTTGACCTTGCACACCATCTATTTTTTCCCATTTGATGGGAGGTGCTCCCCAATACTCCTTACTTAAATCAGACAGCGTAAAGTATGGTTTGATTCTGTATGCTAACATGATTTAACAAACAAAGTAATTCAGCAATTACACTACACACACACAGTATTTGGGGTTCTCACTTCAAAACGTATGCTTACCACAAGACTGCCGTACCACTTGGGCAAAGCCCACTCTCTAGCAGTTTCTCTTTGAGCAATGACACTTACCACATAGTTGCCAACATTTTAAAACCAAAATCCAGAATATTTACTTGTGCCTCAGCATGCACAACTATTTTTAAAATCTGTCCCAAACACCGCCCACTCTTTTCCCTGAAATTTTGGGATTGTGGGTCCTGGTCCCTAATAACAAATTATGGATTCGGCCGACCCCCAAATCCTTCCAGAAGATTCTGCCGAATACGGAACCAAAACCCTAATTTGCATATGCAAATTATGGGTTGGAAGGGGAAAACATTTTTTACTTCCCTGTTTTGTGCCAAAAAGTCACATGATATCCCTCCCTGGCCATAATTTGCATATGCAAATGAAATATGTTGAATCCTGGCCGAATCCCAAACCGAATCCTGGATTTGGTGCTTCCCTATAATAAACCCTCTTTACGTTAACTGTGGCAGATGTGAACAACTAATCAATGAATCAATGTATTTTACTGTGTATCCTGTAAATATTGTTTTCCTTAAAAAGACCAAATTTCATGTTACTATCATTGCAATATCTGCCCTTTTGTAAATATAACATATCATTTTTACTACCGTTAATAATTTAATAATCATGTTTATGTGTTTTTCAAAAGAAAGTTCTAATTATACTGTATTTAAGCAATAGCTACCATTACCCCAACTATAATTTATATGACTATAAAAAAGGATTTCCTGTTCTCCATCTTTTGCTGATTGCAGCTTTCAGGATCAGAGAGACCTTTGTGACATTGCTCATTTATAATAAGGAATAACATACTCCAACTTCCATTTAAAGGGGTATGAAACGACTAAAGCTTATTATATCCTCAGCTGAAATGCAGGGAGCTCTAGTGGAACTTCAGCAAGAGAAATGATAATAAAGTCACTTTAGAGGCTACAGGCATTTATTTTTGCCACAACAATCACTTTAATATTCTATTATATAATCTATAGATTTCAATCAATATATTTAGGGAGAATTTTGCCCCTGATTTTACCCCAGCTCTGCCTTATGTTCCATATATCTCAAGTAAATTTGGAAGGGTTTACAAGTCTTTTCAGTGAGAAGGATTAAAGTAAGTCTAATGAAAATTATGAGGAGTGTGAGATTGGGTGTTAGTGTGGGAGCCAAAAAATCACACAACCCTTCTCAACTTTATAAATCTTTATCAAGCAAGTGGATCATTGTCCCACAAATACCTCCTCCGCTAGGTAGGGTTAAAGTCCCTTCTGTGTAATATTGGACAGCATAACATTGGTTACTGGAACACTGAGTATTCCAGTAATGTGTTACTAAACTGCATTCACTTATTTACATGATGAATTTACACTTGTGGGACAGAAGGTTTAAAGGGGTTGTTCACCTTTAACTTTTAGTGTTATGTAAAGAGTGGTATTGCGAGACAATTTGCAATTTGTTTTAATGTTTTTATTATTTGTGGTTTTAGAGTTATTTAGCTTTTTATTCAGCAGCTCTTCACTTTGCAATTTGTACTTTCTGCTTGCTAGGGTCCAAATTATCCTAGCAACCATGCATTGATTTTAATAAAATACTATAATATGAATAGGAGAGGGCCTGCATAGAAAGATGAATAATAAAAACTAGCAATAACAATAAATCTGTAGCCTTACAGAACATTTGTTTTTAGATGAGGTCAGTGAACCCCTTTTGAAAGCTGGAAAGAGTCTTATTATTATGAGTCTTATTATTATGGGAATATAATATATATTATCTGGCATCCACAGATACACTGTACACTCTAATTCAGTATTTGGCCACATCCCTAAATTCTGCTTAATGCATTTGGCTGAATATTGAACCAAATCAGACTCCTCAGGTGTGCCAGAAAATACCAGCGTGTGAGCAGGTGTGACTGATGCACACGCAAAGTGCAATTATTTTGCTTTATACAGGGATTGGGTTTAGTTTGGCCGGGCTTTTTCATTTTGCCAAATCTGAATCCGGCTTAAAGTGGACCTGTCACCCAGACACAAAAAGCTGTTTAATAATAGTCCTTTTCAAATTAAACATGAAATCCAATTTCTGTTTTTTAATAAAGCATTCATAGCTGTTGTAAGCTCATTTAAAAATCTTAGCAGTCAATCAAATATTGTCTGCCACTCCTCTATGCCTGGGCATAGAGGCGGGGCAGACAATTACTTTCACTTTCCATTCAGCACTTCCTAGTTGCCACTGCTCTCCACACATTCCCCGTTATCTTCACTGTTTAATTGTGTAGCCAGAGCATGAGGATGAACATCAGGTCCCCCATTTTGGTGCACAAACCAGACTGAAGGAAACAAAATTCAAATAATTTATATAGTGTAATTAAAGTTCATTTTGCTTGACTAATGTGATAAAATAGGATATTGAATATTTTTTTTTGGTGACGGGTCCACTTTAAAAAAAAAAAAGGCCTGATTTCAGCTGATCTGGGATTCGGTGCATCTTTACCCTCAGACATTCACATCGTACCCTGATTGTAAACAAACCCCAATGCTGGCCATTGTGCCATCACCCAATCAATAATACTTCACTTGCTCTACTCTTGAATAATCCAAGGAAGATTTAACAAAAAAATACAGTTTGTATGTTTAATAATTGCTCCAGCATTCTCTGTACAATCAGCAGCAAGTATCACCAAAAAGCAGAAGATTTGGGAATTATCGCTATAAACCTATTCTTTAATATTTCCTTAAATAGCATTACAAAATATTTAATTTAACATTCTGTTAACAGTATTTTCAATTTTCTCTTTCGTCTGTTGTTTTTTTATGCTACTGGCATTTTCAGTCCTCTTTCCATTCATATAAATCAATCCTTTGCAACATTTTATGGGGGAAAGAAAAAGCTTTTCATGTGTTCTCCAAGATGAAGAATTTCCAGACTCAGGAGTAGCAACACGTAACTGCTTTCAGCTGGATTTCCTTTTGTTGACCGCTCTTGGAACAACCTTCTTTGTATTGTTTTTGTCTTTGTGATTTAGGTTCCTTGACTCTATTGTTGCTTTCTGCTGCTTTAGCTGGAAATGAACCTGGAAGGAAGAGAATATGTATTTGTCTTTAGTGACTGATTGTAATGCATGCAGCATTTTAGAAAATGAATAGGAAAAACCTTACCCCAGTCCTTTAGCTAAACTAAAAGATCAGCTTCCGGATGTTTGATTTGGGTAGATTTTTACAAAAATGACAGATGTATTGTTTGCTTATTGGACCTTAATACCCCTGACTATAATTCTTCACTGTAATAGTTTTGTATTTAAAGTTTATATTTAGGAGAAAGCTGTGCACAACATTCTCAAAAAATAATAGGGCTTGTGGTACTACATGATACATAGAAACAATGTTATATCAAAAGTATGCAGGGCACTGAGTAATCACCCCAAATTGGGGTTATGTAATAAAAGGCACTAAGTGTAAGGAGCGCTTACCCTGGTGGTCTAGTGGCTGGCCCCCGAGCACGCAGGAGGGCCCGCCGTGCCTTTGGCGGGGACGCTCGCCGCGTGCATTCTCTCTCCTCCAGTGCCGGTTTCCTAGGCGCGCGCGCCGCGCTTCCGGGTTCTCTTAAAGGCGCAGGCGCGCTGAAGTGATTACGTCAGCGCGCATTGGCGTGAAATTCAAATCTATTTAAAGGGGTTGTTTGCTGCTAAACACTGCCCGTTGTTAGGTTCAATTAGTTAGTTCCTGGGTGTGTTTTCTGTATTATTCCTGATTGATTACTGGTATTTGACCCTTGCTTTGCCTGACTATCCTGCTACTCTCCAACCCTGACCTTTGGCTTGTCTGATTATTCTGTCCTCTGGTATCCTGACCTTTTGCCTGTTCCTGACTACTCTACACTCTCTAATCCTGATTCCGGCCTGTCTGACTATTCTACGCAGCTTGTGCTGTTCCGGCCTGCCTATTCCATTTGGTGGTATTCTTCTATCTAATTCCCTGGTGAGACGATCGTGCCCCTGCGTTAGCCAGAACTTTTGCTCTACACCTCTCGATAAGTCCAGGTGGCATCTGAGTAAGCTGAGGGCTCCTCCCGAGGCCAAAGGCGGTCACTTAACTGGTGAAGCCGAGCTGAGACAAAGGTGTTTGGCACCTGTTCTGGTATTGGGTGCCGTCCGTGACACTAAGTTTGCCCAGAGGCAGAACCCCTTACTAACCAATCAGCAGGGAGCACTTACTGGTCACCTGTTTAAAAGCAAACATTTTATTGGTTGCTATGGGTTACTGCTTCTGGGCAAACTTAGTGGGGCTCATTTATAAACAGTGGGCAAATTTGCACCTGGGCAGTATCCCATAGCAACAATCAGTGATTAGCTTTTTTAATCCAAGTGCAAGTTAGACATTGAAAGCATTCATTTGATTGGTTGTCATTGGTTTTTGCCCAGGTGCAAATTTGCCCACTGTTTATAAATGACCCCCAGTGTCTTTTATTACATTTGGGGGTAGGGCTTTAAGCCAAGCCCCACCATCTACTACTGTGCTCCCCACAAGGGTTGGACTGGGAAAGAACCCAATGGGCCCGGGCCCCGCCTACTCACTGCTCTAAGCATAATTTGGCCCTGCCCCCCCGCAAGCCCCTACTAGAAGACAAGGTAGGCATGGGGGTGCCAGAGGGTGGTTGCAGCTGGGGCAGGAGGCATGGGGGGATCCCCAATTCGACACTGCCCACCTAGAGCAACTTCTGACTTTACTGATCTATAGAAAATAATTCTTATATATGTACATTTTATCTGTTATGTTTCTGCCCTAACCCTAACCTTAGAAATTCATCACAGGGGCCTCGCTCTTTGTAAATCACTGACAAAGTTCTAGTCCTGGCTATCTATGGAATGTGAGCTATGCTCCATAGCCAGCTTAAATGTACATTAGTTAAATCTGGTGCATCTGTTTATTTTCATTCTATTATACCTCATGACCTTTTTAATTCATATGGCTATAAATCTTGCGAATCCCCTTATTCACTAAGTGCTGTAGTAAAGCCACACATGCAAGTAAAGCAAATAACACCCTGCCAAGGCAGTTTGGTTCCATTGTGCATTTTTTGCGCTTTGCCCTGTCTTATGCCAACACCTTATTTCTGCTCCCCACCCACTTGCCCTGGGTATAGAGCAGGGATCCCCAACCTTTTGAGGCCGTGAGCAACATTCAGAAGAAAAAGGAGTTGGAGAGCAACACTAGCATGAAAAATGTTCTTGGGGTGCCAAATAAGTGCTGTAATTGGCCCTTTGGTAGCCCCTATGTGTATTGGCAACCAGTATTGAGGCTCTGTTTGACAGTAAACCTGGTTCTTATACAACCAAAACTTTCCTCCAAGTCTGGAAATCAAAAATAAACTCCTGCATTGAGGCCACTGGGAGCAACATCCAAGTGATTGGAGAGCAACATGTTGCTCACGAGCTACTGGTTGGGGATCACTGGTGTAAAGTATGTGCACTGACTCTTGCACCTGCTGTGTTAGTGTAAAAACCTACAATATATGCTGACCTCAGAACACATGGTCATTGTTCCAGAAATGGAGAACAGATGACCATATAAACAGATGAACCATAACCCTTAAATCTGATAGCTATAAACTATAGCTTTTTTGTTTATATTTCTTCTTTTGTCAGCAGAGCTGTGAGCTGGCACGTGTATTCTTAATCATTGGCTAAGTAGCGCAGAAATCAACAATATGATAACCAATAGCAATAATCGACAGGACAAAGATTCTCTGGTTTTTGAACAAATTCTTTTAGCATTAAATGTTATAAAACAACTTAATTTAAAGCAGTAAATTGCTGCCTCATATTCATACCACTGCTGAATTTAATCTAGGAAGTTTCAGGGGCACAGAATAAACGTTCAGGCTTTGGGGGCCTACCAGTTTGCATATCTTGCAGTGCAACTTTTCTGTTGTGTTAATAGTGTTCCACCTCCTTCATATCTTGTTATGATGTCAGTGGAGTATACTGTATATCTAATAGTATGGCAGGATGGATCAAAGATGTTCTGGAACAGACTAGCCAAGTGTGTACGGCCATCTCCCATAGAGTCCATTTTTAACAAATAAAACTATATTAATATCAGCATATCCATACTGGTGGCAAACCAATCACATTGGGTTTATTTAAGGAATGATTTTAGCAGTTTGTGGATATGGAGATCCAAATTGCAGGAAGACCCCTTATCATGAAAACCACAGGTCCTTTTTCTGGAATGTCGCTGTGCAGTGGGCAGAACATATTCCTATCTGGCTTTCCACAATTGCAGGAAGAAAAGTGTAAAACTGCTGACAATTTTAAGGTGAATTCTGCAAAGGATCATGTGTCCCCCTCTTCCAATCCCCTAAAGACACTGATTTGTCTGATACACACAAGGCTCATGTTTCTGATGTATTGGTGAGGGTCAAGACATGTAGGTGTCCTCCCGCTCCCATGGCCTCCTAACTTGTGCTCAATTTAGGCTTCATAAAGTGCTGGTGTAAAGCCCAAAATGTTTTGGCACAATAAAAAAACTTTTCCACTAACTCAGTGTGCTGCTGGAATCTTTACCATTCAGTCGCATCCCAACGTCCAGTGCCTCTTTGCAAGTCTAGCACCCAGCAGAAATCTCACCCATGTCTCATGTCTCTCCAATTACTGTGTGCACCATCAATATACTTTCCTCCTACACTGTCCACAAAGATGTCTTCAAGCCTCACTTGTCCTATGTCTCTCAAAGTACAGTGTGATTTTATCGATCGATCAATATTTCCTATTCCACCAATCGAATTGTGGTAAAATCCTTCGAATTCAATATTCAGACGGTTTTACTTCCCACTGTATTCCCAGTTAATCCCATGGTCGAAATTTGAGGGTTTTTTAACCCTCGAATTCGACCCTTAGTAAATCTGTCCCTAGGTGAAGTGAAACTTACCAAAGTGGCATCAGCTGGGCCAACAGTTGCATACAAAATCTTGGAATAATAGCCCTCTGCTGATGCAGTTACTTCATATGTGCCAGGTAATAATAGCCGAAAATAGTCACCATCTACACCTGTGAAAAGGAAAAAGATTAGTATTGCCAGAGTGTGCATTTTAGTACTAAACAGACAGACAGACAGACTGCACAAACTAATAGACCAGATCCACCTGGGAAGAAGAGACAAGACATAGGTATAACTAAATTTTGAAGGAAAGTGTTGTACTATCTCCTTTGTGTGTATTGTAAGTACAAGAAAAACAAATGTTATTGTTTAACATCTTAATACTTTTTATATGTAGTATTCGTCAGTGATGCCTAACCTTACATTACGACTCCCCTAGCCATAGACTGAACATCTGATATAATTAATAATGCCTTGTCCTGGGCCCCTTCTTCTTTACAGCTGATGTTTGGTTTCTATAACTAATAACATACCTGAAGTAACATCATGGGAAATGTCACTCACTGAGATTACTGCATTGCCTATTCCATTTCCATTTTCATCTGTTATCATTCCTTTTATTCCCTGGTGAACCTGAACAGCAAACATGCCAAGTCACACTCAAGTCTCTCATATGTTATTGTAGATTGAATCAAACCTGTGAATCAAAATCTCATCAAAACAGGAAAAATCTCTTTCTGCTGCCCCTGTTCAAGACAGGTAGGTAGTAAAACAAAAGTTACGTACAGTGTTGGAATGGGCATACTAGGGCCCAACAGAGAACCAACCATACAGGGCCCACAATAATTAGAAGAATTTCAAAATTAGAGAAAAATACCTCGTATTTCCAAGTTTTTAGCAAATTGATCAATCCGTTCTTATTTACAATTTCATGTGTTAGTATAAATAGTAATTGTAACCACTTAAATGGTTACAATTTATACTAATTCATGAAATTATAAATAAGAACAGATTGATCAATTTGTTAAAAATTGGGAAATACGGGGTATTCTTTTTCTCTAATTATTAAATAGTTTGGACATACTGACATGGTCAGACCCCTGTATAACCACTATTTGATCATTCAAGCTATATTGCAATTTATAATAATTAGAAGTAGACAGTACCAAATGGTATAGATGTCATATATCCCTATGGCCTTTCTAACCCTGGTTGTGAAACAGATGTTTCATATAGCCTAGTGCTGTAAAATGTGGTTTTGCTGGTAACAGTCAATAATCAGCAGGAATCTGGGTGTATTTATTAACTCTAGCCTGATGCCAACATTTTATAGTGCTAGAAGTGTATCCAGTTGGATAATTTCTGTAATACTTGGAAAGCACAGCCTTGCAGTAATATCTATTAACATAAATGCTACTGAGTGTCAGAAGAATATTAGTGCTTATAAAATACCTATGTCTTGGGTACTTCCAGGGTTTGTTGGCCAAGGCCATAAAAGTGTCACTGGACAGCCAACAAAGTCTGTACTGTATAAAATCAATGTGCCCTGAGTAAATGTATGGAGCAACATACAGTAGAATTATCTGTGTGTATAAATCTGTGTGTGTATAAGTCCACTTTTAATGTCTGTTCTGCCGTTCTGTATATTTTACAGATCTATTTTGGGGAAGGTAATTGATTTACTGGAAGACGCTATTCACTGTTTGCTTTGTGGAAAGGCAGTGCTGTACAGCTGCTAACTGTGCCAAGATTTCAGAGAAGCCTGATGGAAGATCAGCTATGTTGTCCCTGCCTGGTTTGTATCTAAAATTGTTATTTCACAAAAAGCTCAGTGGGTGAATAAAGTCAGCTTTACATGGGCAGATTTAGACTGATTTGGCAGCTTATCTCCCTGTGTATGGGGCCCTCCGAAAGGCCTCCCCCAGGGGCATAACTGCAGAGGAAGCAGACCTTGTGGCTGAAGGGGGGCCCAGGGGTTATAGGGGCCCGATGAGGCCCTAATTAATACACAATTTCAATAAATATTGGTAAAACAGGTCAACCTATAGACATTTTGAGGGCTCCAAAAATAATTTTCTGTAGGGCCCAGTAATATCTTACTATGCCACTGGCCTCCCTATTCAATATCTGCCCAAAAATCAACGCAAATCTTAAACAAAACGGTATTTTGCCAGGTATAAATTATGTGAATGGCATAATTTATTTATATTTGTAGATAGGGCAAACAGAGTAAATTATCAAAGAATGCATTCAAGTAGTATTTGAATTAGGTGTTTCCATCAGTGTCAAAATTTAAATTGTAGACCATTTTCAAACTAAACATATTGGATTTATTATTTAAACAAATAGATATTTTGGAATGCTTTCTCTTTTCCCTGTAATCATAAAAGAATACATTTTATTGATGCTAATGAAGCTGCATAAATCCATAATGGTTGCAACCCAATATTTTTAAGGGATGACGATCGATAAAGAAAAGTGATCTGTCAAAGACACAGAGTTTTTCAGTGATCCACAGAAAGACTACTTGTCTCAAGTATTCCAGATAACTGATCTTACCCATCCAATTATTTAAGGCTGTTTCCATAGGAGCATATGTAGTATTTTAGAGTAAACATAGAGTTTGTTATACATTTCACTTCACTGTATTGTAGGTGAAATTGACCGATTTGTTCTTCTTCACTTGGATAACATGACAATTATCTGAACAGTTTTACCTTATCGATATAGGTAATTAGAGCTTCACGGTTTCCATGCCATTCTCGTTCTAGTTCTTCCTCCTTTGGAAACTTATCACAGCTTAACTCCAATGTGATTTCAAAGCAGTTGGTGTGAAGGTAATTAAAGTCTTGCATGCCTGTTATAATACAGTACATTGATCCTTTATTTCATCTTAATCCATAGAGAAATTGGGCTTTGGAGCAACTGCATTGCACAAATGTACAAGAAAGCATATGACTATGAAGATTTTCATTCATCCAGGTCATGGTATATCTGATATAAGAAATTCTAAAACAACTGGACTTGCTGAGTAATTATTGAAGACGTTTCATCTACTCAGCTTCTTCAGTTCAACTGACTGGTATGGGAAGTTTTCAGCATATAAACTCTTTGACTAATCCAATCACAATGGCACAATGTAACTCTTCAAAGAGGTGACATCTAAATTTGATTCTGTGTAGTTACTGTGATGGGATTGCCAATGTTTCATGCAACTCCTAGACACAGGTGTTACTTTTGTTGCATGAATGGATGTGTGAAGTGTTCTGAAACCGCTTGGGTACAGATGTGAGAACAGC
>CM044444.1:21941501-21963299 GCA_024363595.1 Xenopus borealis
TTACTATAGGCTCCATCTCTCCCTACTATACCTGCTATCCTACAGTCACACTCCCTTCCCTATTATCCCCAAACTGATTCTTTTTTCAGGGTTTTCAGTTCATTCAGTGTGAAGTGCTTATGGCGTTCCTCAATTCATTCCACCTGAAAGGGGAAATTTTTCCTATCTTGATATCTGTAGTTTTCTCAGAGAACAAAACAAACAAAAAAAAAATCACAGAGAACACATCTGCACAAGAGCACTGCCTGTGGCTGAATTTCTTTTGGGGATCCTATAGGTTAATTATATTTTATTATAAAGAATCATGTTTTAAGCTGCTCTTGCAGACATTATGTCCTCTCTGATTCTCTTTTGTTTGGACTTTCTGTGTTTCCTGGTACAGGAAGCCCTCTGGTATTGAGCATAGCCATGTCCCATCAGTGTAAAATAAAAGTTTGTTTAATCATATAAAGTCACATCTCCTCTCATGATAATCCCTTAAAGACCATTTATATGGATCTTTACTGGGCAAGCCTGGGCCTGTGATTGTTTTCAATAGTTTCATAAAAATATTTTTCACAGGCATTTTTTTTTTCCAATATGAACCACTTGTAAACAGAACTGGCAAAGCCTTTTGAACTCCTTAAAGGAACAGTAACACCAAAAAATTAAAGTGATGAAAATAAAATGTCTTGTGCCCTGCACTGGTATGTTCGCTTCAGAAACACAACTATAGTTTATATAAACAAGCTGCTGTGTAGCCATGGGGGCAGCCATTCAAGCACAGAATACATAGTAGATAAGTTCTAAAGAATCCCATTGTATACTACAGAGCTTATCTGTTATCTTCTGTGTAACCTGCGCCTTTTCTCTTTTTTTAGCTTTGAATGGCTGCCCCCGTGGCTCCTCAGCAGCTTGTCTATATAAACTATAGTAGAGTCTTAAAGTAGAGTCTTAAAGGAGACTTAAAGGAACAGTAACACAAAAAAATTAAAGTGATGAAAATAAAATGTCTTGTGCCCTGCACTGGTATGTTCGCTTCAGAAAACACAACTATAGTTTATATAAACAAGCTGCTGTGTAGCCATGGGGGCAGCCATTCAAGCACAGAATACATAGTAGATAAGTTCTAAAGAATCCCATTGTATACTACAGAGCTTATCTGTTATCTTCTGTGTAACCTGCGCCTTTTCTCTTTTTTTAGCTTTGAATGGCTGCCCCCGTGGCTCCTCAGCAGCTTGTCTATATAAACTATAGTAGAGTTTCTGAATCAAACACACCATTATACCAGTGCAACACAAAAGTACATTATACTGTCATTAGTTTAAGACACTTTCATTTTTTGGTGTTACTGTTCCTTTACATTTCCTTTAAACATTTAATTTGCAGTGCAGTACACATCTAAAAGATGTTGTTCACCTTTAAGTTAACTTTTACTATGTTATAGAATATTTTCGTCTTAGCAACTTTTTCTCTGATCTTTATTTTCTTTCATAGTTTTTAAATAGTTTGCCATTTTTATCTGCCTCTTTCCAGATTTCAAATGGGATCACTGTCCTGAGCACAATACCTCTGCTTGGTGAGGCTACAATTTTATTGTTATGGTTACCAACCTGACCAGTAAAAATGATGCTTCATGATTGTGTATGTTATAAGCATACAGGGGCACTGATCAAGGCACATTCCCTGGTTCCTTCTTTTGTTATTCATTTAGTTTCTGTGCAAGTTCATTTGCTTTCATAAATGTTGGTTTTAGTTACAAAACTATCACTAAATCGGCAAACTACCATATCATGTCAAGGTAAACCCCATAAGGTGGTCCTACTTCGTCGTCCTGCAGAATTACTCTGTTAAAGAACATATATCCACTCGAAGGTTAAGTAAAATATATACAGAAAGGGGGTAAATCGTTAGGGCCACCCTATGAGGTTTAACTTGTACTTGGTATGGTGGCTTGTTATTTTTATAATTGTTGCTTCCACAACATTATACTTAAAGTTAATTTAAAGGTAAACTTCTGTTTTAACTGGATCACAATGAGTCCTGGTTATCAGTTAAGGAACTGAACCTCTTTTCAGAGTAACTAAAGATTATAAAATAAGAAAAATAGTAATAGCCCCGTTGGTGACTTTATGTGCAGTTCAGAGGCTTATGTTTGAGCATTTATTATGGGTCTATGTCAGGGGTCACTAAAAGGGAGCTTGGGATCTATCAGTAGACCTTTAGTTGGTGATCAGTAGATCTCAAGGCACTGTCAACAAACAGCTTGTCCAAATCACTCTTCTATTTCATGGTTTTCATTCAGATATTTATTCTGTTATGGTTACATAAGAAATAGTTGTTTCTGAAATATAGCAATATACAATGAATTCTCTTATAAATCAATACAATATTTAAGTAATATTTTCAATGGAACAGAATGCTAACAATTTTATTATGGATGTAGATCATAATAGGACAACATCACTAAAAGTAGACGTCCTACTAGTAAAGTATGGGCACTCCTGGTCTACGTCCATTAATGGTAAAATGAGTTCAACAAAAATAAGGTGTCATTGTTCTCTATTTCTTGTCAGTTCTGTAGTGTGTGCAAGTATGGGGTGGGTGCCGTGTAAATGCATGATGTCTAGATATGTCCAGGGGGGAAAATCTAAGTGCAACTATAGCTAAAAGCATCCCAGGCCAATAGTAACAACTATTTCTGGTTGCACAATAATTATTTTAGCTGTAATTGGCTTTTATTAGTGTTCTATGAGATAACACTTAAAAGAATCAAGAACTCCAAGCCCCTAACAACTCTCTCTACCCTCCCACCCTAAAACCAAGGCCCTACTCCCCAATCCCTGCAATAAAGTATTCAAGGTTAGGTCACACTTTGCAAGGATTGAAGATGTTCTAAAGCCTAAACTAAAGAAGTAGCTAGAAATGTTGTATATTATGTTGTGTGATGCTGTACCAGCCCAAGGCAACCACAGCCCTTTAGCAGTAAAGATCTGTGTCTCCCCAGTAGATGCCCCAGTAGCTCCCCATCTTCTTTTCTGCTGATTCACTGATTCACATGCTCTGTGCTGCTGTCACTTACTGAGCTTAGGGACCCACTCACAATATACAGTACACACAGAATATATGTCAAAATATAAGGCTGATTTTAAATTAATACAGATTACTAGATGGCAGCACAGAAACTGCAGAATTTAATAATCAGACCTGTAGCATCAGCTTATATGACAAGCCAACCTCATTTTCTGCTGGACAATTTAAGATGACGTTCAAAATTGGGCGTATGTGGAAGCACTCTAAAGGCAGTTATTTATTATTAAAGTATTATGGAAGTGCTAGTTTTAATGCACATTCCCTGTGCCCCTGTCTCCAAAGTAAGTTTGCAAAACATTGGTTTTTAGTTACAAAGTTATGATCACAGAGTTGAAAAACCACCATACCATGTCAAGGTAAATCCCACATGGCGGACCCTTATTTACCTTTTTATCAATTTAAGATGACGCGTAAGCTTAGCTTCTCAACAGCTGCTCAGAGCCCACTGAGCATGTGAGTGTCACAGACACTTTCCAAGATGGTGACCCCCTGTGACAAGTCTGAAGTCCTGGATCATTGCTGCTATTGACAAGCTGGAACTGGTGCGATATGTGCAGTTTATAAAATATGACATTTTAGCCATATTGATTTTTAGGGTTTAGTTCTCCTTTAAATACAAGTGTTGAGTCTGAGGCACTAAAAGCTGTGGCCCTTAGAACTTTAGATGGGGCCCACATTTGAAAGCTGGAAAGAATCAGAAGAAGAAGGCAAATATTTAAAAATTATACAAAATAAATCATGAAGATCAGTTGAAAATTTGCTTAGAAATGGCCATTCAATAACATACTAAAAGATAACTTAAAAGTGAACCACCCACTACCTTTTATTAGGACCAATTAAAAACACATCAAACTAAAAGTAAATTTTAAGGTGAACAACCCTTTTAAATATAAGGCATGCCAGGCCAGAGTAGCAGGTAAATGACTGGAATCACTGGAGCTGCCTAACAACTTGGATGATATTTCTACCAGTTGCTACTGCTCAATGCCCTGGGATGCCCTTGCTAGTTCCTCTTATTTTTAAACAAGACCCACTACTAAGATATAAATTATGAACAGGATGTATAGTCTGTTGGATGCCATGTTTAGATGTTTATAGTATAAACAGATATTTTTGGTTAGATGGAACAGCTGAATTCTGTTATGGCGTACGTTGTGCTTGAATTGAGTGAGGGATGCTAAATGTGCTACAAGTAGTATGGCATGCTAAAAAATAAACCACTCCCACAATTATAAGCCACACCCACTGTTATAATAAGCCTCATCCACCAACACTTTCTGTTTTCACCCACTTTAAAGTGGACCAGTCACCCAGACACAAAAATCTGTATAATAAAAGTTATTTTCAAATTAAACATGAAATCCAATTTCAATTTTTTATTAAAGCATTCATAGCTGTTTTAAGCTCATTTAAAAATCTCAGCTGTCAATCAAATATTGTCTGCCCCTCCTCTATGCCTTAGGCATAGAGGCGGGGCAGATAATTACTTTCACTTTCCATTCAGCACTTCTTAGATGTCACTGCTCCCCACACATTCCCCCAGTTCTCTTAACCATTTAATTGTGTAGCCAGGACATGGGGATAGACATTGGGTCCCCCATTCTGGTGCACAAACAAGATTCTGAGATGATACAAGGCTTGCCTTAATAACAGTGTCCACAAAATGGCTCCTGCCTGCTTGCTATAATTATGAATTCCCAGACTGAAGAAAACAAGATTAAAATAATTTATATAGTGTAATTAATGTTCATTTTGCTTGACTAATGTGATAAAATAGGATTTTGAATATTTTTTTGGGGTGACGGGTCCACTTTAAAGCAAAGCCATTTTGCTATTTCCTTCTAATGGATAGTTTGCTGTTTAGTGTGTGTAGATTACCTAAGTATATGAAGACTGTGCATATGACTTTCTTTGGCTGCCAATTCAGCTTCTGAAAACACAGCACCCTGCCTGTATATTGTGTTTCGTAGCACATCACCACCCTAGCATATGCTATATTACCTCACATTATTTCATATAAGTATACAGTATATCATTTAAAGGTAATACCATTCTGCAACACTCCCATCTTAAGCATGAAGTCACTCCCTCTGACTCATATGAGGCACTGTACACACACAAACCAACGGCACATATACATGCTAGGTTATATCAGCCAATCAATGGCTCCAAATCCTTTTTGATATTGGAAAATGAAATAGATAAACCCATCTTAAAAGTCAATGTTCCGTTTCTGCTGTATGCTGACCCACTTGTCAGAAGCTTTCTATTCAGGAATATGAGATTGTGCTCTTGCATATTGGTGCCAGGAGGGAAAGCAAATTTAACAGCAGTACCCACCTGCCAGTGCAAATGTCTGTCTAAGTATCATGTTTCCCATTGAAGGGAATAGTGATCAGCCGGGTTCTTGAGAGGACACTGGTTATCCCAAATGCCCATGTTTATTGCCAGCAGTGATATAAACATTGAGTTTCAGGTAAGAACTATAACCATGGTGGTTCTTCCCACCCTCTACAAGTCATTTAAAGGAGAGGCAAACCCTTAATTATAAAAAAAACCCTACCCTACATATACCCCCTCCATGCTCCCCCCCAGCCTAGTTGGTACCCTCGGTAAATGCCACTGGGTTTTAGTGCCATCAAGGCTCAATCCTCCTTTAAAGAAGGAAATTTCCAATCCATGGAGAGTGACAAATGTTGTAATGACTTACCTGACACCCTGGGCAGGTGCTACTGTTAACATAAAACTGCACTGGCCTGGCAAGCAGAAATCCTATTCTTTCCTTCTTTCTTTGAATGGATATGCATGTGCAGTGGAGTCAAAAGCTGGACTTAACATCCCCCCCAACACCCTGTGGATTGGACCTTTCCTTCTCTTAACCATAAGCCATGATATAACTGTGTAAGAAAAAGGATGGAGTAAAAATGTAAACAACATAAGTTGTACAGGTACAGGATCCATTATCCAGGAACCTGTTATGCAGAAAGCTCTGAATTACAGAAAGGCTGTCTCTCACAGACTCCATTTTATTCAAATAATCCAATTTTTTTTTTAATTATTTAATTTTTCTCTGTAATAATAAAACAAATACTTGATCCAAACTAAGACTAAGATATAATAAATCCTTTTTGGAAGCAAAACCAGCCTATTTGGTTTATTTAATGTTTACATGATTTTCTCTGTTATAATAAAACAGTACTTCGTACTTGATTTAAATTAAGACATCATTAATCCTTATTTCAAACACAACCAGCCTATTAAGTTTATTTAATATTTACATGATTTTTTTGTAGACATAAAACCCCAGACACCAAGCATTCTGTAAAACAGATTCCATACCTGTACCGTGCTAAAGGAAAGCCCTTTAGTATTTGTTTAAAAAATATAAACAACACTTCTGTCCAGGGTCTGGCTACACTCTGCAACCAACACCAGCAAGACAGTACCTTGTATTTGATTGTATAAAGTTGCATGAATCTACATTGGAAGCAAAACAATCCTATTTAATTGTTTAAAAGATTTTAAGCAGGCCTGTGGCATGGAGATCCGAACTACAGAAACCCAAGGCCAAGAATTCTGCATAACAGATCTATAAGCCATAAACAGAAATGTAATAACATTCAAATCCAGACAACAGTATTAGTTAGAGTATATTTTGCTACAGGCTAAATCTGGACCTAAACCACATAACTCAGAGGGAGGTACATAGTAATGCTGGTTACGGAAGACTTTGAATTACAGTGGATGTAGTGGAAGAATATGCATTCCAGGCTTATCCAAAATTGTATGGTTCCTAATTACAGGGACCATTTTGGCTGCACAGCAAAGGATTCTATAAGAGGGAGAAAGAAGGCAGCTTGTAAATACTGACACACATGTAACAGAATGGGAGGGGGTCATCATTTCTTAAAATGGGGCTTTAAAGGCTGAAGGAGTCAAATAACTTTTATGTGGGGTTGTTTTGTAGTGAGCGGAGCAATATGAACACTGTCCATAGGCTCACCAGGAAACATTTAAATATTAACAGTGTTCAGCATCTGCTTTACTGTATATCATGTGTATATATATATATATATATATATATATATATTTTTTTTTTTTTAATATATCAGGAAAGTGGAATGCTGACAAAAAGTGAAAATGTGCAATGACAGCAGAACACTTGTAGCTGCAAATGAAAGATGCTTGCACTTTTCTGATTTATTTAAAGGGAATACTATAATCATATGGCACCCTATAAACCCCATTCCAATTGTAAATGCATTGCAATCATTTCCCAGTCAGCAATTTCTTTAAATAACAACACATCACAGCACATAAGAAGTTTAGTCATATCCTTACGGTGCACTAGATATAGTAGCTTGCGCTTTCTTGTACTGTACACTTCTGTATTAAAGTGGCTTTTTGACTTCCCCAATTCAGGCTGAGCTAATTAGTCACAATGCAACGTTATTTCACTGCTATATTTATGGTGGGGCCTCTTACTGTAAAACTATAATATTAAGCAATATATATATATATATATATTAATTCAGGCGTGGTTTATTGAACTCAGTATTACAATTTACATTGTACATCATTATCACATTTGGTTATACAATAAAGCAAAAAGGGGACGTTCTGTCATATGAGACAAATTTTCAGTTACATGGAAAGTGAGTCCAGTTGCCATAAATGACACTGTATACCTTCAATTCAGATAAGATCAATAAAACCCTAGTCCTGCACCCATTTCAGCCACGTATCCCATATTTTATGAAATTTCTTAGTACTACCTCTTTTTTTTTTTTATCTATCAAGGCTTCTAGATTACAGAGTACTTTAACCTCCTGTCTCCAATGTACATAGGAAGGAGGCAGGGCATCCTTCCATTTTCTCTTGATGAGTTTCCTAGCTAGGGATGGGCATTCTTTAATAAAAATTGCCTGCAAGTATGTAAAGGTATCATTGAGGCCTATACCAACAAAACAAGTTCTCACTGTTCTAGAGTTCTTGCTCACCATGACTACTTCAAGAGTGTCAAGGATCTCTGACCAGTACGATGATAGAGTGCATTCCCAGATCATGTGGGTAAAGGTGGCCATACACGGGCCGATAAAAGCTGTCGACAGACCAAGTCGGCAGCTTATTGGCCTGTGTATGGGGCCCTCCGACGGGCTTCACTAATCGATATCTGGCCGAAAGTTAGCCAGATGTTGATTGGGCAGGACCAAAAATCCCATCGGATCGCGGCTGCATCTGTTCGTTGATGTGGTCCCACCACCTGTATCAGCATCATTCTGATCCGATCATTGGGCCCTAGGGCCCACAATCAGTTCAGCCCGATAGCGCCCACCTCAAGGTGGACATATCGGGGAGAGATACACTCGTTTGGCGACATCGCCAAATGAGTGGATCTCTATGCATATGGCCACCTTAAGAGAAGCATTTTGAATGTGGCATCTGGGACATTCTGAAGAGGATTCAGGTAAAATACGATGTAATTTAGCTGGTTAGTACTACGCCTTGTGTATCAGATATAGTTGTTTAATTCTGTCTCTATAGTTTATGGAAACCAAAAGAGGAGAGGCCAGCAGCTCTTCCCACTCCTTGTCAAATAGCTCTCCAATCTCTCTCTCCTACTTCTCTTTGAGAGACCCTAAGGGTTTATTAAATAGTGCTGTATGTAAACCTGCATAGAGTTGTGATATAAGGCTTTTAGTGGAACCCTTTGTAAGACAGTCAACCATACTGTGTTGGGCTAACTGGATTGGCTGCTGACTGTTCTGCTTCAATTTCTTTTCTATTTGGGTATACCGTAGCCATTGATGTTGCGGCAGGTGAAAGCTGTCTTGCAGCATAACAAAGGGGACCATCGCATCCTCCTGCCATATCCTTCCTATAGTATGGATCCCACATCTAACCCATATAGAGTTCTTACCCATCTTAGCAATGCCAGGAAACCAATAATTGTCCCACAGTGGTGTCTGAGGTAATATTTTATTAATCATTGCAATTTGTGAAGCTTTCCCCTGAATTGAGCACATGTACATCAAGACCTGATAGGATATTCCATTGCCTGCGGCTTTTTGAGAAGCCACTGGAATGTAGAGACTGAGCCTCCCCACAGTATCCCATGCAAATGGAAAAGCGACTGGTGGAACGACCCTTCAAACCATACCGCAAGGGGGCTTAACTGAGCTTCCAAATAGTACAGGAAGATATTTGGGAAGGATACACGACCATGGAGTTTGTCTCTAGTTAATGTACTCAAACTCAATCTAGAGTGGGTGCCAGCCCATATCAAGCACCTAAAGCCAGAGTCTAATTTTTTAAATAAATTTATTTCTGATCCAGACAGAGGCATGAAGAATATAGGTCAATTTAGGGAGAAGAATCATTTTTATGAGTTGTATTCTACCCATTGGGCTCAACATCAGAGAGTCCCATGCCTTAATTTTCCTCCCCACATTTACCAATAGAGGCAGAACATTTAAATTGTAATAAGCAGAGATGGGCAACTTAATCACTACTCCCAGATAAGTGAACTGATTTACTATTGGAAATGGAGTGTTGGCCAATCCAATTTGTACATAAGTATCATCCATTATCATTATGCTAGATTTCTCTACACTGGTAACCAACATGGAGAGGTAGGTGAATTTGGTTGTTATCTTCACTAGCCTTCGCAGGGATGTCCCCATATCCCCTAGGTATATGAAGTTATTATCAGCGTAAAGCTGAATCTGCTAATCCCTACTCCCTAGTCTCCAACCCTGAAAGTCAGTGTCCTGTCTAATTGCTTGGGCAAAGGGTTCCATGGCTAAGGCAAAGAGGAGAGGGGACATCGGGCAACCCTGCCTCGTACCTCTTTCCAGCGGGAATTGCTTAGAGTGTATGCCATTTCTAATTAGAGTTGCCCTGGGCTAATGGTACATGTATTCAATTGCTATAGGATGGACCGAATTGAAAGTGCTCCAAGATGGACCATAAATAGGGCCATTCAACTGTGTCAAATTTTTTTGTAATATCCAACACAGCAACTACCCTCTGTCTGGCGTTATGTTCAGTAGCCAAATTTAACTAAAGCCTTCTAATATTCAGATCAGTCGACTACCCCTGCATAAACCCAGTTTGATCCTCTGCTATTACTGTATGAATAACCTTATTTATTCTATTTGCTAAGACTTTCACCAGTATTGTAATATCAGTTGGGAGTAAGGATATCGGCCGACAGGCATCCATATTCGTGGGGTCTTTGCCAGGCTTATGTAATAATACTACTACAGAGGCCTCATACAGTGAAGGAGGAAGGTATCCCTCTTGAAAAGCATACTGTAGCATTTGTAGTAAGTAGGGGCCAATGATCTCTTTAAACCTTTTATAAAATTCAATTGGGAGGCCATCATGACCCACTGCTTTCCGACCAGGAAAAGAAGCTATGGCATCATACAACTTCCTCAGAGTTACCGCCGTTGTAGACTTTTAGACTCATAAATTTCAGTGTAGTATGATATCAGTAAATCCTGTTGGTTGCACATTAACCCTTGCCGATTCTTAAATTCGGTTATTAGTGGTGTAGGGTTGTAGGCTCTAGATCCATATGCTAAAAGCTTACCAACCCGTTCCCCATGTTCAAAAAAGGGTGCCTTAGTAAACAATAGTTTACGACTAGTCTTAGTGGAGAGATAGGCAGAGTAATATGATTGGGCAGATTTGAGATTTTTGTAACGCTGTGGATTAGGGTTATTAACCACTTTCAGCACATTCACTGTGGAAGACCCCTCTCACGTATGCTTTAAATTTTTCCCAAGCTACTAACGGGTCCGCAGTGTTTACATTTGCATCAAAGAATTCTCTCATGTTGGCAGAAATGCGCTCATTATTATCAGTTATCTCCAGCCAAGCTAGATTAAGTGCCCACCTTCTAGTTATGTTATGCTGTGGGATATGCCATGTGGCGAAAAGGGGGGTGTGATCTGAAATGCCTCAAGGCAGATATATTATGTCTTTAAGTCCAACTATGATCAATCCGGGATAGAGATAAGTGTGAGGTGGAGAAGCACGAGTATTGAAGATCCGTGGGGTGCAAGCGTCTCCAACCCTCAACAAGGCCCAAAGCCTGAGTTATGCTGGCCAGATTAGTGAGATTTGGAGCTGTCTGCGATAGTTGTGTCGGATGAAATCAGGTTCTACGTGCAACATTCCTAGTACTTGTATTGGATTCATTGCATCCGACATGACACCTGCGCTTCCTCTCATCGAGTCGGAACCGAGGTAAAATCGTCAGTGTAGTTCTACCCTTACTCCTAGTTTTTGTACACTGAATTTTTCGAGGAAAATAGGTTTTGGTTGATGACCCTGTTCCAATGGAAAATCTCCTGTGGGCACCCATGTGTTTCCAGGAGCAAGTAGACTGGAAAGGCAGTTTCTAAGGTACTGTATCTTAGTGGCTTGGGCTGCTGTACCTGTGAGCACATACACTAGCTCTTTAAGGGAGAACGGAAGCCTAAAGGTGGCCATAGATGGTACAATTACGATCATTCTTGGAAAAGATATTTCCAAAAAGATTGTGTGTTTCAACACACAAGTGTAGAGCTGAATCGTCAGATAAACAGGAAGAAACAATAGAATTATACCTGTATCTCATGATTCAGCACTAACCAGTGGCCAATGTTCGAATGCCTTCAAAGAAGCCCAATCAAAATTTTCCATCCCGTCCGATCGACTGATATTGGAAGAAGACCAGTCTTCTTCCAATATCATGCAAATAGAGTTCCCGTATCCTTGGCGCCATCAAGGAGAATCATCACGCTTGTCTCACCAATAACTTCATGGCTTTATTAAAGGCACACACAGTGTCAAACAGTGGGCATTTCTGCACAAGTGACTAACGCGTTTCTTGCCGACCTGGCGGCACTTCCTCAGAGTGCGTGTAGCAGAGGGCGTGTAGCAGCTGGCATTACGTATCGGCAGCACAGGAGCAGACGCGCACATTCGGGTGAGCTCAGCAATAGACCGCTTCTACAAATTTGTCTTTCTTCCAATATCAGTCAGCTCCTTACCCACCATACACGCACAGAATATTGTGCGAAAATTCGTTTGGCACGATAATGTCTGTGCGTCTATATACACCTTAACTAAAGAAGTAGCTAGATATATTGTACATTATGTTTTGTGCTTCTGCACCAGCCCAAGGCAACCACAGTCCTTTAGCAGTAAAGATCTGTGTCTCCCCAGTAGATGCCCCAGTAGCTCCCCATCTTCTTTTCTGCTGATTCACTGGTTCACATGCTCTGTGCTGCTGTCACTTACTGAGCTTAGGGGCCCACTCACAAATAGGGTTGCCACTTGACCAGTATTTTACTGCCCTGGCCGGTAAAAATGATGGTTGATTCCAATGTTATTAATTAGGAAAAAAGATAAATATATAGAAAGGTCTGTATTTTATTCCATAAGAGGTGGCAACCCTACTCACAATATACAGTACACATAGAATAGAAATGTCACAGTATAAGGGTGATTAGTAAGTAATACAGATAATTACTATATGGCAGCACAGAAACCAGTGCAATTAGCATCAGAATTTAATAATCAGCTTTGTAGCATCAGCTTATACAGGCCAACTTCATTTTCTGCTTGATAATTAGCGACGACCCCTAAGCTTAGCTTCTCAACAGCTGCTCAGAGCCCACTGAGCATGTGAGTGTCACAGACACTTTCCAAGATGGTGACCCCCCTGTGACAAGTTTGAAGTCCTGGATCATTGCTGCTATTGACAAGCTGAAACTTTAGGCTGGTGCAATAAGTTCAGTATATAAAACATGGCATTTTTAGCCATATTCATTTCTAGGGTTTACTTTTCCTTTAACATAAAGCCTTGTTTTCTTGTTACCCACAAACAGTTGCACAGCTGTTTCTCGCACAGTATAAGCTTCCCCTTTCACTGGTTTTCACTTCTACTTTGATGCCAGTCAGGTCATTGGGGTAGGTAGATGTGATTCACTTACATTGTGTAAAACTGTTAGAAACTATATTGGCGAAACAGTATAGGACTTGGACCCACTGGGGCCCCCAATCCATTTGCATGCTTCCCCCCACTGAATGCCATGTTGCATGCCACATTATTTTCTTTTACTTGAGTCATATTCCTATGGGGTGAGGACCTACAATGCTGGGCGGAAAAGTGCCCATGTTGGGGGGCACAAGGGCTGGGACTCATCTGTTTTTTCCTGGAAACCTGCCAGCCCAGCCCGACCCTGTGACCAAAGATCATAGAGAGTAGTCTTGTGCCCAACCTGCTACAGTTTATGCACATGCCTAAGGAAAATGACTGGGAAGCACTGCACTGTAATTTGGAATAAAATGCACTTTGCTTATTCATATGAAATCTGACATGTAACCATTACACTTTGGGGTGCCTCATAAAATAGAGTAAAGGTTAGAGAGACACCAATCACAAATCATTCTAACCAAATGAAAAACGGTATGCTAGTCCAACGAGGAGTGTGTACTCAGTGGGGCTTTACAACTAATATGAACATACAGTATGCACATACCATACTAAAGGCACTGAATTTATAGGGAGCTATTCAAGCCAACATGACAACTTTTAAAAGCTTGGAGGTAGGAGAAGTTAAAAGAAAGCAGCCATGCCGAGTGCTGACTGTACATATTAAGACTGCTTGTGACATTCCACGTTCCCTTCCAAAGAGTGTTCATTCTTCCAATATCATAAAGTGCAGATGTGTTCTTGTTCCCCCACTGCTCTCTCACTGGCAGTGTTATGTGCATAGGGTTTTAACTGGGTAATTATATAGAGGTTCCATAATAATTTGGATCCCCATACCTTAAGTTTACTAAATAATATTTAAGCATTATATATATAAACCCAGTAGTGTTATTTTGCCACCAGTATAGAGTCGTGCAATTTAGTTGCCATCGGGTACAAACTACTGTTGTATTATAACAAGGAAAAAGGAATTTGAAGCTTTCTGGATAATGGGTTCCCAGATAAGGCATCCCAAATGCTTGGATCCCAGCAGAAATCAGAGCAATGTAGTGTTTTCCAAGCATTAGGGCATGCTCCCACCTGCACATGGCCATGGGGGAGGGACCTGCTGACTCTCTAGTTAAGCCACTTCCTTTTATCAGGGCCGGGCCAAGGGGTAGGCAGAGTAGATACGTGCGTAGGGCGCAAAGCTGGGGGGAGGGGCACCAAGCACATACCTCCTCTATCGCCTACCCCCACTCTGCTCGACTCTTCTTTCTGCTCTCCTGTGCCTGCGTGAATTGGCACGAATGTAAGTTTTTGCTTATGTACAGGAGCACAGAAAGAAGAAAAGGCAGAGAGAGTCTGGCAGAGAGGGACCACACCCGAGCACCAATAGGCACATGTGCACCCGCGCTAAGCTGGTGCCACGTCTGCCTGGCTTGCCTCTGGTGTCCGAGTGGCTTGGCCTGGCCCTGCCTTTTATACATGACATATCTTCCTTTTCTTCACCCACTGACTGAACCCTTGGTATTGAGGACATGAATGCAGGGCCGCTCCTGCCATGAGGCAAGGTGAAAACCTTGCCTCAGGTGGCACGGAGAGACCAGTTACAAGGAGTGGCAAAAAGCTGCCTCTTGTACCTTTAAGAGCCAAATTTCTGGGTTTTAACCTGGAAGTTCAGCTCCGCTAGTGCAGACAGCGCAATTGCGCTCAATGCACTAGCGATACCGTCCCCCATTGACCCGATCCAACGCTGATTTATAACCGCGGCGGCAGCCCCAGAAACGCCACTGCATGAATGGTCTCTACTACGCCAGACACTGGCTCTGCTCCTGTATTTTTAAAGATTCTTTGCAGCTCATGCCATAGAGGGTGAGAATGGGCTGGCGGGACACTGGTAAAAAAACAGACCTTCTCTCTAGCCGGGAACCCTGGGCTCTGCCCCCTGACCACCCCACATGCCCCAATTGCGTCCACAAAAATAATAAGGTATGCCACATTGTGTGTGTGGGGGGGAGGCAGAAGGGGGTTGCGTCTGGGTAGGGGGCAGGGGGGCCCAGGGAGTGTGTGGTCCCTCAGGTGGCAGCCACGTTGGGCCCTGGACCCCCCAGTCTGATGCTGGTACCATAAGCAATCAATTTTATTGTGCATGCTGCATTCAGTGATGAATTTATTTTCTTTATCCTACTACTGTACTCTGGGAAAATTCCTCAGATTTGATGTTTTTTTCTCTTTCCAATCATTGTAAAGAATACAAAGTCGCACAACACTGAACATGTGCCTATGTCTGTGTCTATTAAAGCAACCCATAAGTGTGTGTGTGACACCATACATTGAAAAGAAGCCCTTGCAAAACAGAATAAAGTGGCAAAGTTGGAGGGGTCAGAGATTAGGACACAGGAATGTTCAACCAGTATCTTTGGCTGCCCTCTTGTGGTTGTTCCACAAAACATAAACACCTTCCAGTGCAATAAAGTGTCTGCTCAAGCCTCCCACGTTGTATTCTGTAGAGTTAATCTGTGCAGCAATTACAGTGCTAATTATTCTGGGGTAAATGCAATACATACAAATGCTTTTCTAGCAGACACAGCCGTCTGTAATGTGGTAACCCAAAGGAGCTAACACTTAAAGGGGTTTTACCTTTTAGTTAACTTTTAGTATGTTATAGAATGTCTTATTCTCAGCAACTTTTCCATTGGCCTTCATTTTTCCCTTTTTATAGTTTTTGGATTATTTGCCTTCTTCTTCTAACTCATTTCAGCTTGCAAATGGGGGTCTCTGCCCCCATATAAAAAACAAATGCTACAAAACCTATGATTGCCCTACAGGCACACAACGCCTTAGGTTTCTGTCCAACATTTCCTAATAAACAATCTGTATTTTTTTAATGTACTGACTTTTTGGAGGAACTCACAACTATTGGTATGTTACTGTGGACTTGCACCCTGGGACTGGAGTGAACTGTGAGTATGCCCCCCTGTGCTAATGTATTTATCTTTGTTCTATTTTTCTATACATTTTTTGGTAGTACTAATATTTTGGCTTTGTGCACCACTCGTTTTTCGTAATTTAACATCCATTATTAATTGCATTATTTTGCAGCCTCTGTGGTTAAATCATCGTAGGAAGGACTGTATTCAACAGGTCACAGTTCGAAAATATAGGGCAGTAAATTAGGAGCCTTGGGTGGAACACTGCTACATGTATATGATCTGTTAACCATAAACCTGCTTTGCAGAAAGTTCCAAATTACAGGAAGACCATCTCCCACAGACTCCATTTTAATCAAACAATTCTAATTTTAAAATGTTCTGTAATAATAAAACAGTACCTTGTACTTGATCCCATTTAAGATGGAGGCAGAACAATCCTATGGGGTTTAATTAATGTTTAAATGTTTTTAGTATACCTCAAGGTATTGAGATCCAAATTATAGAAATATCCCTTAACTGGAAAACCCCAGACTCTGGATAACAGGTCCCATGCCTGTATTGTTGTTATTACTGGAAACAAGAAAGCAACATGAGGAATGGAATGGGAAATTGAAACAGCTGTTGCATCACTTACTATCATATTGGCACTTCCTTTGAAATAATATTAAAATATTGTGAAAATATAAGATATTGATATTTGTATTGAAACACCAGCTTCTTAGACACGGTCAGGGGGGATCCAACCCTGGGGGGGGGGCAATAATAGAATATCCAGACCCGGATTGGCCAGTGTTAGGTTTCTGCAATACAAATTGATTTTCCCACATAACAATTGGGTTTGCTTTCTGGCATGCATCAGTAAAATTCTCCATAAAAAAATGTGAGGGATCAGTTATGAGTAAAGCTGCAGTTGTAGTTGTGCAAAATGGCATGCAGTCATTAGGGAAAAGAATTCCATCAAAACTGCTCCTTGCACTTCTATTAGGAATTTTGCACAAGTGCATTGATGGGATCCCTCAAGCTTCATCTTCCCACAGACGTGCAAGACAACATGCAGCACACATGAGCCTACAGAATCCTGCACAGATGTCATTTTCCCTGTGGAAATGACAGCACACCAAATAGAAAAATTGTATTCACAATTGGGTTTGATTCAGTAATGTAACTGGAGGGGGGGCAGGCCCTGGTGCGGGATATGCAGCCGGGCCCCCCGCCCTCCCCCCCCCTCCGTACCAGATTATCTGGGGCAAAATTGGCTGCTATGGTCGGAAATCTGCAGTGCCCAAGCTCTGGGGGGGCCCTGGCCCAATTGTATCCCCTGTTCCCCCGGTAGTTCCACCACTGGTTTAATTGGTCCTAGGGTTGCCACCTTTTCTGGAAAGAAATACCGGCCTTCCTATATGTATAACATTGGGCTCAACCATCGTTTTTACTGGCGAGGCCAGGTAGCAACCCTAATTGGCCCTGAAGTGCAAGCACAAGTGGGCTTGTTTAAATGAACTGACCAGAGCCGGGTCAAGCCGGCCAAGCACCCAAGCGCCCTAGGCAATCTGGCTGGCCACAGTGCCGACTAAGTGTGAACTGGCGCTCCTGTGTGCATGTGCAAATAGGCGTTCACGTGCATGCGCAGAAGTGCAAAAAGCCAGATACAACACAGAGAGTCGGGAAGAGAGGGGACTGGACTGGAGGTAGGTGACAGAGAATGTATGTGCCTGATGCCCCCCCAGCTTTGCGCCCTAGGCTCATGTCTACTCTGCCTACCCCTTGTTCTGGCCCTGGAACTGAACACGATTGCATCAGAGGCCTCAATGACCCTGCAGTTATTACAACAACACTGCATTGTGGGGAAAAATACCCCATGGTGATTGCATCTGAAAGTGCACTTTGCACAGTTTGACCCTTTGATCAAGGTACTGAAAACATTTTTGGGAGCTTATTACAATTTGTCTAGTAATGACACAAAAACAGCAGGTGGCAGCATAGTTCACAAAACATGTAAAAACATCTAAAGCATTCTAACTTACATTGTTTGTTTGCTGAAAATAATGGATATGCAAAACAACCAACTGATTCTATACATGGGTACAGCCCCTGGCTCTGTATATTATGCGCATGGATACTTTCAGGCACCTCAGACCCTTTGGACACAAGGGGGCAAATTTGCTAAAGGACAAAGTGGACGACACTAGTGAAAATTCGCCAAAATACTTCGCAGAGACATAACCAATTTACTAACAGACATAGAGGACAAGTGGCTAGTGAAAGCGTTCCGTGCTAACAAAGTTTTGCACCTTTTTGCCAATCGATCGTTACGCCACAAATTCATCAAAGTGCGAATGTTCCACTGCGTTACCCTTTTTGCCAGAGTCTGCTTCGCCAAGTTGTACCTGGCATACTGATAAGATGTAGCGACATCCTCAACAATCTTATGTCAGTGACAATATTCGGAAGGGGTTTTTTACAGTGAGAGCTGTGAAGATGTGGAATTCTCTCCCTGAAACTGTTGTACTGGCTGATACATTAGATAGCTTTAAGAAGGGGTTGGATGGCTTTTTAGCAAGTGAGGGAATACAGGGTTATGGAAGATAGCTCACTATACAAGTTGATCCAGGGACTAGTCCGATTGCCTTTTTGGGGTCAGGAAGGAATTTTTTCCCCCCTCTGAGGCAAATTGGAGAGGCTTAGGATGGGTTTTTTTGCCATCCTCTGGTTCAACTAGCAGTTAGGCAGTTAAAATAAAAAAAATTAAAAAAAAGGTTGAACTTGATGGACGCGAGTCTTTTTTCAGCCTAACTTACTATGTGACTATGTTACTATGTTACATCATATCCTGTATGCTGAAAAGCAAAAAAAAAAGACAAAACGCTGGCGTTTTTTTCACATTTTAAAGTGTGATTATGTTTAAAAGTTGTAACTGTTAAATATATTTTTTTAACCATTTGAAGGTCATGCCATATTCTTTTTAGGGTGGGCTCATGTAGAGGACAATATTAAGTGGCCACTTCAAATTCACTAAAAAGACACACACACACACAAAAACTGACCTAAGCGTAAGTGCATATCTCCCAACATTCAGAAAGAGGAAACAAAAGTTTTGTTGTGCAGAGCGCGGCAACATTTTTTTACCACACCCCTTTGTGGCCACACCCCCTAATTACCATGCCCATTTTACAATATTTGCCAGGTTATGAAAGTTTCAACACATGTCTGTAGTGTTTATGTTTATTATTTTACTAATGAAGGTGAATTTCTGTTTAAGCTGTGAGTCTACCTTCTCCCAAGATACAAAACTGTTACAAATGTATTTTAAGTATCTATTCTGGGTTCTCTGCCAAGAGTCAATTAAGATACAAACATGTCATCTTTTTTTGGCTGTTTAGTGCAGAGAAATCGGGACTATCCAGTACAAAGGCGGGACTGCCGGTTGAGCTGTAAAAAGCAGGGCTGCCCCTCTCAAAATGGGACAGTTGGGAGGTGTGTAAGTGTCTACTTCCTTCGCAAGCTGAGGAAATCCCATCTCTCACCATCCATACTCACAACCTTCTACATCCTGAGCAGCTGTATCACTGTCTGGGCTGGGAACTTCACTGTCATGGAGCGCAAGACCCTTCAGAGGATAGTGAAGACAGCAGAGATCATAGTTGTCTCTCTTCCTTCCATCACGGACATTTGCACCACTCGCTGCATCAGTAAAGCCACCAGCATTGTGGCTGATCCAAAACACCCCTCACACTCACTGTTCACACTCCTGCCATCTTCAAAAAAGTACCGAAGCATTAGGGCCCTCACTACCAGACTGTGTGGCTCCTAAATACTCAGGGACTTGACATCTCTCACACACACACACACACTCCATCTGACCTTATTATATACCACAACGTTACACAGCCACTGTATACCATTGTATATATAAATAGCCATTGGATACAATTATTCTCTATGAGCACATCTGCACTTTATCATGTTCTTACTACTATCTTATCACAGTGATACACTCATCATGTCTGACGTTTAGCTTTCTATTAGTGATGGGCGAAACGGCTGCGTTTCGCTTCGCCGAAAAATTCGCGAATTTCTCTGGAATTTTTCGCCGATTCGCGAAACGAGTCTTTGACGCGCGTCGCTTCCGACGCATCGCGTCATTTCCGACGCGTCGCGTCATTTTCGGCGCGCGTCGCGTCGTTTTCGGCGCGTCGCATCAAAAACGACGCACGACTCGTTTTTGAGCGGCGAATTTTTTGGGCAGTTTCGCGAATTTATTCGCCAGCGGCGAATCGCGGGAATTCGCCGCGAATTCGCCCCTGGCGAATAAATTCGCCCATCACTACTTTCTATACTTTACATATTACATCTGCTGAGTGTGCACTGTCTTGTCCTGTCCATGCACTATGCTGTCCTGTTTTGCAGTTGTTGCACATTTTTGCATTTGCACTTTTTGTCTGTTGTCCAATACTTCTATGTTGTGTGTAGCACCATGGTCCTAGAGGAACGTTTCACTGTGTACTGTACAAACGTTTATGGATGAAATGACAATAAACTCACACTTGACTCTTGACTAGATATACTTGGGCTGCAAATCAGCCCTCGTCTTCTTTTCTCTAATTCCTTTTATCCCATAAATATCATAGAGACATCAAACCCATGAACATCCTACTGGACCATCAAGGACAAAATCCAGATTTTGGCCTGGCAAAAAGAGAACATCTTCACAAGAGACACCACCACTGACTGGGCCGGAACCCTGGAATACATGGCACTTGAGGTGAGAAATGGAATTAAAATATATTTACAGTAGGAATCCAGTAAGGCAAGAAGGATAGGAGAACATGCCCAGGGCAATAGATCTGTATATAAAAATGATTATAGTCCTGGGTGCGTGAATGCCGGTAACAAGGTTGAAGCCTTGACGTGGCGTTACTGCTCACATGTAGAAACATGTGCTAATTCAACCAGTGGTGTGACTGTGAGTGATGTGTTGTTTCATTGGTAGTGATGGGCAAATTTATTCGGCAGGGGCGAATTCGCTGCGAATTCCCGCGATTCACCGCTGGCGAATAAATTCGCGAAACACCAGCAAAAATTCGCAAACAAAAATTCGTCAAAAAAAAAACGAGACGCGACGCGCTGGAAATTCGCTAATTTTTCGGCGAAGCGAAACGGGTGAGATTCGCCCATCACTATTCATTGGCACAATTTGGCTCTCTTTGTTTAGGGACAGATTTATTTAAGTACAAATTGTCTTTGTAATTTGGACTAGAAAATAAAGCAACATGCAAAAGAACACCACTGTGATAGTCCCGAGTGTCTTTTTTAGAAGCTGACACACTGGTGCATGCAGTAAGGAATGTAATTTTCCCACTTCCCACCCGACTAAGGGTAAAGGAACTGTAACATCAAACATTTTTACCAAAAAATTTGTTAGAGTAGAACGAAAAAAAAACACCAACACAAATTAAAATTTAAAATAACAAAGCCTTTATTAAGAAATAACTAACAGAAACTCCACTTCCTGTCCTCTACAGAAAAGGTGAAAGGGCGACGATCCTTGCTGCGGTGCTCAATTGCTTCTCCCTGGCTATTCATGGACAGCGTGTCCTCTGCCTCTGCCGTGCTGTTTATGGAAAATAAATTGAGGCTGACTGACAGTATCGATCTCCACGAGAGTTGCACGATAAATATGGGAAAGCATATTTACTTTGCACTGGGAAATCCCCCCCTCCCTCCACGCTGTGTGTCACTGGGATTATAAGGAGTCGCTCGCTTGCGATGAAATTAGGACTCCTGGCAGCCGCCTGTTTGTTCTGCCGCCTTCCGGCTGCT
>CM044444.1:21965081-21979947 GCA_024363595.1 Xenopus borealis
CTCTCTCTAGTCTAACCTATGTCTTGCGTTCACTTTAGTGGTAGCAGCGGCAGTGCTGTAGAATTGCCAGCTAAACCCTTTAAAACCAGTCACATATTAAATACATGTCTAATTAACAATTGGTTTACACACATGCTACATACATTTATACAAACTTATTAGGGCGCATTCACAAATGTGCAAAGTGTGAAAATTAGCCAGCATTTTTTGCACTTCACCTACTGATACTGAAACTGGGCTCTTCCTTGAGCATCTGATTTATCTTTCAAAGCACACTGTAGAGTGGCTCATAAATAACCCTTGTTGGGTTTAGGTAATATGTGTCAAGTTCTAAATTAAAATCTAAGTTTTAAAGGGAGATGTGAATGCAAAAATAGAATAAATAGGTATACATATACCTATAATATTTTTTCTACCATCTGTAGTAAGGTTTTAAAAGGAGTTGACTTTGCCAGTACAGGTATGGGACCTGCTATCCAGAATGCTCAGGACCTGATAACAGATCTGTTTGGATCTTCATACCTTAAACATTTAAACATTAAATAAACCCAATACGTTGGTTCTGCTTCCAATAAAAAATAATTATAGCTTAGGTTTTATTATTACAGAGAACAGGAAATTTTTTTTAAAATTTGGATTATTTGGATAAAATAATTTGGAGACTATGGGAAATGGCCTCTCCATAAATGGGAGCTTTCTGGATAATAGGTTTCCAGATAACAAATTCCACACCTGCATTACGTATTTATGAACTAGTTGTTTTATACAAAAAAAACCCTGGCTCCAAAGGCCCCCCGATCAAAATTTTCTGTCCTGCCCGATCGACGAACCAACCGATATCCAAGTCTTCTGCTGATATCGGTAGGCTCATTTCCCACCATACATGCACTGTATAGCGTATGAAAATTTGCTTCATACGATATTATCGGTGCGTCTATGGCCACCTTTAGTTATGAAACAACAATATGAAACAACAATATGACGAAGGGGCACGCCCCCGAAACGTTACATCACTTGACTTTTGAATAAACCGCAGGGGAACATCCCCGCAGCACTTACCCAAAGTGTTTGGTATTTCATATTGTTGCGAATTAATAGGAGAGGTGCCGATTCCCTCCAACCAGCACAGGGTATCTATTGACTGGAGAGGTGTGGACACAGGTAATATATTTGCACCTTTAGTTATGACTCAGTAGATTAGGTACAAGGCATCACAGAGGAACTCCTTTTAGGAGGATCTCTTCATCCATGAACTAATCTGCTGGTGGGTAACACTTAGGATATAGGGATGAATGACTTGACCCAAAACCAGTTAGTTTACCTATGAATTGGGCAGGTTTAGCCCATGAAATTGAGTTACTGTTATGGGTTTGGAGGGTTGGACGGTCAAATTTCAAGCAAGGCCTCTTTGATAATAATGTAATAGTTCTGCCCTCTACTTTATGATGGCAGATCTTGCCAATATATTACAGACAAAAAACAAAAAGAAAAGACCGCTCCAGCTCACCACTCTTCCCTCGCTCGAGGTTCTCAGTCAATCAGTGTCCCCGCTGTAGTATATCAAGAACTCCACAAGAAGACGGCACATCTGGATGTGATAGCCTATGATTAAGGGATATACTCCCAAAACGCGTTAGGCGGCTTACAGCAGTCTTTCCCAATAAATCACATCCAGAGGTGCCATCTTCTTGTGGAGTTCTTGCCCCTATATTAGTCATTAGAAGAGAGCCAAGTCAAGTGCCGGTCATAAAGTTGAAGATAACTTAGAAAGTGCAGTGCAGGTTGGAAAGTAGCAGGTTAGGGTCATAATTACTAGGTTACTAAAACTAGGTTGCTAATCTTACTTACTCCTTCCAGTAATAGAATGACATCTATCTTACTCTATATACATAATTAACTATTATATTCCTGTAATGAAACAGATGCCTGTTGGATGTGGCCATGAAATACCCAATATATAAAAGATTCAGGTTTCAGTGACTGTAGTTGTTGAGATGTAATATTTTTAATATGCCCGGTGTTTATTAGTGATTCTAAATGGGGAAGGAGTTGATAATGATAATGATCATATACAGGTATAATAAAATATTATTCGATATCTGGTAACTGGCTATAATTAACACAATAATACATTGACAAATCTGAAAAATATAAATAAATATTAGCAAAATGTATTGATACTATAAACTATTCATTAGTGTGGCCGTCTAAAAAATACTTTGTGGCCAAAATCTTTACCCCTAAGGACAATCCCTGCTGAGTGCTGGGACTTCTCAGATCTGCTTTAATCGTCAACTTTTGACAAGATCAATGTTTTGAGTCCTGGATTTACAAGCTGCGAGATCATAGTGGGGCTGAAATTCGGGCTTCCGAAAAGCAGCTATCTTTGGTGATCGCAGCTGTAGCAGAATAACCAGCACATATAATTACAGGACCAGTCATCAAAGCTGTTAGGTTACAAGCAATTATTAAAACTTCTCCATTTAAAAACAGCAAATCTGTCCTGCCTTTGTGGCCAAGAAACATTATTCTCGTATAAACCCAAAGCAAGTCTGCAACAGCCTTACATTCATTTCACTGATCATTGTTCATTTTACATGTGTTGGACAGCACCTGTTTTAATGTGTAATGATATATGGTACTGATACTATGGAAGGGACTTCTTGTATTGTATTTATCCATTGTAACCCAGTCTCTTTATAGGACTGCCCTGTTCAGTCTGCTTGAATTGCTGATTGTATGATTTTCAGTGGGAGACTGTCACTAGCTTTGTCAAACACAACTTTCGTAGGATCCCTGTAGGGGCAGAACATCTGCTAATCTGTGCTTTTTACTACTTTATTTGATCTGAAGGTTAGTGGCATGTTGGGCGATGGGGAAGTCCGATCGTTCAAGGATTCAAACAATTGGCTCTTTCAGTCTATGGCCATCTTAAACCCTTTTAAACTTTAAACTACTGCCATCTAGTGGACAATCCCCTTGAACTAATGTGGACCCAGGAAAAGGGACATAACTAAAGCTGGCCATAGACGTAAAAATTACGATCTTTCTCGGAAAAGATCTTTCCAAGAAAGATTGTTCGTTTCAACACACACGTGTAGAGCTGAATCGTCAGATATAGAGGTAGAAACAATAGAATTCTACTTGTATCTGACGATTCAGCACTAACAATGGCCGATGTTCAGGGAGCTTTCAAAGGCATCCGATCAAAAATTTCCGTCCAGCCCGATCAACCAGCCGACCGATATCTTAATCCTCTGACGATATCGGTCGGCGATTTCCCACCATACACGCACCGAATATCGTATGGAAATTCGTTTCGTACGATATTATCTGTGCGTCTATGGCCACCTTAAAGGACCCTTAGATGTCCTATTACCAAGGCGGGGAAACTGTCTAAGTAAACATTCCCTAATCTCAGGGTCCCTACATTTATAAGAGATTGGTGTGGTCCATAGACAAGAATGACTAAAGGTTTGGAACCAGTTTTTGCAGCCAGTTCTCAAACAGCATTACCACCATGAATAATAATAAAGAGGAAAACAGTACAGACAGATATATGGGAATAAATTATGCAAAATTATTTTTTGTTGTTGAAAGTTTACAAAGCACGCATATATATATCTTCCTCTATTTATTCATGCAAATAACCAGAAAAGTTATGTACATTGAAAAAAGGGAAGATACTGTACATTTTTTCATTGGTAATGTAATGCAGATGGGCAAGTTTGCCAGTTGCTCTCTGTGGAATTCAGTGTTAACACTTTCTGTATCTAAAATGTTAATGCAAAGAATTACTTTGTGTGCTAGGAATACCCAAAAGGCCCCAAATGCAGTGAGTGACAAATAATAAAGCAGAGAAAGAAAATCATATATAGTTTCCTGACACATTTGAGCTCAGCTCCCACACACTTTTGGTTAATTTCAGTTTCCAAGAGAACTGCTTGTTTATTTCCGTAAACCCAATTCTCACAACATCATTATTATAGTAACCATATAACTATATGTATTAAGTCAGATCGGGGTCAGGCAGGTATATCAAATGTCAACCACAAAGGAGAAAAATGTCTTCTTGTCATTTTTAGAATTGATATAGCAATGTTACTGTTTCTGTGCTTAGGAAATAATATTATTGCCCAGGTATAGGAGGGTGGTAGGAGGTACAAGCCTAAAAAAAGAAGTACCTTCCACTGCATTGAGTGCTACTAGAATGTATTGGGCTAGAATTAAGAGTTTAGAAGGACCCTGGGAGATTAGGATAACTCCACCTGGTGTTTAGGATGTGCCATGTTAGTCTAGCCAGGGCCGGTTTTAAGCACATTGGACTAATTTGGCCCAATTGGGCCCGCACTTATGGGGGCCCCGCTCCAGTGCGAGCTCTGATTCCTATTCCCTTAATTCCCCAGTAGCCCGACCCGCTCAAACCCGATTGGCCCAGGCCACAGATGAACCTGATTGGCCCAGCCCACCCCAAACCCAATTCAACTAGCCCGCCCCAAACCCCATTGGCCAAAATAACAAGTGAAATGCATTAATGTTGTATAAATAATCCATGGTGCTGCACATACACAGTTTACAATGGTATCCAAAATTTGCACTTTTTTTGGCACACATAGATTAAACAAAGTGAGAGAACATTTTCTCCTAGTTGCCCAGCCTGCCCCCATCCCCAACTGGCAGCCATCACTTGGACAGAGGGGAAAGCAGCCACTATTTGCACACCCAGCTCTGTGACCCTGAGACTGAATGCAGAGTTCCTTCTAGGGGGGCCCACCAAAATGGTTCCAAATGGGCCCCACACTTGGTACTACCAGCCCTGAGTCTAGCCAGCATGTCACATGATGCAATTTTGGTATAAAAGGCTAGGAAGGGGTTAAGTTCCAGCTCTAGTTCTCTGACAGCCTGCGGTTAATAGATGCCCAGAAATGTAAATCTGGGATGAAGAACCAAGAAATAAGGAGAAAAACTGGGGAAGGGTAAGATTTCTGGTGTAGGTGCTCCTGTAGGACAACATAGAGCTTCTATCAATCTGAGCAGTGACAAATCAAAGTCCGCAGCACCAGCATGTATTGAGCCCAGGGGATATCACAGTAAAAGGAGGAGTGGCTGTATGGATCCCAATATCTTTAGAAGCCCTAGGTGCTTTTTTTTTCAGGTGCTGGTGAGGTGAGGTAAGGCAAGAATGTGAACATCACCGTATTGTTTGTAGAGTAGGCACTCAAAGAGCAATCATCCAGGCAGTTGAAATAAAAACTGTTTTTTATTGAAGTACAAGTGTGGATAACACATTTTGTGTTCTCACAACACTTAATCATACACGAAACGTGTAAGGTTGATTCCACTACAAATACCTGGAAGATTGCTCTTTGAGTGCCTACCCTACAAACAATATGGTGATGTCCTCTCCCTTATGCTGAAGGCTTGGGGCAGAGCAACTGAGCCTCCTCATTCACATGGCGAGTCTCTCAAAAAAGTAATGTTTTGATGAAAATAAGGCAAGAAGCTGTCAGTAACACTTTAAACAAGCTGTTGTTCACCGACATGAGAATTCTGGGTGTTGTAATTCACTAAAGACCAACAGGGCCCAAGAACAAGCTTTTTGTCGAAAGCCCTGCCATCACTAAAGTCAGCCCTGCTTGGAGACACAATGACTGCTGGGAGTTTTCAGATCTGTCTTTATCATCCACTTTGGTCTGGTGTCTTGAGTCTTAGCTTTAGGAACTGTGTGATCATAGTGGGACTAAACTTCTGGCTTCTGAAAAGCAGCTATCTTTGGTGATCGCAGCTGTAGCGGAATAACCAGCTCATATAATTACAGGACCAGTCATCAAAGCTGTAAGGTTGCTATTAAAGCTTCTCCTTTTAAAGACAGGAAATCTGGACAGCCTTTGTTTGTTGTAAAATAACTGGCTGAGAAACATTATTGCCATCACACTGAAAGCATGGCTATTTAGACCAAAAATCCCATTTATTACACCACCTGACATTAATTGTATATGCTTTGCACAGCACTATCTTTATGATGCAATTTTATGTAGATGCCCTTGTAGTATAACTGTTTTTTCAGTTGATGTTAATCCCAGCCTGTCCACATTCCTTGCCCAATTGTGATCATTTTTTTTTTCATGCAGGTGCTGTGTTGTTGATTTTTATCCATCCCACTTCAAAAAGAAAAATAGAGAGACCCATATGTATTAATTAAGCTTTAACTCTCCATTATGCAGATAATAAGCCAACCATGGGGTAGGTAGTGATATATAATAATAATAGGGATGTGGTCAGTATGAAGCTTGTGCATCAATAAAATCATAATAAAATGAATGTGCAGCACCGTATGTTGCTACTACACAAAGATTGTGATACCTGGTTGTTCCCCTTGCTTAATATATTTTAGTTTGCCACCACATGGGGGGGGGGTAGAAATTTACTTGGCACCCCTAGTGAACCATGAGCCAGTGTTTGATGAAAAATGCAGGGTAAAGTCCTGTCAATACCCCCAGTTTCCAGGTCCACTGCAGTGACCTGCTAGTCCATACAGTGTTTACAGGCTGGTTTTAGTTTTTCTTTTTTTAAAGGTTGCAACCCCTATTATTATTTATATAGCCCCATCATTTCATGTAGCATGGATTTCTGCCATTAGATGACCATCAACTGAATTTCCCTGCAAGCTTTAGTCACATTATATATGCAGTTGTTCATTTTAAAAACCAAAGAAAGTTCTAGGGACTAACATCAATGACTAGTACAAATAAGAGGCAGTATTACTGGGGAGGTACCTTCACAAGGTTCTAACTCACTCCCTGGACCAAGAGAAACAGTAACAACCAGAATCTCTTCCATGACTGTAGTAATACACAAAGAATAGAAAGATTCAATGTACTGTATCTCCTATCACCCAATATTGACCACCATTCTCAGAAGTCTTATTAACCCATTTGAAGAGCTCTCAGGGCTCCAACATTTCCCCATTGATATAGCAACATCCACCAATGCCCTCCACTATGATCAGTAAATTATTTCCAGTACCTAGGCATAATAATATAGAAGCGCACATCTCAATATACAGTATATTGGATAATCTTCACCTACACACTCACTGAAAAATCTCCACTAAATTATTTCATGTATCAATACAAACATTCACTTGAGCTTGATAAAAAGTGGCTCTTGGGAAGATTAGGTAACCCAGGTTGTGCATCAAATCTGGCTCCTCTGATCATATGCCACCAGGCAGAAAATAGAAAAACAACAGGGGCCAATACAGACCTATCAGGAGAAGACCAGACGAGCAGCTCAATGCAGTTTCAATAAATAGTGCCTTCAAACCTGCCTGAAACATATGTGGCTGATCACTGACCAGATGCTGGATATTTAGGCCATGACTTAGTATCTAGTTGATCCTGTTGGCAGGTGTATGGCTAGCTTTACCAGTAGTATAGTGAATATGTATAAGTAAGTGCTATACAATAAGGGAAGAATATTTCTTACTGAAGATAAAATAATACAGAATTAAAGGAAAACTATATGAATACTTAAGCAACAGATAGTTTCATATAAAGTGGTATGTTGAAGAATCTTACCAAACTGGAATATTTATTAGGGATGCACCAAATCCACTATTTTGGATACGGCCGAACCCCCGAATCCTTCCCGAAAGATTCGGCCGAATACCGAACCGTATCCCAACCCTAATTTGCATATGCAAATTATGGGTGGGAAGGGGAAAACATTTTTTTACTTCCTGGTTTTGTGCCAAAAAGTCATGTGATTAGGCCGAATCCGAATCCTACCGAAAAAGGCCGAATCCTGGCCGAAACCCGAACCGAACCTTGGATTCAGTGCATCCCTAATATTTATTTATGTAAAGATTGACATTTAACGTCATTTGCTTTGAACCCTCATTTTATATCATATTCTCTGTGCTGCCTCAGAGATCACTTGACCAGAAATAATGCAGCTCTAACTGTAACAGGAAGAAGTGTGGAAGCGAAAGACAAAACAGTATTCGTTAATTGGCTCATGTGACCTAAAATGTATGGTTTGTTTGTGTGCATCATGAATCATAGGATCTCAGGGGGGCAGCTCTTATTTTTAAAATGGCAATTTTCTATTTAGATTATTGAATGGCGCATACTACTAAAAAGTAATATCGCAAGTTAGGTATTTTAATGCTATCTAATATATCAGCCTGTACAACTGATTCAGGGAGAGAATTCCACATCTTCACAACTCTCACTGTAAAAAACCCCTTCTGAATATTTAGGTGGAACCTCTTTTCTTCTAATCGGAATGGGTGACCTTGTGCCAGCTGGAAAGACCTACTGGTGAATAAAGCATTAGAGAGATTATTATATGATCCCCTTATATATTTATACATAGTTATCATATCACCCCTTAAGCGGCTCTTCTCTAGCGTGAATATCCCCAATTTGGCCAGTCTTTCCTCATAGCTAAGATTTTCCATACCTTTTACCAGCTTAGTTACCCTTCTCTGTACCCTCTCTAATACAATAATATCCTGTTTGAGTGAGCGAGACCAAAACTGTATAGTATATTATTATGAAAATGTTTTATTTACATGATGCAGGGTTGTACATATTTTTAGAGACCTACATTGTTCAGGGTATAGTTTTTCTTTAATGGTGAATACATTTATAACTGTAGTTTATCAGGTACAAAATACATAACGGTGAGATTTGCATACCACCTCCCAAAAGCTGTAGATGAAGATTAGATTGGTACATCGTCTGGGAATTCTCTCCTTCTAGTGCTGAAAAATGGAAGTAGCGTTCCCTAACCTCACTTTTGCTAATCTGGATTTGACAGCAAACTGGATGCAACGTAGGAAAATATTTGCCGTAACCCATTAGTGTTAATGTTGTAAGTATTATTATTGCACACATTTGTAGAATTCTGCATCTCTTTTGAATTTTCTGTCCCATAGTCAGCTGGCAGTGGGAACAGACCCTAATAACTTACATGCATCCCACATGCATCTGACTTACTTCTACACTATTGGGTGAAAAGGCCTCACACTACTTCTATGTGGCCAAGCAACATGATTTGAATAATACCCCATCTTTTACTTACTTTTGTTGTTTAAAAATTTGTTTCTGGTGTAATTCCATAGAAAGCCTAATTTACAACAAACTTTTTGTTTATAAACTTTTTTTAAAAAAAATCTGGCCCAATAAAGCAGATGTCCACAACATTTTTTGCATCAATGGACTGGTTTCAAGAAAAATTATTTTTACGGAGACCGGGTGGGGAAGTTGCACATTTCAGGCTTAACAGGGTTATATTTAGGTCCGATGCTGCCGTAGGCATCGGACCTAAACATGGCCCCTACTTCTCGCAAGTGATGTCACTTCCGCTCACCAAGCTTGCCCCTGTTGTCACTTCAGCGCTGACTCTGCCCCTCTACCCCTCACCCCCCCCCAGCTCCGTCAACTGATTCAACATTAAGGGTGAGGGAATTTAAAAATTTTTTTTTTTAAATGCAGCACTACTTAAGGCACCTGGGGCCGCCCCCACAATCCCTAGGCACAGGCCCTTGGGTGCCTATATAGAAATACGGCCCTGCCTTGTTGCAATCAGTAGAAAGTTTCCAGTGCTTTGCACAGCTGTTGTCATGTCAATGCATCTGGGAGCAGGCATTGCAGGTAATTGGGTCCATTTTTATTGTCTTTGTAGCTATTATAGACTGCAGCCAGTACTAGAGGCAGCCTGGTTTGGCACAGCCCATGGCATGGCACAGGTCTGCGGCCCGGTGTTTGGGGACCCCTGCGGTAAAGTATACACAACACAGTGATAAGTAAAGTTTTTTTTATATAAACATAATTGATTCTGAATACATCAACAATAACAATAGGTTATGGTTAAGAAGGCAGTAATAGTGCTCAAGAGCTACTATCATGATCAATGGATAACTTTGCCTCTTAAAGGACGCCCTCATGCCAATGCGAACCTGTTCCCTTAGCAGCCTTAGCAATTTGCCAGGAGGAGATTCACAGATATTACCAAAGATGCATGTACTTCACTTGTGTTCGTCTGTCAAACTAGCAAGCTCTGATTTCGAAGATTGGGGCATGCAAACTTCAATGGACTTCGGTGTGCGTTAACTTACCAAACACATGAAAAGAAGCAGGGAAGCAAAGTAAAACAGGAGACTATACATATGTCTAAAAACCAAAGTGCATGTTAATAATCACAACAATAGAACTTGTGGGGACACCCAGAAGCTACATTATGTAGCATTAGCAAATTGCAAAGTCTGCTTCTTTGGGAGAAGATTCACAGTATAATGAGGCCATGGCAGTGTCCCTATAATTTATTAACAAGTGGATCTGTCTAGGTAGGGGTCCTTCATACAAATGCACATATTCCATTTTTTTCATTGCAAGTCTCCTGCTTATACTGTAGTTATGATTTGCCATTTGGTATGCCTGAATGCTATTGTGCATTGTTTTACTCTGAGGAAAAGTCCATAGGGCTTCACTGTATATTATTTCTGGAAGATGAAGACTGGCATGTTGAAGCATAATAATATAGAGACAGCTAAATAAAGGGCTAAAGCTGGGGCAGATGCAGTTTTACAATTCAGTAACAATATGTACATGTGTAGGACAGTTGTATGGGAATACCATCTCTTACTTGACAGCCCCTGATACCAACACACTGAATGCAACAATAACCCTACAAAGAATAGTATTGCATTGCAAACTCCATCCAAGGTTTAAAATATTGGCCTTTTTACAGCTTTGGAAGAGTGGCCTCTACCCAGAAAGGGGGCTCTCAACAAGAACTAAGAACAGATTCCTATCATAAAGGAAGAAAACTTATAAAAATGCACTAGTAGCGGAAATCGTGTCTTGTAACCTGAGATCAGTTTTTAAAGACCCATTGGTACTTTCATTGGTTTAGTTCATTCACCCACAGACAAGCTTCCAATGTGTCCTTCTTCAAAACATAATGCAAACACGCTTCAGAAATATGAAGTGGATAAAACGACCCGTTCGAGAACTACAACTTAAATCCATGTACAGCAAGAACTATTTCCAAAGAGTTCAAACTTCTTATTTTGTGTTCAAGCTTAATGCGCTTTTACAAGCTACTTCTCAAATCCCTCATTGTAGACACGGTCTGTGCTGCCCACAATAGGCATCTCCGCAGCCAGTGGCATAAAGAATAATTTCCCTTTCGTCTCCAATTGTCTTCATTTTACTCTTGCTAGATGATGCCCTTGTGTAGACATTTTGGTTTCCGTAAAGTCAGCCAGCAAGTCAAAATGATGCAGACTAACAAAATTGAGAAGAAGACAATAAGTCCAATGTAGCTAGTGTGGGGCAGCGGAGGAGAATAAGGCAACTCCGCTGGGATCATGTTGGTCAGGTTCAGCATATAGCCAAGTGTCCATCCTGCATCACTGTCTTTAATCTATACAGAGATAAATGAAAAAATCACAACATAAATTAATGCAGTGATAGAGAAGATTGCATAGTATTAAAAACTGGTCATCAATATTACAATAAAGCATTGGAAGTCTTGGAATTTTTTTGCTTAGTTAGTGTGGGACTGGGCCATCAAGCTTTCACCAGAAAAAATACTACCAAGGGCTCACCAACCATATTACAATTTATTTATGCTGTACAATACATAAAATATGACCTTATGCATGCTCAACCTAAGCCTATTTCTATTACCCCTTCTCTCCCCAAAGCCAAATTGCTGTCTTCCCTTACTTTTCATATTTAGCTATCTCCTTCTTTCACTTCATCCCCTTCCTCTTTGCCAGCTTTAACTGTTCTCTTTCACATTGAATTCTGTTCTCTACTTTCAAATAGCTTCTCTTAATCACACACTGTTAAATATAGACTGCCTAGTGCTAGTTTGCCTGTCCTTCTGACCAGTGTCTTTTTATTTTACAGTGAAATTAACTGGGAAATATTTTAGAGTAAAGGGAAATTAGTTCTTGCCTAAAACATAATATATTATAAATGGGAACCATGAATAAACTGTAATATATCCTTACAAATGGTGCTTAGTGATGCCAATTTTTCCTTTATTGATATTTGTGTATTATAAGAAGGTCACCTAACAAGTGGACCTTTACCCGATATAACTGCTTAAGGTGGATATTATTGGGCTTTAATCTGAATGTTTTCCCTAGGGCCAAACAATTTGATTACAACAGTGGGTTTACAAATGATCGGAGCACCCACCCCAATGACATATGCCCGATTTTTGCCAGGTATTGGTTGTGTTGGCCCATTGGATGTCCCCATAAATGAGCAGATAAACTGCCAAATTGGTCTAAAGTGATTTCTTGAAGTACAGCACCACAATTTTCTTTGGATAAAAATGCCTTTTTTTGGAACAGGACCTGGTTTCAGGCTACACAGAGCCTTTTTTCAAACTTGATAAAAGGCTCTTTGTAACCTGAAACATCTCTTATACAGGTCCTGCCAGTGTTCCAAATAAAGGAATTTTTATCCAAAGAAAATGGTGGTGCTGTACTTCAAGAAATCCTTGTAAGAGAATTGGAAAGTGGCCATTCAAGGCACGTGCACCAGGACTCTCAGGTGTTAGAATTAGGAGCTGATTCTACCAGCCAAGAACATTGGTCTAAAGTGCCTAAATCAGCAGGAATTTGCCCATGTATGGCCAAGTTTAGATAATTTTTCCAGAGACAAGTGGGACTGAATAGACAGTACAGTTTAGCTGCAATGAGAAAACATTTAGTTATTATTACCTTGCCTAAAAATCTGATATCATTCCAGTTTTCAGAGTTAAAGCCATATCCGTATTCAAGAAGAGTTAATATATATGTTCCAGAAAAACAGTATTCACTAAGGTACTTTTCTTTTATTTTTGGAAACTCTTGCTTTACCTTAAAAGAGAGAAAAACATAAAGTAATCTAATTGTATCAAAACATTGTAATATTATAATTATTTAGCAACAGTTATTAATTCACAGTTTTTAATGCATATGAACTGTTTCTTTTACAGCTGAAGTGCCAGAAGAACCAACTGAAAACAACCATTTTTATCTGACCCATATAAGCAAAACCGAATTTGCCGTAAGGCTACATTTATAGGTTTTTATTAATTATCTTCATTTACAAAAAAGTGTGAATATACAGATGACAGTGTCATGTTTTCCTACGTCTTGCAGTGGATACATATTTGTGGGCTGCATGATGAAATGCAGAACTTTGCTAAAAAAAGGATGGGCTCAAAGTCTTGCAACTCAATCTGTATGCAGTACTGCCATAGGAGGCCAGTAGGATATGGTCTCACATGGAACACCACAAACTTGTGTTTAATTTAGTAGGCGCGTTACATAGAATTTGGTCTTCATGAACTTAATGTCTCAGTAAGGCAGCATGATCCCTTGCATAGGTTTTTTTAATATTTGACTAAGAGCAAGCCTTAGTGCATAAAGAGGATTTTGTGGCCAGCACAATACACTCACAGTGCTTTGATTTCCAAAGTTGCCTTATGAAGAAACTTCAGGCGACTTCAGAAATCGAAGTGCCACAAGTGCATTGCTCTGGCGTTTTCTCATTATAGCAGGCGGAAGCCAGGGGGAAGGCAGTTCGAGGAGATTGACGCCCAGAAGAAGAGGTGATTAGTCGCCAGGCGACTATATCTCCCCGATTCTGCCTGTGTGACCTTACCCTAAGGCTGTGATGGGATGTTTCCTCCAGTAAGGAGCTGAACCTAGTGTTGGGCGAATAAATTCGCCTGGCATGAATTTGCGGCAAATTTCGCATTTTGCCACCTGTGAATGTTTTCACAAAACTTCTGTGAAAATTCACCATGACAAAAAAAATTGTCCTGTGTCAAAACTGGCGAAAAATTGTCGCATGTGAAAATTATTCAGACACCGATTGACTTTAATGCATTTGGACAAAATACTAGTGCGTAAAAAAATGTTGCTCCGGTCAAAATTGTTGCAACACCCATTGACGTCAATGCGTTTTAGATATTTTTTGGCATCTTAGTTAATTTTTTCGAGGTTTTTCTACTGGAACAAATTCGCCCAACATGCATAGACCATAGCTCAGAAAACAGAACAAAATGGGATCTGCAATGGTTGTATTGACCCTCCAGTATCTGCCTATCTGCATGTTATAAAAAAACCTTCTTTTTTGTCTTACCTCATCCCACGGTCTGGAGCAGTGTCTTTCCACTGTCTCTTTTACTTTGTTAAGAGATATTTCCTCATTGGTGAGTTTTAAAAAATTCATAACAAAATAATATGCCGAGAATGCCTGAAGCAGGGAAAAAAACAGTATTAGGAAGGAATATTGACTACAGCTTTAGTTTGCTTTTGAATCAAACATATCCAGCCACGGTGAGAAGGAACTTGTGGCCATGGGCCTTGTAAATAAATATATAAATAAAATAGAAACATGACTGACTTTGAATAATACTCCAGGGTTTCGGTGGGAGGAAAACCACACATACCTGCATCAATTTATAAGGTATTCTTTAATTATTTGCACACAAACCTTATTTAGAAACCAGTAACTGCCATGTTTCTCTGATATGACCACAAATGATGATTCTGCCATAGCAGTAAATGGATAACGATAATTTAGGGGAAGCAGAGTCTTTGGGGCAAATTCACTAAGCGGCGAAAATGTTGCGTTGCCTTTGCTAACGTTCGCCGCATTTCGCTTGGCAAATTTTCGCCAGCGCTACGCAAATTCACTAAAGTGCAAAGTTACGCTCTGGTTGGCAAACGGTAGCATAGTTGCCCTAGTGTTACTTCACCAGGCAAAGCACATTTACGCTAGCAATGCAAAGTTGCATACGGTGCGAATTTCAAAGTATAATAGAAGTATATGTTACAGTCACT
>CM044444.1:21981293-21991358 GCA_024363595.1 Xenopus borealis
CTCTGTGGTCACATCTATAATCAAATATTTGGGAATGGTAAGCCAGTCTGTACACTTAGAGGAAAACACAAAATACAGACTGCTGTTGTGCAAGAACATCTTGCAGTCTCATAAGTAAAATATTAAGTTTCTTTAGATATATGATACAGCAAGGCATGTTTCCCATTTTTGACCTTATTATGGGATTTATTTTGCATGTGTTTTCCAGGCACACATGTACTGTATCAGGTCCTGAGTAGTAAAACAAATGATTGTTTTCATAGCCTTATGAAGAAGCCCATAACTGCCTGCACCCCATGAGAGCAGAAAGCTGGGAGTATCCAAAAGGCTGCATGCCATGTGATTAGCAGAATCAAAGGCAAGTGAGTTCCAATTCCAGGTGTTGCCTGGAATTGTGCCTATTCTTTTTTTAACAGATTCAGAAGGCTCCAAGCGATCTGCTCGGCAACTGTTACTACAATAACACAATGAACAAGAAACATTTTAGTTATAGAGGAACAAAGACTTAAGGTCACTTTGGGTTATTAATAAACACTGGCCAAACTTGCACCATAGCAACCAATCAGATGATTACTTTCAGTGTTCAACCTACAGTAGGCTGAAAAAAGCTAATCACTGATTGGTTGCTATAGGTTACTCCCCAGGTGCAAATTTTATAATTAAGGGCCCAACCCTTGCATATGTCCCTAACTTGCCATACCTTCCCTAGGACAATAACGCTTAGGCTAGGGTGGAGGAGGGAGGGGGGCAACACAGGGGAGGGGAGAGGGATTTTAGCGCTGATTGGATTGACTTCTTTAAACGGATTCAATGGTCAGCATGCTCACTGTGATGTAACAATGTGGTATTTGTGGTTTATATAGTAAATAAAGTAAACCCTATTGTAAAATATAAGGATAATATGTCTGCAAGGAGTTCCAGGACCATATAAAAGTACAAGGCCAAAGGCCGAGTGATATTATACAAGTAATATCCTAATTTTTTGCAACAAGGGGTACTATATTTATTTTAAAACCTAAGTACAGAATATGCATGGCTTTTGCATATTACATATGCAAATTATCAATAGTTAATACAACAAATTCAGAATAAATGTGTCCATCACCACAACAATTCTTATAGGGGATCACGCTAATCAGCTGTGAATCCAAGGTGAATCCACCAAGAAATATATTCTCTTCCCAGTGGAACTAACATACAGTAGGGTCTGCAGATTGAACGTTCCCCTCCCCAGTCCCTTCTGCTGCTTCAACTTTGTTGCTCATTGCAAACAAGCAAACAGGCAGATGGGTGACTGGGTGGGAGAGGAGAAGGTGAAATGTAGATGCACATAACTGAGTCCCTCCACTGGTGAAACACACTCCAATCATATTAAACCACTACATTCTTGTAAACCACATATCGTTATCTAAATATGACTTTCTATTCCAAGCTTCTAGAGATGGGGATCTAATCTTGCTACTCCTTGTTCATGGTATCCCTGTCCTCAGCTTTGATCTCACACAAATGCTTCCAGCCTCAGGGTATAGATCATCATTTGTTTTTTCATAAACACTGCATACCATAAGCACCCCGGATGGCCAAGCTGAAAAAGGAAATAACCCCTAAAACACTAGGCTACACACTTTTTTTTTAGCATTTTGAATAATATTTGACATCTGGAACAACAACTTTGCAATTTTTACAGATGAGTAACTGTATTAAAAGTTTTTAAGAATGAAAATCCCCCAACTCTTTTACCCCAAACGTGCCATCCAGAGTTGGTTGGAAAACTCCATTGAAAGAACATTGGGAGTATGTACAATGTGTTCTGTTGAAGATTGCCTCAACATTGTGCTTGCATAGCTGGTAATTGCCAGTCCCTCTAATATCTAAGAAGCTGGGTGTTCTTGATATCCTCTTTTTAGATATGCAGGGACTACTGTAGAGGTCACTGGTGCTTGTGTTCCTTCTATATCCTGAGTTAAAGCAAGGATCCATAAGGATGAAATCGGATGAAGTCTGTAATAAAAGAAAAATAAAACAAGCTGCTAATGGACAATCTTAAAAGATATTCATTATTATTGAATGAATGAATTATTAAATAAACCTTTTTTGGTAAGCAAACATTGCCTAATCAACCTCTATATTCCTTAGGAGTGCAAGTTAGATGCTGGCAACTTAATTAGAGATGCAGGAGAAGTCTACAATGATAATACAACCTACCAGTGCAACATCTTCGACCTTGCTGATACCTTGGGAGATTATTCTGCAATTTTTGCTTAGTGACATAACATAATCGTCAAATAGCAGTAGGGCAGACATCGCAATGCCGAAGCTTTAGGTGTATCAAAATACGTGTTAAAAGGAGAATTTAAGGTTTAAAAATTGAATCTTGTCCAGAGCTAAGAGACCCTTATCCTCCCAAAACACTAGGGTATAATCTGGCACTAAGACTTGTTCTTTCTCCTATCAACATGATTATGGCTGGAATTTAAAACAAAGTGGAAGCCAATCATCTATAGGTACAGAAACACATGGCTTTCAGCTAGTTAATATAATAAAAGGGCAGATTATAAGTTCTGACCCATGGGTTCCCACATGACCTCCAACTGTCTTGGTCTGTGTCTTTAGAGCTACCATTTCCCTAATATGAGCACTGTTTCTCTCTCAAGGCTTTGCATGCTTCTCTTTCTAATTTGCTAGATTTTTAAGCCGTTTATGAAAAAAAGCATCTCAACTGAAATCAAATCCTAAATTTGAAAAGTTGCTAAGTTAGATGTTATAAATAACCCTCTTTATCAAAACAGTATTGTTCCACACATTGGCAAGTAAATATTTTCACTGTAAGTAAAACAGTCAGAACCATTTAGAAAAACCCATCTAAGCATATATAGAGCAATTTATTGGAGCCTTTATGATTAAAATACATCAGCTATTTGAGGCATGTTCAATAATACCTCGGTACAGATCTCAGAATCTAGAGAAGAGGCAATGATATAAACGTAATTGTTGCAATTGTGTAGCAAGCAGGAGAAAATTGGCAAAGCCGCACTGAGTAAATGAGATGTTTTTGATCCCATTACAATTGGCTTTCAAGAATAGTAAGATATACTGAAGCCAGATTAAATTATAAGTTATGTAATGTGGGAGGCGGCAATAAAATTCCAATCGTAACAATTTTTAGCAGGCAAATAGAAAAGTTGTCAAATGTTGTGAGATGCTGAGCTGGGCCTAGCATCAGAAAGGTCATTCTTTAAGTCTTTCTCTAGTTTCCCAGTTTCCCCTTCTGAATCCTACATCCAATATTCAGTCCTTGGCACTCGGAGAACTGTCATTGGAGATCATTGGAGATCTCTTGCAAAAATGCAGGTCATCTTGTTGAAAAAAAAGAAAGTTCTAAAAATACTCTTTTGTTTATTTCTAATAATATGCCTGGTACCTTTATACCAAGAGCTTCACTCAAGGACTGGTCCCATACAGTACCTTGCTTAAATGCTTAAAATATACTCCATAGTAGATGTCATTTAGATGCCAGATATTGGGTTTTCTGGATAAGAGATCTTGCTTAAACAACACTATTTAGCCATGTTCAGTACAGCTGTATGGTAGATCTATGCATACCTTTACACTGTTAGCTATCTGAAGGCGCAGAGCTTGGTCCTTTCCATAACAGAGAAAGCTGTGTGTATAGACATCATATGATTTACCATAAAGGCGGAAGTGCAAGGAATTTTCTTGGGATTCAATCTCTCTTTTGGACTCAAAGGTGATCTGTGTTGAAGCTCCTCCGAGATCCAGTGCACCAGATGTTCCAGTGGGTTTAAAATTTGGCAAATATTTGAACCAACCTGAATCCTAGGAAATAGGGGAAAATGGTTTTAAGCAATAATAACCTGTTTATGTCATACTTGCTGGGTCCCCCCCAATGCAATACTTGAATCATAGAACATGTATTGGGTGACAGCAGCGGGGTCTCTGTTTTTTACAGAAAAACCTAGAACTATGATTTTGCTGGGAAAGAATGGGTAACATTTGGCACAGAGACATGACAAAGATGTGGCATAGGAATATAAAGTGTATTTACTGCCTATTGTTCCTCTCTTTCCCTAAATTTAAATTGCACATTAAGTACAGAACCCCCCACCGAGGTCTTTGTAAGAGAAGTACAACAAAAGCATCAATTAACCTGGATAAAGTTTCCTAGCAGATAATTAATTGTGATCCATCCATAAGCGCCTTCTTCTTGTCCTGTAATTATTCTGGCACCCTGGAAATCAAATGGAAAGGAACGCAGAGTATTTTCCACTGAAGACAGGACTTCTTCTGCCATCGTTATGTTATTTAGCCTGTGAGTAATAAAATAAAACACTAATGAACCATTTTTGTAAAGGTATTATCTACTTTTCAATGGGTTATTATCACGAAGGAAACAACTGTAAAAATATCAGATAAGAAAAAAAATGAAGATCAGTTACAGTTTGCCTGGAGATAGCAAGTTGATAATCATATCAAGTCAATTCTAGCCTTCCCTTTAATACTACTTTACAAATGTAAGGGGTCATAAAAAAAAACTAATGTTTAAATTACAACAATTACTGAATCAGTGTGGAATTTTTGGGGTTCTGAGACTACAAGCAATCACCGCACTCAATGTTGCATGTGATTTTGTTCTTTGCCTGTAGAGGTCAATGGTTCCTACTTCAGGCAGCTTTTTACTTTCTGTACCAAACTCATTAAATGAGTTAAAACCAGTAAATATAAGACCAGTAGCTAACTTTGAACATATCGTTACGATTTCCTTAAATTGGTTATACCCAGTCCTGCATTTTCTGCCAGAACTTGTTCTGCATGCACAGACAAACTGAGGCCATTCAATTCATAATACACACACATTGGGCAATATTGGGGGTGTTTAAAAGGGGGAGGGATATACGTAGTTTGCATATTATTGCATATTATTAGAGGCACTAATAATATCCCTTTATATTAGTAGCTCCCCTTCTTACGATTCCCTTTTTGAAATCCCATTGTATCCTATAGAATAGGGGTCCCCAACCTTTTTTACCCATGAGCCACATTCGATTGTAGAAAGTGTTGGGGAGCAACATGAACATGAAAAAGGTTCCTGGGTGGTTCAAATAAGGGCTGTTGGCAGCCACTATGTGTACTGGCAGCCTACAGAAAGCTCTGTTTGGCAGTACATCTGGTTTCTGTGCAACCAAAACTTGTCTCCAAACCAGTAATTAAAATATAAAAACCTACTTCCAAGCCACTGGGAGCAACATCCAATGGATTGGAAAGCACCATGTTGCTCACGAGCCACTGGTTGGGGATCACTGCTATAGAGCTTATCTGTTATCTGCAGTGTATCCTGTGCTGGAATGGTTACCCCCATAGCTACACAGTATATGTGCAGCGTGGTGCACCCACCATTCATCCATGTGCACGGGGGCCCTCCCGAGGTGTGGAACCCCAGTTCCGACCCTGCAGCAGTTTGTTTATGTAAACTATTTTAGAGTTTCTGAAGCAAACACACAAGTTTTACCAGTACAAGGCAAGATTGCATTATATTTTCATTAATTAAAATGTGTTTTTTTTCTGTTTCTTTAATGAAAGGATAGGTTTCCAAGCAATATTCTAGGTTTTTCTCATACCTGAGCAAACGCATTCCTGCTGTGGCCCCTAAATAAACGGGTGTTTCCCTTTGCTGCATCTCAGGAATGACTTGACCGGCTTTATTCATGCACTTCTGTAGAGAAAGGCCGGCCTTCAGTGGCTCGTGCCCATAACTGGAGATACCATTGCCTTTCATAGAGAAATGAAGCACATTATAAGAAGAGATTTCAGGTTCAATTATAACATTAGAAAACTCATTTATACTTAATTAATATGTACATTAGAATTCTTCTCTCTTGTGAGGCTTAAAGGGCATGCATTGATTAGCCCTCTGCTACTGGAACATACTGTATCACAAGTATGTAGTACTAGTCAGTAGTGAGACACAGCCACATGTGTTCAGCAAGTTTAATGCTTTTCTTGGCATGTTTTTCACTGTTTAGGCTCATACGCCAGGTTTATCCTAAGGTGATACAAAGAGATTTCCAGCTGTGAGCAAAAAATAAAATAACGTGTCTGTTAAGCATCCCTTTATGTTTGATATGAAACATACAAATGTCTACAAGATTTTTTTCAGCCAGCTATTGTCTCATGCACTGGATTTCTAGATGTTCGCTTTGCCACAGGATCCATATTAAATCTTCATGTTGTGTTGTGTCTAGTGATGGGCGAATCTAGCCAGTTTCGCTTCTCCGAAAAATTCGCCCATCACTAGTTGTGCCTGTTAGTAAATGGGTTTCATTGCAGTGCAGTCTGCAGCCGTGTCCAATACAATGGTGTTTCATCTGTTACATGTTACAGTATGTAACCTTTTTTTTTCCAGCTTGAATTGCTGCCCCCCATGGCTACACAGCAGCTTGTTTATAAAAAATATAGTAGTCTTTATAAAGCAAACACACCAGTTTTACCAGTGCACATCAACAGTACATTACATTTTAATTCATTTGATATACAAACACACTCAGTTTTTGGTGTTACTGTTCCTCTGAGGTCTCTATTGGCAATACTGAGGTCTCTGTTGGCAATACTGTGCAATAGTTTAGCAGCCACAAATGAGAATTCCTATTGTTTTAGCAAGAACTACCTGCTGCATGAGTGGTAGGGTGCCAGATCATCTCTTTAAAACAAATATGGGGGGAATGTAATTAAAGTCGGTAACGGAAAAACTATTCTAATTTATAACTAATTTTGCTTTGCGCAAATTTAATATAGCTCATGCAAACCCGGGAAACTGTTTTGTGACCACTTCCGACAGTGGAAGAAAGTTTGCAAATTTTACAGCTTGCACCAATGCACAGTCAATGTAATAAAACTTGTTACTGATAAAGTTGTTATGTTTGCTCCAAAAGATTACTACACCTTCAAGCACTTCTTAAGAGTGGGCAATTAAAATCCGCAGTGTGCAATTAAATTTCACAGTGCTCAATTAAAATTCACAATGCAATAACAGTTTAAGGAACAATATTACATTGCAATATGTGCATTGTTATTCTTATTGGTGCAAGTTGTTTTTCTCTTACATTCCCCTAATAGTCTTGTGTCTAATTATCAATTACAGTAAATGGACACAGATTACTTGGTGGATTTTAGTTGCAATACCAGACAACGATTCATCATATTTAATCACTGTTTTCTTAAAGCAGGGGTCCCCAACTGCCGGGCAGCGGTCCAGAACCCGGGCCATGGACATTCCTGAGCTGGGCTGCCGAGCCTAGCCTGCAATTAATGCTGGCATGCCCAGATTGGATGCCAGCGCAACAAATTGGATTCCGGTGCGCCCAAATTGACCCCCTCCTTACCCCCCTCCTGACCCCCTGCTGACCCCCCTGACCTCTCCATCCTTGTTGAAATCTGACTGTTTTATTTATTTTTATTTTTTTTTAAATATGAGACATCCACTTCAGCACACTGCAGGATTATCAGCTCAACAAGTGAGAAAGAAAAGAGTGCAGTGATAGTACAAAGGCATGCTATCACTAGGAACTAGTGAGCTGGGTGAGATTAGATTGCAGAGACAAGCGACATAGTGGCATGTGCTTAAGCACAGATAAAGGACGAAAAAAACCAGTTCACTATAAGTGCATCACAGTTTTCCCATAACATCTCCTAGGAGTTTGTCGAACCAGGACTCAGACTTTAGGTGACCATAGAAACTAATTTTCATACAATATTCGGTGCGTGTATGGTGGGAGATAACCTGACCGATATCAGTTGAAGACTTGGTTATCGGTTGGCGTTGGCCCGAAAATTCTGATTGGGTGCCTTTGAAGGCACCCATACATCGTCCATTGTTAGCGCTCAGATACAAGTAGAATAAGGACCGGATTTGTGGAGAGTCCACCAAGGCCCAGGCCTAGGGCGGCATGATTTTATGGGGGCTCATGCTGCCCAACCACACACCACATTAGTTCAGAAACACTGGGGATGCACATGAGATACAATAGTTCTATTCATTCAAGAAAACCATTGCCCATTGCTCCTGTCCCGCTGATGAAAATTAGAGCGAATAAATGGGGGTGGCGATGCAGGCGACGTATGACAGAGGGCCCATGTAAATCTGGCCTTGGGTATAATTCTATTACTTCTACCTGAATATCTGATTATTCAGCTCTACATATGTGTATGGAATACAAACTATGTTCCATGGAAAGGAAATCTTTTCCAGGAAAAATCATAACTGTAACGTCTATGGCCACCTTTATGGGGAATTTTGAGTGCTAATCCCAAGTATAAACCAGCTGCCAAAGCAAATGTCAGGAGAAACACAAGAAGAGCCTGTAATCCACTCCTTTTGCTCTGATGCCAAAACTTTATGCATGTAATTTAATACCATGCTAAAAGACAAAAATATTTTTTAAAAATGAAACGATTTACCAACCTTCAACTTTGCACTGGTCTATCTGCTGTACAACTCCGGTGTCATTTTCCTTTTCTGCTGGCCACTCATATATATAAACACTGGTATGGGACGAACCAGCGTCCAGCACAATGCCATACTGTGAAAGAAGAACAGACCATAATTATGGGGTTGTGGGATTATTATTTATTAACATGTATTTCTATAGCGCCAACTTGTTTCGTAGCGCTGTAATGGATGAATATTTAGGGCAGATATTTGGATCAACAAAAAACATAAACTTGTACAACTGTGGGACAACTGAAGTTTCCAATGTTTTGTTCACAGATGATACACGTTTTGTATTTGTCAACTGTGAATATTGCATTCAGTCTAGTACTCGGCTGAATATTTGAGTATTAAGTATTCAGCTATTCAGTTCATTCCTAGTTTGTTCACAACATTTCTTTTTACAATACTATGGGCAAAATAGCAACAAAGGAAGACAGTGTGTGAAGTGCTTAAAAATGACTGATTGTGCCTGATTTTTGCTCTAACACCCTGACCTTCAATGTGAGCTGCTGAGCTTACAACCTGAGTGTTTCTCTAGCTTGCTGTGTGGAGCCACAACAGACAGTGAGAGTAAAAGCTGCCCTTTGGAACCCACAATTTCAAAAACAGCTAATTCTAGACACCTACTTAATACATTTTAAAAAGAACACACTTCTATTCCATCCTGTATTAACCAAGATACTAACCCTATCATACTCCTTGATATAAATTAATATTGTGTGATTGCATGTATACAGGTCCAGATTTGTGGCCAGGCTACAAAGGCCTGGGTTTAGGGAGGCTACATTTTAGGGACAGCCTGCTTCCCAGCCACCTCATAAGGAGCATTGGGGTCATGCAGCTCTTTTACTGTTGTAAGCGTAATCCCCAGTGCGCCATTAAGACACAAACACATTCACTCAGGTGGGGCAGGAGTGAGAACCTGTAGCCTTGGGGGAGGAAATCTGCATGTTCATGGGATTATTTTTACACGAAATTGCACTATGGGTATATGGTTCCATTCATTTACAATCAGCATCACATTGCAATTTTATACCAATTCCATAATACATTTTTATTAATAGGAATATGATTCTGCTACCCCTCCCTAGCTCCACCTCATTTTGTATTTAAAACTTTAGTTGTTCTGTACTCTGTTAAAACACAACAATGACAAACGTATTGTTTCTATATATTTATATAACTTGTCTTCAACATCTCTATGGTTTACCTAACTGGGTACATTGCCAAACTTTAGTAATAGGAGAAATCTGAAATCCTTTAAGAAGGTTATCCAGGCAGACAACCCTCTACATTGTGGGTCTATGCTGACACGGTAAGTCTAACAGAGGAAGAGCTATGCTGGAGCTATGAGTATAATATACTTTAGAGAGGCTGGAGCAGCAGAGTTGGCCTCTAATAAAATGCTAATATGGTCCTTTGCAGGAAAATAGGGCAAAGTGAGATGAGATGCTTATATTTTGGAGGCTTTAGACTTGAGATAGGCTTCAGGCAGAACTTAAGCAGCAAATAGAAATGAAACCATAGGACAAATCTTAATAAAGAGGGTTTAAAAAAAA
>CM044444.1:21996495-22013808 GCA_024363595.1 Xenopus borealis
ATTTTTTTATATTCAGTTTTGAAATCTGACATGGGGCTAGACATATTGTCAGTTTCCCACATGCTTTCACATTTTTGGATGGACTAAAGAGAACACTATGGGGCTGATGAACCCTTGTTCTTCTTTAACAACCAATAACACAAAAAATAGTTTTATATTTATGATAATTCATACTGAATTACTACAGAATTACCATTCCTACCTCCTACTATCACAGAGAAACAGTGTCGGACTGGTCCACCAGGATACCAGGAAAAGTCCTGGTGGGCCCAGGTGTCAGTGGGCCCTCATGCTGCTCATTTGGCCTAATTCATGGCCATTCCCTATTTCTAGAGGCTAAATAGATGTAATAATAGAGTATAGTATGTGTAGAAAATAGACTAGGAGAATAGAGGTTGAATGAGTAGAGGAAGAATAATAGTACTGAGAGTGGGTCCCTGGTCTAAGATTTTTTGGTGGGCCCCTTGTGTAAGGTTTTTGGGTGGGCCCCTGGTGTCCCAGTCCTACACCGCACAGAAAATTATTTTTACACATTCAGAAAGTGTCATGAATTCTTTTTCAGACTCTTTCCAAATCAGTATGTGCAGTAGTTATTGGTCATAGGGACTTTTCTGGCACCTAAGCAGCTCCTGTGATACCGGCTCCCCCCCTCGATCTACAGTATCTCACACCAGAGTGGTTTTGGGGGGTGCATCTCTAGTGCAGATAAGGCAGTTGTGCTCTCTTGCACTAGAAGAGACAATGTTCTGCTTAAAAATTTTTTTATTTATCTCTTAAAGTTATCAGGTACTTTTTTGCAGCCCCTGGTAACTCTGCACCTAAAAACCCATGTTTTTGTAATGCATTTGCATAGATACTAGAATACTTATGAGACAGTAGACCAGGCAATGTGCATTGATCAATCCCCCCTCCTTTTTGTATGCTTGTAGTTAATTTAGCCAAATAAGTAGCACTTCCGTTGTATTTATATATGTTTTCCTTGCCTTTGAGTGCTCGCACAACCCTCTTTTGCATTTTGATTAGTCTGTGAACCTGTACATGTAAGCACTACATCTGAATAGCTTGGCAGTGCCTGGAATCCATAATACTAATGTTATGATTATGTACATGGTCTCTGAGGATTTGTAGTCAAGGCAGCAAACAACAACAGATATTAATCTAATCATAACAATGACAGCAGCAGCCATACAGAGTTCATCGTGTACACTACAATCTGCATTATTGTAACAGTACTTGGATTACAATTTCAATGTGACTTCAATCGGACTTGAATTGTTTTTCATCTTATTTTACATCAAACCTGTCAGGGCATTGGGTAATGAAGCCCTGTCTTATATTTAAATTACAGTGCACAACAGAAAGTACAGCTACCCTGCAATGCCTGGGGTCACCATCTGTATGGGACCAGCTTATTCATGTGCCAGCCAGTTAGAGGGGTTAGTTCAAAGCTCCAGTAGTACCAGCACCTGTTCCGCCACCTACCAGATGTTCCTTTGTAATTACATGGGATACATCACCTTTTTAATGAATATATATATATATATATATATGTAATTGTAGCTAAATTGTATGCCCTGATATTCAAGTGAAGCATTTGCCGTTAATGTTTTATATCTCAAATCAATTTCTACAATACCATGAGTCTTTGACATTATATATGACATTATAGATGATTATCATATCCAACCATGGGCCTGCTCTCCCTGGGCTGTGAAACATCACTTCATCATAGAACTTATAGAAACTTACAGTGGTCCAACATGATGTGAGGACACTTCATCATCTAGAGGAAAAAAGTGTGTGTCTCATTATACAAACCTTACATAACCAATGGGAATGGGCTGAAAGACCATCCACAACCACAACATATGTTATGACCGTGGTGCCTTAAACTACAATATCATATATTACATAAAAACTTATAATAAGATTGTGGGCAAATAGGAGCATTTTACCTGATTAAAAAACTCTTTATAGCGCACCATGCTGTCTGACATTGACTTGAATGAGTAGCAGTACCAGTTCTGTTAAGCCCTTAGAATTAAATGTACTACAGTCCAAACAGGCACCATTAGAACAGCCCAACTGATAGCCAAGAGGCATCCTACTTAACTCCAACAATTTCTTCTTGCTTTCTGCCTTCTTTCATATGAATTTACAAAAAATCTGGACAACAGACCCAAGATAAACAGCGGTTGCTCATTTGTGAAGGTTATCAATTAGATAACTCACTCAGTTAGAATACATCATTGTATACACTTGTTACCATGATATATTATGTATATTCTTTGCATGTTACTCATTTATGTAGTCAATTCGATGAAACAGGAAAGTGGGGAAAGTGAGAGCTTGCCAGGTTTAGACCCCAGTGCACCTTGAGTCTCTTGTAACTCATTGTGCAAACCTGGTGGATAATACAAATATACAGCCAGTGGATCCCTTATTGCCCCTGAACCCAGAATCAAACTGAGAAGCACTTTGTTATCATAGGAAATGCATTTTAACATCTGATCAGTTTCAGAAACGTAAAAAAAAACATTAGGGATAGCTAACAGATGTGAAATTAAGCCTCAGAACAATCAATTTAAGCCCATGCTGTAACAAAAGACTAAGTCCTTGAATATTTTGCCTCTGATGTGAGATTGCTGCATGATTCTGTAGACCCAACAAAAGTACTATAGTCTCTTGGCTAACTGCTTTCATAATGATCAACTAAGAGGGCATGATTTTGCTCAGGAGAGATCTGTAAGAGTATTCTGCTTTCTAATTCTACATCCAGTACCCCCTCCAACCTCCTCTGCTACTATTACTCCCTTTTATCTGAACCTGTTAATGTCACATTTATGTTTACTGCAGGAAGGTGGGTTGCTGATCTAGATAGAAGGGAAAATACTAGGTTTCAGTGCAGGCCCACAAAATAAAAACTTGACTAATGCAGGCCTCTACACTAGCCTTTACTCTTTATCTCATTTTATAGGACCTTACACTTTAATTCCAGGTAAATTCTTCAGACAAATATGCAATCAATTATATACCATATTATCAATTTCTTGATACATCACCTTTTTATTACTTTAATATCTTTATAATGACAGGTTGATCCTTTCATTCAAGCAGATGTAGATAGGTAGATAACAAAAATAATAATTAACAATAATTAAAGAAACAGTCTGCCTTTGTTGCTCCCCGAAGCTGTGTGTGCATGTAACTACAAAGAAAACAGGACTCCAAGTTCATAAGATTTCATGTTCCCCTAGTTGTTAAAGGGTTAGAGAGACGCTCCATTTAGTTTGAGTTCTGAATGCAAATCAGGATTTGAAGCGAGGAAGTTGGTATTTTCTGATTACAGACGAGGAAGTAATACGTTGTTTTCCGGTGGAATTATGTCACATTTTAAAAGAAGGAATTCCCTGCAGCACTGCTTGATACATATTAACAATCTGCACCATTCACTGCCTCACACAAAGCACATTCTTTCCATCTGGATACATTTCTCCTTAGCCAAAAGCTGCAATGAAAGAGAGAGAAATGCCCAAGATAGGATCAGTTTCCACAGCTGAAGGCCTTTCTTTCCTTTCAGCCTCATTTCCATAATAAGCAAGAGAACGAGTCACTGTCTTGGAGCTTTCAATGTGAACACATTAAACTTGAAACTTTTGCTGTTCAAAACGAAGCCAGATCTGCCCGTAAGGATATAATTGTCCTTGGGGAGAACCAAAGGAAACATTTAGAGGTCATATAAGGAAAGTAACTTCTAAATATACCCCTTAATAACAGGGATCCCCCGATGTAGGGAATTCCAGGCTTGCTGAGTTGGAAAGAATTGAAACTTTCTGCAGTAGTTCTAAGACAGTATTGCCCTCTGCAATGCAGCTATTATCCCATTGTGTGTGTTATCTGAGAATGGAACCTTTAAAATCACCTTATTACTATAATAAAGCAGGTGTGGCCAACATGAGCCACTCCTCATTGAGCCCAAAGCATCCTCCTTCAGGTACTTATTTTACATGAAAATGCAATTGAATTCCTTCATGTCAAGTCTCAAGATCTGGCAGAAATTGGTTCTTTTGGGCCATCACCCAAAAACAGGAATCATTAAAATGTTATTCTATATGGTGTGTACCATACATTCTTAAAAGTGCTGAAATCCTAAGATAACTGTTACTAAATGGTTGCTCTTGCTTTTCATTTTTTTTATTGCAATAGTTTGTTGTACTGGGAACAGATGCTTCCCTACAGTCCCCATTCTGACGACTTGTCTCAAGGTCTTCGGTGAGATGCTAAATGTCCCATCCCAGAGATCACTTCCAGGACACAGGACTTGCCACCATTTTCAGTCAGTACTAAGCCAAAGACTTGACTGTTTTCTCTTGCAGAGCATACATACTGTAGAACAAAAACGTAAGTAGGGCGGAACAGACGAGCATCAGGAGATTCAAAGAACCACTCCTCCTAACACTTTACATTATCTCTTTGGTAACTAGACTACAGTTAAATATTTAAGTATCTCAGTTGGAGTGGGATTTGCTCTTACGAACTTGATTATTTGAAATGGCTACTTATGTGTATTTAGATAATGTTTCAGAAATACACTGAAAAATGTTAGTTACCACTAATCGTTGGTCTATGTGTGTAGAGGCCAAGTGGCTCTGATGAGCAGTTTCCATACAAGTTTCCTTTTACAAAAGTCCTGAAATAATGATACAATGCCATTGAGGTATTACATCTTGTGCTTCTTCAAGAGTAAGTATTTTTTCCTTTTAATCCTTTGGCTAGCACACTAGATACTATTCTGTCCAGATTAATGGAACAGAAACAACATAGAGCAGACTGCTAGCCTTATTTGGGAATGGTGTATGTTTAAATATATCCCTGGACTTTATTAGTTTCAACAGTCTATGGTCTAGAAGCACATTCAATGAATATACTTCACATACACTTTACTGAGCTGCTTTCAGAAATAGAATACTGACTCGCCATGTTGACTGGTCAAGATGGGCTTCACAGGTATGGGATCTATGAACTGAAACACATTTACTTTTTACACAAGTGCTGTTTTATTATTATTATTATTATTATTACAGAGAACAACGAGATAATAAATAATTGTTTAGATATAATTGACTCTATGGGAGATGGCCTTTCTGGGTTCCAAAACAAGAGATCCTATACCTATGCTTAATTGCTACCCTATGCAAATGTAAAAAAGCAACACCCTTTTACCCACTCTGTTCAGTACTCCTCAACGTGTTTCAAAACCAGGCAGGTATCGTGTGTACTGTATGTAATGCTTTTCCTAGAGGACAGGCTTGAGAAAGGGCACTGGCCCAAAATATTGCTGAGTTTGTTGGCACAATAAACCACTGTAAAAGGATTCAGAGTGCTGCAAAGTGTGTTTCTTTGAGTTATACGCAGGGTCAGACTGGCCCAGCGGGACACCGGGAAAAATCAGGTGGGCCCCCGCCAGTCCACTGCAGCTCAGGGACACTCTGTGTGTGACGTGGTAGGGGGGTCAAGGGGTCTGGACAGGGGGGCCCTGGACAGCAGTCCCAGTGGGCCCTGGACCTCCCATTCCGACCCTGGTTATACATGGGTCACAGGCAGGGGGACCAGCAGTATGCACCCAGCGCTACTGCTTTTCCCAGAAGACCCACTCTTTTCTATCCAGCATGGGGCCACAAAAAGGGGACCACAGCATGAGGCAAAGGGGTTATATGGACAATATAAGCCATGGTAGGAGGCTTGGTCTCTTACATTTCCTTACAAACAGCTTTCATCTTAATTGCATCAATGTGTAATATAATCTCTGATTGGCCTTGACTTTTAGCTGCATTCTAAGCAAATGTAAAACTACAAATTAGTGAGTGTTGTGGCCCTGCTCTGTGTTGCAAGCGATGCTTATGCCTCTTCAAGACTGGTAACTCTAACCTGGAAACTGCACAAAACTTGAAAAATCCATAGAAATGTAAAAATCAAAAAGCCCCACTAGACAGTGTTCAATTTAATAGCATATCTGTGCAAATATAAACTTTGCCAAAATGTAATTGTCTCCATTAGTAAATTCTTCTACACATATTGCAATAACATGTACAGTATGTATTTCCAGAATTTGTTTGATTTATGAATAGACTGTTTGTATAGTGTGCAGAAGTTGCTGTCTACATTTTGTTAGGCACAGAGAAAAGAATCAGCAGCAGCCAGCTTTTGCTTGTGATCAGTGCAAAGTCCCATGAGATACGAGTAATGTTTTGTTTCTCTTCTAATGTAGTTTGGAGTAAAATGATGCTACATTAAAACCCAAGATACTCGAAAAGGTCTTACATAATATTTTAGCTCTCTTAAAGAAAATGTAAACCTTCAAACAAATTAATATAAAACTAAACATCTTGTGATGTTGCACTGCTTAGAACAGGACAGGCAAACATGATTACATAGTTAGTTAAACTGCTTATTAACATTACAACACGTTCCTTTTCTAACAAAATGTAATTATCAGTCAACTGTAGGTAACCATCAGCAACTCCAAATATTTTGTAAACTAGAAATTGCAAAAGTGCTCCCTGTATGTCTACTGATCATTCCCTGCTTTCTACTTACATTATTAATAAAACAGTCAAAAATCATATGCTAGAAAATGAGACAATACAATAGATGACTGGCAAAGTGTTATTCACTTTTCACTTGGTCTTCACTAGTTATTTTGTATGGTTTCAGAATTTTTAGCATCCCTATTACACTTCTGATCAGCTACATCACCAACCCCTGCTCCAAAAAATGATCTCCTGTCAATCTACCATTCTGACTTCAAACTGTTTCCTGGTCGTTAGGGCTTAATCGATGAATTCCCTGTTAATCCCACCCGCAGCTAGCTTCTGTGATGTCTCATTTCCTTTCATACTGAGGTAACCACACAAACACTGATTTGGTTGGGCTGATTTCAGCCTAATTTACCCCCACCATCTCACATTCATACCTCACAACTGTCCCAATTTCCATGCTCTTGGACAAGCTTCTCAAGTATTTGAATGTTGCACCAGCCCTGGAAATCACTTTTTGGACCCGGGATCTGCCCCATTCTTGCCAAGCATGTCTTTCTGTCCTCACTCCCTTCCCTGTTTTTCCTACAATTGCAAATTACAAAAAAGTATGGAGTGGTTAAGAGGTGGGCGATTCAATGAACTCTCTTTTCTGCACTTAGTCAATTCAGTATGTACTGTGATCAGGAGCGGTGGCTCCATGCTGCTCCCTCATTTACAATATGCATTTTCTGTCTTTGTTAGCAGAGGAAACAAGGTAAAAGATGAAATTGACTCAAGTTGTGCCAAAGAGAAAGAGGAAAGGCGAAACATATGGAATGAGGAGATAGCAATGAAAGGAGTAAAAGAGAATAGAATAACTAAACAAAAGAAAGGTGCATGGGCAAGAAGAAAGAAAAGTTAAAGGCAAGAACAGAGAGAAAGGCAGAGGTCAATTACCAAGTCTAAGTAGAAAAGGGGCTGTAGGAGAAAAAAAAAGTGGAAGTGAATGAATAGAAAATAAGTATAGGATAAGAAGATAATGTAAATCTAATTGCCTGAGTGCCAATGTTAGTAGGAATGTGTTGTGTTGGAACTTGGTCTATCCAAATTAAAATTTCAGCTTTCATTGGTTTGGGGAATTAAGCAGATACAGATGTGGAAGGGAGAGAAGCCACAGCTTCAATATGTCAGTTTAAGAGTTATGATTAGCTCTCCAGCTGGCTGCAGTTGGCACTCAATATCTATATGGAAGCCTTTACGCATAGCTGCTGAAGATGCTGTGTCATTTGGCAGCTGTGCGCAAGTGACATTAAAGTAGTAAAGGAAAATGTTTTTCCGCTACTTTAGTGCTCCTTTAATTTCTGAACACTTGTAATTTAAGAAGTGCTCAAACCCCAAATAAATTATATCTCACAACAAAAAGGGGACAATGAACAAACATCTGAGAGGCAATAAAGCTTTCAGACGTAGATTTATGAAATAAATAGGGATTGTTGCAGGAACACCTGTTGACAATTTGCAAAATTTAAATGATGACGTCTTTATGCCAAACCCCAAACCCACGTAAAATAAAATTGTGAATGAAACCCATGGATAAAGTGAATGAGCTCACAGAAGCACAATGCCCAATCAGCTCCTTAGAGAAGCACTATTTGCTCCTATTCATGTCAGCCTTATGTATATGTAATCAGCTAGTGTTGCAGTATCACATGTAATGATATTCTTACATATTTCCATGTTTGACATTTAAGTAGAGTAACATTTGTCCTAAAAGTCCAGCCTTCAGGTCAGACTGGGCCAGCGGGACACTAGGAAAAAACCTGATGGGCCCCAGCGGCCGAGATCAACTCCCCTGCCCCCTATCTGGGGGCCAAGAGCAGGTGTGCGTGGGCCCCTGATGTGACAGTCCCGGTGGGCCCAGACTCCCAGTGCGACACTGCCAGCCATGGCTACTCAGACTGGAGTATTGGGGGCACACCTGGACTGCAACCAAAAAGTCCTTCCTGGCTAGGCTTGCCATCTTTTGGCCCAGGCAGGTGGGGCCATGATGCAATGGTGGTGGGGCTGTGATGTTATGGGGCAGGTTGTGACATCAGGGTTAGGGCTATGATGTGGTGATTGTTGACTGGCTGATCACTACGTCAATCATAGGGAATCCTTCTCAATGTTCCTAATTTGGGAAACCAGGCAGGCAGTTCTGACCCGGGGCAAAACCAGACAGGTAGCAAACCTACTCCAGGCAGTCACTGGGGGCCCCCTCCTGACTTTTAAACTATGCTCCCCTCGTGCATGTGCAAACAGCGGTGTGGTGTGTGCAAATAGTGCCATGCATGTGAGAACATATCCCCACTAATCAGGGGAGCAAGTCTGGGTGATGTATATTATCACTTATAATCGTGTCTGCACACACAATCTATTTTGCATAATTTACTAGACAAGCAACTGAATTGTCCCAAGCAAAGATAACATTGTTGTCAATTTCTTTAACAGTGAGTGGTTTAATGTGAAAAAACTCTACAGTTGTATATAGTAAGAGAGATATGAAATAGCAAAAATTAGAGCGTCCACTTGGAAAAATTGGATGACTATGCAGTTGGCCTATTTGAGTGCCAAAAAAAGTTATGCAAAAAAAGGTCACTATGGTTGTTAGATAACACTTTTTCACAAACCAACTTTGTGGCATCACATGTAAGTAAATTGCTTTTTTCACTTATTTCATTTAGATGTGAAACATTTTGTTTTGGCTATAGACAGTTTTTATGAACTTTAACAAAAGTAGAGTAGAGTTCTCCAAAATCACTGTTAGCTTTACCTTTATCATGACTTTTAAGCGTAAGTTTACTAATTTTCTAACACTGCAAATGCTAGCCTGTTCAAATCAAAGTCCTGTTTCTCTAATATAAAATGTCTGGCTGGTGCTTTAAATGTTTTTATGGGAAAAAAGGCCCCCTGCTATAAATTTATAATGCTCTCTAATATACTTGTAAAGAGTCATTATGTCCCCTCGAAAGCAAATTTATTCCAGAGAAAACAACCCAACCTTGACAGTCCACCCCCAGGGCCCCCCCTCTGCCCATCCTCTGCCATGGCGGCATTTGCGCCACTGTTGTGAGCATGCTCAATGCCACTGTTTTGCCGCTTTTTGCCATTTTCACTCACTCTTTGCAATTTGGCCTTCAGCCAGTTCACTTTCCAGGTACAGATATTATGTTCCAGGTCAATATTATAATATATAATACATTAACCAGTAACCTTGTCTGCGGTACTGTTTCAATGCATTAACAAAGTCTAAGTATATTACATCCAATGCCATCCCAGAGTCTAGGATCCTGCTCATCTCTTACTCATAAAAGGCAGTTAAAGGAGAATTCAATCCCTACCATAAAAACCCTACCCCTACCCTATGTAGACCACCTCCCTCCTCCCCCCGAAACTCCACTCAGATTCCAAAGAAGACCGAAGAAAAGAAGATGGTGTACATGAACTCCTGAGGACAGAATCTGCATATAAAGGTGAGTAAAAAATTAGGGGCATTTGCTGGGGGGGCAGCTAGGCGAGGGGGGGAGGAGGGGGGTCTACATAGGATGGGGGTAGGATTTTTTTATGGTAGGGGTTGAATTCTCCTTTAAATTTGTCTGGCAAGATTTGTTACACATAAATCCAGGCTGGCACAAACTCATAGTATTTTGATTTGCAATGTAGTCATTATACATTATTACCCCTTATAAAAGCTTTCCTCGCACTGATCTCTGGCTAACAGGCCTATGGTTTTCAAGAATTAGAATGGGATCCCTTTCTGAATAGCGGCTCCACATTAGCAATTCTCCAGTCACTCAGCACCATGTCAGCCCTCAATGAATGAATCCTGAAAAATTAAACATATCACAGAGCTAAGCTCATTTAGTTCCCTGTGAAGAATACCATATTGTTCTGGACCTTTGTTTACCTTGTTCTACATTATTACCTTGCTTTCAATTATCGATTCCTGAGTGACCTATTAATCAGTAGTTGTATTACTAGAATTGGGGCTATTAAAAAGGAAACCTTCATTCGCTGGTTCCATCTCATCCGTCGCATCAACTTCGCAGCGAATTCGCCCCTGGCGAATAAATTTGCCCATCACTAATTAGCATAATATGTAGCTCTAACAGGAAAGTGTTCAAAGCTGGAACAAAGTTGGGCACATAAATAACAAGGCACCGTTTGAGGACATTGTTATTTTTAATTAAATAACAAAACACTGCAGCCATGGAGACATCCAACCAATCTTGCTCTCTAAGATTAATCATGTGTTATTAATGCCCTATAGTAAGGAAACCATGACCAACATACTCAAAATTCCTGAAACCGATAGACCACCAAGAAGAAACAACTTATTAAAATCCCACACCCTGCAAGCATTCCATTTAACCCAATAACCTCAGTCTTTGTTCACATTAAAAAAAAAGGAACTTACTTTAAGTAATAAGAAGGCTGCTTACTTCATTTGTTAACCTTCACAGGAAGCATCTGTTGCCGCTGTCATACAGTACATACAGCATGTTCTCAATTTGTGTCTGATTTCAGTTTTTTCAGCGGTTTAGAAGCAAAAGTCAATGTGTACACACAGAAGTACTAACCAGTGCCTTGCCCATGACTCCCAGCATCTCTACAGTTAACAAGGGATGCTAGGAGTTAAAGTACAATCCAACAACTGCCAGAAAAAGGATTCTGCTAGCTGGTTTAACCCACAGACTCACCATTGTGCTAAACGTAAATGAAGCAAAAGTGCTTCATTGGTTTGATGGTTTCTACAACAAATGAAATGTGCAACTTGACATGTAAATGTGCCTCCACCTTAAAGGAACAGTTCAGTGTAAAAATAAAAACTAGATAAATTGATAAGCTGTGCAAAATAAAAAATGTTTCCAATTTAGTTAGTCAGGAAAAAATTCAAACTTTAAAGGTTGGAGTGACTGGATGTCTAATATAATAGCCAGAATTAGTGATGGGCAAATTTATTCGCCAGGGGCGAATTTGTGGCGAATTCCCGCGATTTGCCGCTGGCGAATAAATTTGCGAATCACCAGCGAAATTTCGCTTGGCAAAAATTCGGCGGAAAAACAAGTCGCGCCGAGAATGACGCGACGCGCGTCAAAAGTGTGCCGCGACTCGTTTCGCGAATTTTTTGCCAATTTGAGAATTTCTCTGGAAATTCGCAAATTTTTCGGCTAAGCGAATCTCGGGAGATTCGCCCATCACTAGCCAGAATCCAACTTCTAACTTTGAGTTAGTCAGCAACTTGAAGTGAACTGTTCACTGAGTTTGTAGTTGATCCTCAGCATTCAACTCAGATTCAAAAGCAACAGTTATGGCCCATGTGGCCCTCCCTCAAGTCACTGATTGGTTACTGCCTGGTCACCAGGGTAACCAATCAGTGGAAAACAAGAGAGCTGAAAAGCAGGAAGTTGTGTTCTGGCTATCATCCAGTCACTCCAGCCTTTATACATTGCATTTTTGGCTAACTAACTATATTAAAAATGTTTTTTTTATTTTGCACTGCTTATCTATTTACCCAGTTTTTATTTTTATACTGAACAATTCCTTTAAAGTGCGCCAGCTGCATGACACTTTTTCAGCACAGGGGGTATTGAGTATATTACAAATGCACAGATTGTGACAGATAGATACAGAAGAAAGCAGCATCCACTACGTCTCTGTACGTATCTGGCACACAGGCATGAACTATTTAACCCCCACCCCCCTACGACAGAACATACCGTGCAACTAGAAAACACAACGGGCCTTCAGTACACATTATAACCTCTGAGGGAGAAACAGTGCAACAGTCACGCAGAATAAACACCTTAAAAATACAACATATTTGATTCTTTGATCCTTTTCCAATCTAAGTGAATTCCATTTCCCAGTTATGTCCATGTTCAGCAATTTTTACATAAACACACTCATCTCTGGTATTTTCAACTCAAGTCATCTCTGGTGAAAGCTGGGCATTTGCCTTCCTAAGAGTGAATGTCTAACACTTGTACATGTAGCGTAGTTGTTTTGCAGTTGCAAATATTTGCCAGTGTTTAAAGCCAAGTGCAATATTTCACACCTCATCTGTCCAACAATGCTAAACAGTGCCGCACCACAATAAAGCATTTTTTTCTTTAGATGTCTGCCAATTGTAGCAAAATGGAACATTAATAAACCAGTGATAAATTAAAAACATTCTTCAGTGGTCTTTAAAATCCCATAAAACCTGTGGTTAATTGTATCCCACCATGCAAAGAATTCTGATCAGACTTACTTTGTGCCCACCTACACACAGTTGCTAGATGTGTTCTGCATACATTGTGTGCCTGTTCACCATCCTTTTACTCTTGAAATTTAATGTGTAAAGCCATAGGTTTGGGTTGCCATATGGAATTTAAATAACAACAGACAAAAGTAAAAAAAATAATACCCAAACAAGTCCTTACATGTATCTAATTAGGGGGTTATTTAAAAATACCTAGAAAAGAAGTGCAAGGGCACTAAGGTCACAAAAAACACCCCTTAGCACTTAAGGTGGCCATACACGGAGATATCCACTTGTTTGCTGATGTTGCCAAACGAGCGGATCTCCTCCCGATATGCCCACCCTGAGGTGGGTGAAATCCGGGTGATCCAATCATGGGCCCTAAGGCCCAACGATCGGATCACAATAGAAAAGATACGGGCGGTTCGATCGCATCAAAGAACAGATGCGGCCGCGATCTGACAGGATTTTTAGTCCCGTCCCATCGACATCTGGCCAGATATCGATCGATAAAGCCCATCGGAGGTCTGTCGGCAGCTTTTATTGGCCAGTGTATGGCTGCCTTTATACAGAGGGTACCTTTGTCCAAGGTCTGGCTGTGTTCTTTACTTTACTTTGAATAAAAAATGTGCTGAGCACAGCATTGACAACTGCAAACCAGACCTGTCCCCACTGCTGGTCCCTAACTTGCACATCTAAATAACACAAAATGGGTAGGGATATGGGGGGGAGCAACCTATGTGCCTCCTCCTGTCAATCTCCAATTAATATAGAACAGATGATGATATAGGCAGCACTGTATTCATGGGTGTGGTTATAGGCCTTTCTGCTCCACAAAGAAGTTTAGAGACCTGCAGAGGTTCATCTAGGCTGGAAGGCAAAACAATGGCAGACTGCACTACTTCCATGTAATAAAGGACCCCCATTGAGGTTTCCCTTCTACAGGAAAAGTACAGTGAGGGAGCTTGGGGAAACTTTATAGGTACAGGTATCGGACTTGTTATGCAGAATTCTTGAGACCTGGGGTGTTCCAGATAATGGATCTTTCCATAATTTGGATCTTCATACCTTAAAGGACAAGGAAAGTCTAAAATAGAATAAGGCTAGAAATGGTGTATTTTGTATACTAAACATAAACATGAACTTACTGCACCACAAGCCTAATCAAACAAATGATTTATGCTTTCAAAGTTGGCCCCGGGGGGCTGTCATCTTGTAACTTTGTTATACATCTTTGCAAGACTAGACTACATACACATGCTCAGTGCGGTCTGGGCTTCTTAGGGATCGTCATAAATGATCAAAAAACAAAGCAGCTTGAGTTCTGCATGGCTGGTAAGTAAGGCAGGGGCTCCCCCTGCTGTTCATAAGTATGATTGTTTCCCTGCCAGAAGTTAGGGACCGTCTGACAATTGCTATCCACAGCAGTAAATGAAGGTAGAATTGCACTGCATACAGTCAGGTTTCTTATAAAAACAGTACACATTTTTTAATTACTGTATATTGGAGATAGATTTCTTTTTCATTAAAGAAAGTAAAAATGGGATTTTATTTCTTTGCCTTGCCTTGCCCTTTAAGTCTACTAGAAAATCATGTAAACATTAAATAAACCCAACAGGCTGGTTTTGCTTCCAATAAGGATTCAAAGGGAAATCATTTTTAAAAATCTGGATTATTTGGAAAATAGGCGTCTATGGGAGATGGCCTTTACGTAATTTGGAGCTTTCTGAATAGCTGGTTTCTGGATAATGGGTTCCATACCTGTACTAGTAATAAAATTCTTAACTGGTTATTGGTCATATGTTCATGTGGATTGGCCAAGCCAACCTATAGCATTTGGACTGCTGTGTCATGAAAAGATAAAGAAAGAAATGAACAACAGTAAGCAACCCCCTTCTTGCCTACAAGCAAGTTAAGCAAATAAATGGGACCAAGACCATTAAGGTTAAGAATGTGACGGTGTATGACTAAACACTCTGCCAGTATATCTATGGGGTATTCCCATCTTCACCACCACCACATTCATCCTGATTGAGCTATAAATCATTTATGAAATGTTTTTTTTTATAGTCATGCAATCCTTGCAAGGTTTATCCATGACCTTCTGACTGTTATCTTGTTTTTTTCTGCTTGCTGCTGACATGCCAAGCTCTCCTGAGCATCTATGGTTCAGCCAAGCTGCAACTAAAAGGCACTTGATTTGTCTCTTTCTGCAGATCTGAAGCTGGTATGGAAACTCTGCAGAAATTTCCACTGAGGTCATCATGATTCATTTTCTTTTTTGTCTAGAAATAAACCTAATCAGCTCAGAGCACATTATCTAACAAACCTCAAAAATGTATGAGATGTGGTTCTATACAATGGAATACAAAAACAGGGGAAAATGAAGCTGTGTTTAATGTCAGCATTAAATGATGTCTTTCTAGGTGATGAGGTGTGCTCAATGAAAGATGATGTGGCACCAGCAGTAACTGTCTTTGTAATGTTTAGGGACCTTTGCCATGGTTGTCATTATCAGTCATGAGAAGCAGAATATTAGTGTTTTAAAGGGAAATGTGCCAGAATTTTAAAGCTGCCCTTTAAGCCAACTTGTCACAGACAGTTTTAACTTGTAGATTTTAGTGCATACACACAAGGGAGCTTACTAAAGGCCCATGCCTCTAGATGAGACATGCCAACATTCTAAAAGCCACAGACACCTCTAGAATACATAAACCAAATATGTAGGGCTTTAGTGGTATGAATGGCATATTTCCCCTTTAATAAGCACTCTACTAAAAGTACACTACTGCTACATGCCTTGACCTTAAAGGGGACCCGTTACCCAAAAGAAATTATCACATTAGTCAAGCAAAATGAACTTTATCTACACTATATAAATTATTTGATTCTTGTTTCCTTCAGTCTGGGAATTCAAAATTATAACAAGCAGGCAGGAGCCATTTTGTTATCAAGGCAAGCCTTGCATCATCTCAAGCTCTTGTTTGTGCACCAGAATGGGGGAACCAATGTCCATCCCCATGTCCTGGCTACACAATTAAACCATGTAGAGAAAGTGGGGGAAAGTGTAGAGAGCAGTGACATCTAGGAAGTGCTGAATGGAAAGTGAAAGTAATTTTCTGTCCCTCCTCTATACCACGGGCATAGAGGAGGGGCAGACAATATTTGATTGACAGCTGATATTTTTAAATAACAGCTATGAATGCTTTAATAAAAAAAATAGAAATTGGATTTCTTGTTTAATTTGAAAAGGACTTTTATTAAACAGATTTTTATGTCTGGGTGACAGGTCCACTTTAAGGGCTCTTACACACAAGCGTGCTACCCTGCGTTCCTTTTTTATGCGTTCAGCCGCAGGGGAGCGTAGGAGCAGACGCTTTCAATTTTTTTCAATGGGGCTGTACTCACACAGTTGCATGTAGGCACCGAACGCAAGTTGAGACGCAACATGCTGCATTTTTCCTGCGTTCATCGCCTACATGCGCCTGTGTGAGTACAGCCCCACTGAAAAAATTTAAAGCGTCTGCTCCTTCGTTCCCCTGCGGTTGAATGCATAAAACCAGAACGTAGGGGAGCACAGCTTCAGACGCTCGTGTGTAAAAGCCCTAAGGCCCCCATACACGGGCCGATAAAAGTTGCTGAGTTATTGGTCCATGTGTGTGTGGGGCCATCTGATGGGCTTCCCCAATCAAAATTGGACATGTTAAAAAATTCCGTCATGTATGTGGTCCCGCGATCCGACCACCCGTTGGTTGGGCCCTAGGGCACACAATCGGATCAGCCTGATATCGCCCACTTCAATGTGGGAATATCGGGGAGAGATCTCTGCGACTATGGCCATCTTTATTGCTGCTGCAATTCATCTCACTCCAGCAGCATCCAAACACAAATTCAAGGATTAGCAAATGCCTCTGTAGTCTTGTAAACACATGGAACTTGTTAAGGGTTTAGGTCATCATTTTGGTTTTCATTACAAATTAGAGGTTGTCCTTATGCTTATGTCAGACACCTAACACCGGCAAACAACAATCCTACTCTTATTGAAATGGAATGCTGAAGTTCATCCAAAGAACAGCTGTGTATAAGAATTAAATACCAGCACGTGCTAAGATAATTACTGAAAGCACATAATTGCATTGATCTAACGGAACCACCGATGTCACAGTCAGGTATGGTAATTAGCAAAGGAGAAGTAATAAAAGGCTGTAAGATGGAAATTCCATACATGTATGGAATAACATTTAATCTGATTCCAAAGATCAGAGACTAATAAGGATGCTTGATTTTTATTTTGAGGTCCTTCCTAATTCATCTTTTATTCTAACATTTCAGGCACCATTTAAATTGTTGCTTTGTGATATTGTGTGTCACATGACTCACTGAAGTTTATATATTACAACAAATAATATACCCCTCATGGAACTGTGGAAGGTGATTTCTAATATCCTTATATTTTACAGTAGGGGGTTTATTTATTCCATATATATATATATATATATATATATATATATA
>CM044444.1:22027045-22038819 GCA_024363595.1 Xenopus borealis
ATGGCAAAGTTAGAAGTAGCTTTCAAAGCCAATATTATACTAGATGTAAAAAAAGAGTTTAATTACAGGTGTCAGTATCTCTTTAAGGAGCCTTTTTGCGTGCAGGTAAAACTGTCACACAATTAGCCATTAAAGCAGTGGCATCCCATGGGACTCTTCTCCTAGCCTCCTTTGCTCCATTGGTGCCTATGGAAGCTGAAAACACAGCATAGAAAGAAACATGTTTTGTGAAGAGTCACGCAACAAGTATTACATATGATTTTCAGTTGAGCACACATTTTTAAGATATTCGGTTATTATTGGCGTTCAAGTCTTTGTGCTTCTGAAATTCCCCATTAAGAGTTCCCCATAACTGTCTTGTAAATGTAGGTCAGTTATAGCAATCATGCCAAGCCTTGCCTACTGTATACTCTTGAAACAAACAAAAAAAATAGGAATTCATTGTGAAAGAGGAAATTAAATCTACTGTTATTAAAGTGCATTGACCTGCACTATATATGGTGAAGGAGATCCTTAACCATAAAAGGCATGAGGTCTAAGGCAACTTCTTATATCCTCTTATTTTATAAAAGGGTCACATTATTGTTTATAGTACACAAGTTCCAGTAATAAAATTGCATCACAAAGAACCATTTCTAACTGATGACATCACTGTGCATTGCTTATAAGAATTTAATTCATGAGATATTCATAGCCCTTGTGTATTACTTAGTAAATAATATGCTGCCTATAGTAATATATAAGAATACTTTAAATCACTGAGGAGTTCTATGACCATATAAAGGTATTTGTAGCTAAGCAATGACTAAACAGAATTTATAGCAACTGGTGAGCTCCAAGGCAATATATATTCTTTGGGTTCCTCACTGAACTACAGTCTTTTACAGAACTTTACTAAGGGTTAGTAAATAGGGAAAATGTGTATACATCATGGCCTATAACTAGTCATTTATAATACACCAAAATTAGAGAAGCGAGGTAATTTCCTAAAGTCATAAACACAAGGAAGTGAGATGCAATGCATTTTAGTGGCCTCAAACTAGAAAAATCATATTCTCGTTTTTTTAGCCCTTGTCAGTCTCTGGAGTGGAATCAATGAAGAAAACAGGACGTGAGATTTATTTTGGATCCAACAAAAGGGAAGCTAATTTCTCAGTATGTATTCTGCCCACTCCATTAGCCCCCTCCAGGGAGTCAGGGAATGGAGCAGTTTACAATATTAATGGCTGCTGACTGCATCACATTCATTGACAGGGGTTCCACAATGTCACATAAGTCTCCTTGTTTTGGAAGGGGTTGGCTGGCTATAACAATTTCCTATGGAATTCTTTAGTAACTGGTCATGTTGCCCTGGGCAACATTCCTAAGGTGATTCATGGGCTAATTCAGAGAGCACTGGGTTACCCAAGGTGGCTGCACCCTGTATTTTTGCTTTTATGATGGTGTACACATTGACTATCTAATCAGCACACTGGTGTTGGAGCTAGTGCTAGCTGACAAACCTAAAAAAATAATAAAATCAAAGCCCAATCTGCAAACGGTCTATCTGGCTACTACAACATTGTAATATGCTCCCTCTAGGTTTTCTGGAAAACAGATCTTTCCATAAAAATCTACTAGGAAATCATTTAAACATTATGAGGCAGCTATATTAAGGGTCTAATTAAAAATTTGAATTTTTGACTAGGGAATTATCCAAACTCGATTAGAATTAAAAAAAAAAAATTCTAATTAGATTTTCAAGATTTATCATACTCTGGCTGTTTAAGAATTCGAATTGACTATTCGCCACCTAAAGCCTGCCGAAATTACTGTTTAAATCAATGGGAGAGGTCCAGGGATCAATTTGGAGATGTTTGCAGCCTTCCTGACATTTAAGTTTTTTTCGGAGAAAATTCAAATTTGATTCAAGTTTTTTGGGTCATTTAAATTCGTCTTAGCTTTAATAATTCAATTTTATCAAAACATTTGGCCAGGTGGAATTTTGAATTCATTTGAATTTAAGGGAGTTAAAAAAAATCTCACGTGAATTTCGAAATTCGCCCCGTTAGTCTGGTTTTCCCTCCAGTTAGGATTAATTATTAGGATTAATTAATTATATCTTAGGTGTGATCAGTTACAAGGCAATGTTTTATCATCACAGAGAAAAAAGGAAATCATTTTTTAATTTTTTTTTAAATTTGGATTATTTGGATAATATTGAGTCTATGGTTGGCAGCCTTCCTGTAATTCAGAACTGGATACCAGATTCCATACCTGAGGGTTTACAAAGGATACCTCTATTTCACAGACCACATACTAGTGTCTCATGGAATGGCATAGACAATTAAAGAGGATATCCAGCCATTACTAGGGTTTAAAAGATTTATTTACACAGCAGTGCTGTCTTTGTAACCCATGAGATTTACCATTGTCCTGTCTGGCAGGAAAATACAGTAAGTGCCTGTTATTTATGTGTCTCTTTTGCAAGATATATCATGTGACCACACTCAAAAAAAGGAAGAAAACACCCATGTTCACCCGTAGACTCAATCTTAAAAAATAATAGGATTTCCTTTTTTCTTTGTAATAATAAAGGTGCCTTGTAATTGATCCAAACTACGATATAATCCCTCCAAATTGGAGACAAAACCAGTCTAATGGTTTTATTTACTGTTTAAATTATTTCCTAGTCGACTTAAGGTATGAAGAACCAAATAAAGCAAAGATCTGTCCCCGGGGGGGGGGGGGGGGCATATTAAAGTGTTGTAGTAGCTAGATAGACCCTTTTGCAGACTGCTCTTTGATTTAATTAATTTTTAGGTTTATATATAATGTAATAATAGGATTAAGTAAAATCAAGTTCTCACGTTTTTCATGTTTATGACAGTGTTAACATTTTTCTCAGGGGCATCAAATTAAATCAGAGAATTAGCTTTAACCCACAAATTAGTTTATGTACTGCCTTTTAACAATAACAAGCAATAACACATTGACAAATACCAGAAAATAGGAAATCTCTGGCCTACAATATATGCTGTCTCCAGTGTTCTCTTCCTTTTTAAAAGTGTGGTTACACTCAAATTCTGCAACAGAGGAGCTAACACTAGACACAAAAATAACAAGCACTTACTGTATGTTCCTCCTAGACAGGACATGCATAAATCTCATGGGTTACAAAGACAGCACTGCTGTGTAAATAACACTTTTAAACCTCTAGTAATAGGTGGATATCCTCTTTAACTTTCCTTCCCATTATTGGCATATAATTATATACCATATCTAAGGCAGTGAGTTCAAGGGGGCAAAGGTCCTTGTTAATGGCAGATTTCCATTTTTTCTTGATTCATTTGTTGTTGAGAAAAGTGAAAGTGCTATAAAAATCCTGTTTTCTTAGCTGTATATTATGACAGTGTTCACAATTAATACACAGTAAAGGAAAACTACCAGGTCTGGATTTGAGAAAAGGCTGGCCCTAGAGAGTCAGACTTTTAGGTTGTGCAGTGAAACATTTTCAAGATAACTCAGTGGTTTCCTTAGCCTTATTGTTACTTGATTCTGTATATCCTGACCTGGATGAAGAAAGACTTTGTATATATATATGAAAAAGATACTATTTGCTATCAGCTGTTCTCAGCAGTGGCGTAACTACCAGGGTTGCAGAGGGTGCAATTGCACCAGGGCCCCCACCCCCTTGGGGCCCATCTGAGCCACAATAATGGTTATGGCAGGCAGTTATCTAGGGGAGATTTTAAAGCACACATGCTATCAACACTCCAGCATGCGATTCATAGAGGTAAGGGCCCGACAGGGGGGCCCAGGTGCCTCTCCTGTACCGGGGCCCACCAGGGAGTAGTTACGTCACTGGTTCTCAGGTCTGTGTGACCATAGCTAAGCTATCATTACTCTCATAGTAAATTTTATGTGGACTCTTGGTTCTTGGGCTGTATGGGTCCAGCTATGCTCAGGTGATCAGTCTCCATTCTAAGCAACAACATACTGAGATGTCTCACTGCAGGTGAGCTGGAGGCCTCCCACTCACTTCATCAGTCCACAGCTTCTTCCTGAATGGGAGGTCTGTACCAAAACCCCAGTGCATTCCTTTTGCACACCAGCTTCTTACGCATCAAGCACCATATTTATTCTAAAAATTCTAAATTCACTAATAAATAGAATACTACTTCTCTGTCAAAATGTAATGCAACCAGATTCTAATATATTATTCCCTAAACCATAAAAATATCAATATCAAACTTTTTTCCTCAGCCACCCAAAAATGATCCCAAGCAAAGTTGCATTATACAATCCCACTGCTATATGCATGTATTATATGGAAGGATGTGGCACAGCAATGACTATTTTTGCTGAGTTTACACTGGGCAACAAATTTATGCAAAATTACGTCTGGAAATCAGATGAAAAAACATTCAGATTGCTATACATATATATTACTTAAGTGGATATGGTACAGAATCAGGGAAATGTTCCTTAGTGGCCAATAATTCATAAACATTTCTGAATATAAGGTTTGGAAAACATAGATGTTGCATTGTGTGACTTGGATTAGACATCTATACATTTTCTAAAATCTGCAGAGCCATTGTGGTTAATATACAGCAGATGCTAGAGACCACAAGCATCACCATCCGTGACAAACGAAAGGGTAATCTACACCCAGCCTCAAAGTAAACTAGCAATGACAATGTTTTAAACATACATATACTAGAAGTGAAAAAAACTGTTAAAACTGGTTGTATATTTGCATAGTTTGCCATTTCCATGTTGAAACTACACAGTTGAGTGCATTCTTTCCAGCTTTTAGAGTTCTTTTGGGCAGGGCCCTCTTCAAATTTTGTATTGATTACTGGTCACTATGTATGGCGTTTTGTATGTTCTTGTATGTATAAACACATTTATTTGACAGTGCTGCACAATATGTTGGCACTCAAAATACATGTTAATAATAATAATAATAATAATAATAATCTGCATAGCGTGCAAAGAATGTATAGCTGAAGAAAGAAAAATGGACAGATACCACACTAACATATAATGCCTTGAAATAGCATTCATTCCATTGACCCCTTTTTCCTTTTATTGAAATACAAATTCTAAACTGAAATTGCCTTCTTTCTGAACTGAAATGTGATCTTTGTAAAGGTAATTAGCATCCACATTTTCATTTTTGAGGCACCTTTTGCAGCAGAACTTTCACCTTTTTGTTGCTGTTCCAGTGGTGTATTTGGGACCACTGTCCTGCTGAAAGATGAAATTTCTCCCTCTCAGATTTGTAAGAATGTTTACATTGGGCATCCACTTTAACTTTGCCTAGTGGAGCTTAACCCTTTTCAGTGGCGTAACTACTCGCTGGTGGGCCCTGGTGCAGGATTGGCAACCGGGCCGCCTATTGGGCTCTCCCTCTATGAGTTGGAGTTCTCCTAGCCTCTCCAGTGGGCCCCAAGAGGGAATGGGTCCTGGTGCAATTGCACCCCCTGCTCCCCTGGTAGTTACGCCACTGACCCTTTTGCCACCCACATACAAGGCCCCTGGATGATCCAATCGTTTGTCTTTGGGGTCAGCATTGTGGTGATAATGGGGGCCTGTGGGTGCCTGGGAAGAGAGGCCTTCATCAACATCTAGACGTGATTTTGATACCTTCCCAATCGATATCTGCCCAATTTTTGGCCATATATTGGTCATGCAAACTATATGAAGTGTTCCATGACCTTCCATATGGCTAGTTTTAGGTAAATTCTTTTGCAGTAATTTACCTGTATTTTGCAGCATCCATTCTTTTGTTTTAACAAGTTGTCCAGACCCTGCCGATAAATAGTAGCCAGACAGCATCATGCTACCACCCCCTGACAGTATTCTAACTGATACAATAAAACTGCAAGAAGAAAGTGACAAAGTGACAAGCCTCAGGGCTGATGACCACATGCTCTTCGGACCTGAGACAGAAATTTCAAGCAATCATTTAACTAAACATCAAAAACAGGATATTGTGCAATGTGGCTACTGTCAGCCATTAATGGCTAAAGTGCACTAATGTGATCATTTGGATCACTTCACAAACGAGGCCCTCGTTTGCTTCTGGCTGGTAGCTAACTCCTTTTTAATTAACACTGCTCTAGTAGTGTAATGCTGAATCTGCAGGACGGATGCTGGGGCAAGAACCAGAAGGAACAATGCATATAGAAAGAAAACCTCCCATAAAAGCAACCAATGCTATAAACCTCTAATTTGGTGAAATATACTGTATTATATATAACAGCAGGTCACAGCAGGCTTTTAATATTAAATTTGGAAAACTGGCTGAAGAGTGAGGATGCTACTGTATTTTGGTAGATAGTTACGACTCTACTGGCTAGAACTACAAAAACCGGTTGTAATGCTGCTTAGATTACTTTTGCCTTCAAAATATTGAAAACTAAAACGAATTGCATGAAAACAAGGCTTTTCATTTCCAACCATCAGCAAAATATGAGGAAAATATATGATACTATTTTACTTCTGTGTGGTCTCTGATCTGTGTGGCATACATGTAACAGAACTTCAATTGCAGTTATAAGCAGTACCCACATGCCACCCAGTACTAGAGTTTCCTGGAATATATACTCAAGACATATAAACACAAATCAGATATATAAATATCACAGGGCGTGTGCTCACAAGCGTTGTTCAGACAAGCATGGTATCAGGGGAGGACGGTCAGGCATCATAAAGATAGTGTTAGTTCTGAATACATTCATTTAATGCAGTCCAATTAGAGCAGAAGAGGGTTCAATGAAATTGCTTATGAATCGGAAAAAACAAAACTGCACAACCTGCTCAAACCCAACGCTTAAACCTATAATTAGTTCCAAAGTCTTGCTTGGCCATCCTTCCTACTTCACTCACCTTCTGCATTGTTACAGGAATGAAACAGATGTGGGCCAAGCACCTGACTATTGTCTGACATCCTCCACTCACAGACTGGTGGAGCAACAAAGGGCCCTAACTGGGGGGCAAATTAGGCCACTTTAATGGATGAGGCTGGGTATAATGGGGATTATAAATTGGAGGGGTGTACTGATTGGGATGTGTTGTAAGAGGGGGTAAAAGGGTCAGTAGGCAGTTACCTTTCCAGCATGGAGAAAGCAGCTTACCTTCTAACCACCCTTAGGGACAGAATCAGAAGTGTTGTGGAGAGGTAGAAGTGACTTTTGTTGCCAGGATGGGGCTGCCCTGGGGGGTAGCCAGAAAAAGGAGGATACCACGGCTAAAGCGTGCATGGGGGTATGTGAGGGATAGACCTGACACTCACTTTTAGCAAGGAGTCTCAGTATTCAGGCATGACGGAGAGATCAGGAGGATGAAGTCATATTCTTAGGCTTGGCACTGGGTGTTTAAGATAACCATGTTAAGTTTCTTTCTTTAAGTTATGTGGATTTATAATAACATGGACACAGGTATTGGACAGCAGCTAATGCTGTAGACATACTGGTTGTTCTGGTGATGTATGTTTGTTAATTAATCAAAGTTCAGTCTTTCCACCCAATTTCAGATTTATGTATATGTACTGACAGAAGTTTAGTAGTGTTGGGAGAGATTGTCTAGTATCTGAGTCTGCCAAAATTCTGGTTTAATGTTAAAACTTTGGGAGCACAAGCCAGCCATTCCACTTCTCAGGATATTCAGAAGTGCCAGAGAGGACCTATGAGAAGCTTCAATGAAGGTATAATTTTTAAGGAGAACTCAACCCAAAAGTAAAAAAATGCCTACCCCCACCCTACATAGACTCCCCCCCTCCCCCCCCTCAGCCTAGCTGCTACCCCTGCATATGCCCCTAACTTTTTACTTACCCCTTTGTGCAGATTCAGGGATCGGAGTTCACGGCAACCATCTTTCGGGTCTGAGGGAAGGAGGGTCTATGTAGGGTAGGGTGGTAGTGGTTTTTTAAATTTTGAGTTCTCCTTTAAAGGAAATAATCCTCCTAACTGAAATCAGGCAACCTCTATATCATACATCATTGCCTACGTGATGAAGTAAGTTTCAGATATGCTATATAATTCCTTTTTACATATGGTGTGGCTTATATTTACACATACTCAGTAAATTAATTACACACCAGGACTAAAATACCCAGTGATGTAAAAGATAACAATTTGTGGTTATCTTAATGTGATGATGATAATGATGATGTGTGTGCCTCCCTTCTTTATCCTCCCAAAATGTAATTAAAGTTGGTGACACATGGGATAACATGGCATCTATACATCAGCTCTATTAATATGACACAGAAAATATTTCACTATTAGTGATGGGCAAATTTATTCACCAGGCATGGATTTGTGGTGAATTTGCGGCAAAACTGCTGCAAAAATTTTGCTTGCAACAGAAAAGATTGTCGCCCGTCACAATTGTCACATGTCAAAATAATTTTGGATTGACTTTAATGCATTTGTACAAAAGAGTTACGTGTGTAAAAATTGTCTCCTGTGTAACTATTGTCGGGCGTCATAATTATTCGGATGCCCATTGACTTTAATGCATTTGGTCACGCATATAAAAATTGTCGCTCATCAAAATGATTTTGACTCCCATTGACCTCAAAGTGTTTTGCATATTTTTCGCAGTTTCAGAGTGTCGTGGATGTTTCTGCAAAACGAAACGGGACAGATTCGCTCACCAATTTTCCCTATCTACTCAAACTGGCAGTCATTAATGACTGGAACAGTGTGGTACTAGTGCTTGTGTTGCAGCTGGTTAACAATAATTGGAACAAGAATCTATGTAAAACTGTACCTACATAGATAAGAAATAGAAGAGATTTTATTGCATAAAGAAACAACCGCCCTATTCACCCACTCTGACTAACTCGAATTATTCACTACTCCAAAGATCAGGGCTAATGTTGCCAAATAGGGATGCCCACAATACTACCAACCCTGGTAACCAGTGTCGGACTGGCCCGGCGGGAAACCGCGAAAATACCCGGTGGGCCCCGACCCTTAAAGGGCCAGACCCCTCTCCTGACTGACTTCTTCAGGCGCCGTGCACAGCGCCACTTGTGAATTTGCGCTTGTAGCGCCTTACCAACAGCAGGCACATGTGCAACGCCTCTTCAGCAGGTGCGCTCGTTGCCTCTCCAGCAGGCGCGAGTGCGGCGCCTCTCCAGAGGGCAGTCAACAGAGGCTCTTCACGGAATGGGGGCAGGGGGGTCAGATGGGGCCCTGGACAGTAGTCCCGGTGGGCCCCAGGCCCCCAGTCCGACCCTGCTGGTAACATAGCTGAGAATGTTGTTATAGGGGGTATCTTCCCCTGAGTGACATTCATTGGTGTTTAAAGGGATACTGTCATTTTCAAAATGCATAAGTTAATAGTGCTGTTCCAGAAGAATTCTGCATTGAAATCCATTTCTCCAAAGAGCAAACAGATTTTTTTATATTTCATTTTGAAATCATTTTGAAATTTGACAATTTCCCAGCTGCCCCAAGTCATGTGACTTGTGCTCTGATAAAATTTCTAGCGCCATGTCAGATTTCAAAACTGAATATAAAAATATCTGTTTGCTCTTTTGAGAAATGGATTTAAGTGCAGAAGTCTAATGGAGCAGCACTATTAACTGATGAGTTTTGAAAAAACATGTTTTCCCATGACAGGATCCCTTTAAAGCAAACAGCATGCCAGTAGCCCCAAAAGAAAAAGAATTAAACTATAAATGTGACAAAAATATAGTTTAGCTAAATGTTTCCTTTAAATACAGGAAATTAACAAAGTCATACCTGTTATTGGTTGATTTAGTTACTATAATGTCCATCTCTCAAACTGTGGGAGCTGTAGAAGTGCACAGATCCGTGGAATTGTAGGCACACCTGCTTTATTTCCCAGCTATCTCTCCTCTGAGTAGGATGACTATGTTTACCTAATGATTTTACCTTGTTTAGCTTTACTGCTGCACAGAGAACTGGCACGGGCTGCTATTGAAATCAGAATTAGGTACAAAATGTGTTATAAGCAGCTGACGCCCCTCAAAAATATATGCATGTTTGGTGCACAAGTCTGTAGTGCAATTTGTCATGTACAGAAAGGGTTGGGATCTCTAAAACTGGGATAATGGAACTTTTTACTGGCAGTTTAGCTGCATCCACCTAAACACACACACACTACAATTCAGGGACGTTTTTGTGGTTTTAGGAAGTGCTGTAAATATGACTTGAAAACATGGCACACCTATGTGACTCTTCTTAGGCCAATAGAAAAAAACATATTCTGTTGAGTGGAAGGTGCATTTTCCTCTCACCGTTCTACAGTATGTGATTAGGATTCTGTACGATTCTGCTACAGCTTTGTGCCATGAGGGGAGTTGTTAAATCTTGCTGTGCTAAAAAGTCATATCTATTGGTATAAAAAAATAAACAATAGGAATCATCTACATGTTTCCTCCCCTCAATGTAGCATTTTCCCCAGAAATCCCAGCATTTCTGGAGTCAACAGGGAGACTTGTCTAATACAATTTTGGCCTTTTCTTAAAATTGTACTTGCCAGGCGTTGAAAACTTCTAAGGGCTAGGTCAGACAAGAAGATTCGGAGAGATTCGTCGTCTGGCGACCAAATCGCCTGGCGACTAATCTTCCCGAACCGCTTCCCCCTGCCTTCCAGCTGCTTAATGAAGAATCGCCTGCGCCTATTCACATGCGGCACTGTGCTTTCCCGAAATCGCTCGATATTGCCTAATAAGGCAACTTCGAGCGGCTTCAGAAAATGCAGAGCCGCGTGTGAATAGGTGCAGGCGATTCTTCATTAATCAGCTGGAAGGCAGGGGGAAGCGGTTCAGGGAGATTAGTTGCCTCAAAGAAGAGGCAATTAGTTGCCAGGCGACAAATTGCTCTGAAAATTGGCCATTTGGAATAATTTCAGGCATACAGCTTGTGAGTGACATGCAGGGTCGGACTGGGCCAGACACCGGGAAAAATCCCTGTCGCCCCCCAGCTCTTGTGGATCCTGCTAGACCAAATCTGCATCCATATCACAGATCCACAGGCTTCTTCCTGCTGTGACCTCCCTTTTTCAGGCAGTCATGCATGGCACAATGAGTCGACTCAGCACAGGGGGCCCTGGGACAGGATCCCCAGTGGGCCCCGGGCCCACCAGTCCAACCCTGGTGACATGTGCTCTCACTAGTGCAGGCTGCTGCAGATACCCTGAAATTGCTGCCACCTCCAAACAGGCCATAGCTCCAGGGTTTCACTATGCCATTAGGCATGACTATGCTTGATTTAAAACAGGAGGTAAGAAGGACTGAGCAGTGCTAAGCTCAACTATATGGAAGCCTTTTATTGCAAGTACCTTTAACTTTTCACAGATTAGTGCTCCCCAAAGGCCATAAATGAGAGGGTATGAGAGGACAGAGGCTAAAAAATGGGTAGTAATAAATAAGGGTCCCAGAGCAGTTTTGTCAGCAGGAAGCATTGTTTGGTAGGCACTGAAGGGTTTCTGTCATGATGGCTCTTGCTAGGGTTGGTTAGTGCCAGTCACTGATTCGGGTGCAGTAAACAGCTACTAAACTTGGAAGGCGGCTGCTCTTCTTTCTGTTAAGCAGGAATCAGTTTGGTGTCAAGTTGGGCATTGGTCTCAGGAGGTAGCTAGTATTTCAGAATACTTTGCTTTTACTTGCCCACCTGAGTGCAGCTCTGGGTTAAAGTTACCAAATCAGTTTAAAATTCAGGCCCATGTCTAGAATATCCAGATGGATTATTAATTATGTCACATCCCCTATCCCTATTATTATTATTAACATGTATTTCTATAGC
>CM044444.1:22141584-22156997 GCA_024363595.1 Xenopus borealis
TTTTTACATAAATGGTGATCCTGTATTGCAGAAACAGGGTTTGATCTATAAATTGTACTAGAAAGATACTGTATATGCAACAGTCCAGAAGAAGAACCGTGACAACAAGTTTTTACATAAATGGTGATCCTGTATTGCAGAAACAGGGTTTGATCTATAAATTGTACTATAAAGTTACTGTATATGCAACAGTCTAGAAGAAGAACCATGACAACAAGTTTTTACATAAACATTGCATACAAATAGAGGTAGTAACTGTGATAATTATCTAAGTAGGCAAAGACCTTTTTGTATGTCCTTAATTTACCGCATCAGCAGATTTACACAGTCTGAGCAGTGTCCAACTAATGTGTTCCCATGTCTCCAAATTAAGCATACACAAAACTAATGACATTTGAAGTCTTATGACAAGGGGTGGATATACAGACTGTCACTATCTCCCGACATCCTCTGATTTTGTTATTTCAGCTGCTGGAATTTGATTTAAAAGGAATACCCCTGGACTACAGCTCATCGCTAGAAGTCATTGTCAAGGATTTCGAAACTATCGGAAAAGACAAGTATGTTCTGATTCGTTTGTCATCTTCTTTTGACCTTTACCCACTCACATCACTCATTGTAGTAGCTATAAAAAGAACCAATGTTGTAAGCCATATTTTCTACTGAGCAGGGGAACCAAATGTAGAAGTTGAGGTAGTAAAAATGCTCATGGATTTATATGGAAATAGTTGCAAGTATACAAAACTAAGGCAGAACTATAGAAGCAGAGTGCTAATTACTTTATCCCTTGATACAAATGCAAACCTCATTTTATTGCTCTCATTGCAAGGGAACTATGTGAAGTCCATGGTACTAAAATACGCTGTAAATCAGTATTAGTAGATACTGGTGCCCCATCCAGTATCTGGGTCTATTTCAGCAGTGTACCTAGTGTGGTTGAGCTGTGGGATTGCTTTTGACCCAGAGTCTTTGCTACTCTATATGCATAGAATACAAGCTAGCTTTGTAATTGCATTTATACATTAGTGAAAGCTCACATGCTGCTTGTCTCAGAGGCATTTTATAAGAGGTCCTTTATGACCACAAGCCAGTTGCAGTTACGGCGAAAAAATCCAATTCATAAAAGGTACTTGAAGCAAAAGCTGCTCCTTGCACTGTTGTTTGATGTTCTCTGTGCTGCTGAATTCTGTTACAAATGAGTTGATTGAAGCAGGGGAACCCTGAAGGTGGCGTAGCTCTGGGCTTCCCTGCATCACTTAGTAACAGAAGGCAATCACTGCAGTGAGCTTACACCTAAACAATGGCTGCACACATCATTTTAACTTCAAATTTCTGAAATAATGTGACTGAACTTAAAAAAAAAAAAAAAAAAAAACACAATTGCGTAAATTTTGATGTTTCAGTTGGAATTGCATCAGGTGTTTCACCCTTCACGACCACAATTACGTTGTAATTCTGAAAAGAAATGCTGTATTCTAGGCAAAAAACATACTACTTGTGTCATAAACTGCAACTTTCACACCGCAATTGTGTGCCTTATAGGGTTATTCACCTTCAAACAACTAGTTGTTTTCAGATAATCACCAGAAATAATGACTTTTTCCAATTACTTTCTATTTTATATGTTTCACCGTTTTTCTAACATTGAAGTGTAAAGTGTCACCTTCTAAAGCAGCTCTGGGGGGGGGTCGCCGACCCTGTCAACTGTTCTAAATTGATACATTTATTTGATACATTTCTTATCTTTGTCCCTGCTGAGGATACAATAGTTGCTAATACTCCAGAGATACTGCTGAGAAATGTATTGACTAAATGTAGCAAAATTGTAACAGTTTAGAGTCACTGAGCTGCCAGACTCAAACACCAGAGACACAAACATTCAACTAAGATTTTGTAAAAACAGTTAAAAAAAAAATAATGGAAAGTAAATGAAAAAAAAGTGTTTGGAAGGTGAAGAACCCCTTTAAATGACAAATCCAAGAGGACATCTTGTATTTGTCTCTATGAATTTTGTGGTCACAGCCTCATTGCACCCCTTGCTAAATTGGTAGGCACAATTTTCCCTTGGTTGTGTCTTGAATGACCTCTCTAACCTTTCAGAAGATGCTTTTGTATTTGTAGAAAAAGATTTGTTGCATGACGGCAGTTTCGCTGATCAGGTTAAAGCACATGTAGCACTCTGTACCGCTATACAGCCGAGTAACAATAACATACAGCGAGTATGTTCAGACCTATATGTATCACCTATAATGTAAACAAACATTTTAAGATGATAACGGAGGCTCTGTGGCTACTGAAATCACTTCTTATTGCAGTCTGTGGGAACTGATCTTTAGGGGATCATTTTGATTGCTACTATTCTACTAATCTGTAATGGTAATAAATGACATGCTGCCATAGACTTTATCTAGGTCATAAAAATCATTATTGAATGGTGTTAAATGCAATAGGAACCTTTCCTGTGTCCTGTTTCCCTAAGTTTATATAGAACCTCGCTAGTCAAATAAAGTTGGACATGGTCGTAACAATCCCATCATACGAATTGAGAATTTGTACGATTTTCGGACTGTGTGTGGAGAGTCCCGACAATTTTCGTTCAGTCGTTTGGTAGATGGGACAGGTTAGAAAATTTCTGTCGGCTGCAGATAATATCTCTGTGTGTAGTGCCGATCATACAATTTTCAGTCACTAGGTTTTGTCGGGCATACACTTTTTTACGATCCCTGTAGGGGCAGAACATCGGCTAATCTGTGCTTTTACTACTTTATTTGATCTGATCTGAATGTCAGTGGCAGGTCGGGAGATGGACACGGGATTGGATCTTTGCGTCTATGGCCAATTTAAGAACGCTGTGTACAGACTCTGCACTGTTTAGCTTTATACAGAGGGCTTATCTTTTGTACAAATAATAAAGAAATATAGAAGAAAGGCAAACCGTAGGTAGGGTCCATGACTCTAAAACACAAGCGCATGATTAAATCCAGCATCTGTAGGTGTGACTCATCAATTCCAATCATGTGTCCTGTCACAGTCTTTCTTATGTCTATTTTCCCATGATCTAGCGTTAAAGGAACAGTAACACCTAAACATTAAAGTGTTTTAAAAGGAATGACAATACAATGGTGTGTTTGCTTCAAAAAAACTACTATAGTTTATATAAGCAAGCTGCTGTGTAGTCATGGGGGCAGCCATTCAGGCACTGGATACACAGTAGATTAGATATGTTCTGAAGAATTCCCTTGTATACTGCAGAGATCTGCTGTGTATCCTGTGCCTTTTCTCCTTTTCCATTTTTTAATTCCTGCCCCCCATGGCTACACAGTAGCTTATTTATATAAACTATTGTAGGGTTTTTGTTGCAAACACACAAGTTTTAAATGAAACAGGACATTATATTTTCACTACTTTTAAACGCTTTAATTTTCTTGGTGTTCCTGTTCCTTTAACTGGTCATCATCAAAGGGGAAGCAAGTATGATGTCAAACTAAATGACAGTTTAGCTGCAAGGAAAGCTTACATTTGCTTTCATGGCTGGTTTCAATTTGCTCTTTCACCTTTAGTTGACGTGGCTTAAGAAAACATCCCCTGATTTTAAGCTTCCCCTCATTTTACATTCTTGTTTTGTGGTCCCACTTAAATATTTTGCAGTTTTGACAAAAGCAGCAGCACTTTACTTAAAATGCCAAAGACAAAGTTTCATGCCCTTTTGACACTTTATCAAGTCTAGGAAGGGTCCGAAATGTTGTCTTTAGCATTTAAACTAAAGATTCACTTTTTTCAAATTAACGTAGTGCTGCTGCTTTTGTCAGAACTTTGTCTAACTGCCCTGGCAGGGGGTACAGAGCTATTTGCCTACTCTTGAAGCACACATGAATTTAATAGATTACCTATATATTTTGGAAAACACATTTCCCTGATTTTACATTTTCCTGGATTTTAGACCATTTTTTTCTGGTCCCCTGAAAAACTTAAAGGGTACTGTTATCCAGAATGCTTGGGACCTGGGGTTTTCCGGATAATGGATCTTTCCATAATTTGGATCTTCATACCTTGTCTACTAGAAAATTTGTTTAAACATTAATTAAACCAATGGGCTGTTTTTGCTTGCAATAAGGATTAATTATAACTTAGTTTGGCTCAAGTACAAGGTACTAGTGATGGGCGAATCTGGGGCTTTTGCTTCACCAAATTTTCCGACGAATTTCATGAGAAATTCGCAAAAAAACGGGGAAAACTTTGCAAAACGACGCGGGTGTCGAATTTTAACCAGGCAAATTTTTCCAAGCGTTTCACATGGCGAATCACGGGAATTTGTGCCAGACTAATATATTCACCCATCACTACAAGGTACTGTTTTATTATTAGAGAGAAAAAAGGAAATCATTTTAAAAAATCCAAAGAATTTTACAGATTTAGTCTATGGGAGATGGCCTTTCCATAATTCAGAGCTTTCTGCATAACAGGTTTCCAGATAAGGGATCCCATTCCTGTGTGTGTTTGTGTATATATTTCTATATGTATGTGTGTGCGTGTATACCTACATACATAAACAGGCATCAATATTCTTCATTTGTATCCCCTAGTCTACCTGCATGGTTGCCAACTGGCCAGATGAGTTGAGGGTGTCACTGTGGCCGCCAACACCATAATAACAAATAACCACAGTACCACAAATTGGATGGATGAAATAGAGGCCACAGCTTTATTAAATTCATTTTATTGAAATACCATAACCAAAATATGTCAACTGCCAGGGAGACCCAGCAGCAATGAATTGCAGTCCATTTTTTACATGAGTCTCCTGGAGCTAGCCCCCGGCCATAGGCTGCAGGCCACACTGCTTAACTCACCAACTGGTTTACATATCTGCTGTCAGGTATTGCCAACCGCCATAATAAAGCTGTGACAATAATCACTTGAAACTACATAAAGAAACTGTAAATTATAACATTTTTAAAACATAAATAACCACGGGGAGGGTGAGTAGGGCACAAAGTTGTGGAGTTGCATCCCTGGAAACCCCTGGCAACTGAGGAGAGTTGTGGGGGGTGAGGGAACAGTAAGGTCAGGGGTTGCCCAGATAACCAAATACACCCTCATCATCTCATTGGCCAGCAGCCATGGTCAATCATCTCCACTCAGGGTGGTTGCTGGGCAAACCTTTTCATTCAGAATGGCTGCTCTATTGTTCGTCAGACTGGATGGACTACAGACAGCAAAGCAATTAGTTTTTGTGGCAAACATGTAAATACCTCCATGCATGCCCTTGAGCAATTGAGACCGTAAAGACCGTAAAAGACTTCCAAAAAAAAAAAAAAAAGCTTAATGTTGCAAAATTGCTTCCTTTGTGGGAAGAAAATGTACTAATACCATGAGGGTTTAGTGGCGGGATGTATATTTGTACACTGGTGTAATGGTGCCATAGAAACAGAGGAAATACATTACACTCCCTTTTGGTAGTGATGGAATACGTTGGTCTGACTAAGCCTATGGTTGTAGCTTTAATCCATGAAATGGATGTACAGTTCTACTTTTAGCAGGGGTGATTCTGGCCCCTCCACTGCCTGAGGCAGCTTGCTGTTGCTACCGCCCCTTCTCCCCCGTGCTTTGCGCCGGAGGGAGGGTCCACGAGGGCGGCAGAGAGAGCCAGGACATCAGCACAGAGAGCATAATTGTGCTCTGCGCTAGAAGAGATGAGTTTCCAGTTTGAAAACCAAAAATAGGGCTCTTAAAGGGGTTATTCACCTTTGCGTTACCTTTTAGTATAATGTAGAGAGTGATATTCTGAGACAATTTGCAATTGGTTTTCATTTTTTATTGTTTGTGGTTTTATAGTTATTTAGCTTTTTATCCAGCAGCTCTCTAGTTTGCAGTGTCAGCAATTTGGTTTCTAGGGTACAAATTACCTTAGCAACCCTGCATTGATTTGAATAAGAGACTGGAATATGAATAGGAGAGGGACTGAATAGAATGATAAGTAATAAAAAGTGGCAATAACAATACATTTGTAGCCTTACAGAGCATTTGTTTTTAGATGGTGTCGGTGACCCCCATTTGAAAGCTGCAAAGAAACAAAAGAAAATTGCAAATCATTAAAAAACTATGAAAAATAAATAATGAAGACCAATTGAAAAGTTTCTTAGAATTGGCCCTTCTACAGTGCCCTGACTTTTAGAAACCTAGAGGATACTAAAGAGAGAGAACTTCTCTGATCCTGTCTTAATGTGTAATAAATTAATTTAAAATTCATAAGGTGCTGTTTTTATTCAAAAACATATAAATATAAAGTGCTAATTAATAGATTAATTAAATTATCGCTTATGCTTATATAAAGTGACTTCTGCTGCATAATTAATTGCTCTGGACTTTCCTTTATCCAGTGACAGTGATATTGTGCTGATATATGAAATGAATTGATGAATTTATATTATAATTAATTACCCAAATCAATTAACAGAAATAATTAATTATTACCATTATCTTCAAAACTGTAAAATTAAACACATTGGTTGACAATAAATAGATGGTGGATGGGACTGTGGTCTCAAATATTACATAACCTAACTGGTAAGAAACTGACTTTTCTATAAAACCACAAATCCCAGTGCTCTTAAGAAAGAAATAAGAACCAGAATTGAAAGTTACGATTTCCAAGCAAGTGCAGAGAAAGATTGCATAAAGATAATCTTTATGCAATCTTTCTCTGCACTTGCTTCGTAACTTACAATTCTGGTTCTTATTTCTTTCTTAAGAGCACTGGGATTTGTGGTTTTGTAGAAAAGTCAATTTCTTACCAGTTAGGTTATGTAATATTTGAGACCACAGTTCCAGTGTCCTCTGACTTTCTCCTTCTTTGTGGGGTCCCTAAGACTAGAAAAAAACATATAAAAAATTTTTTATAATATATTTTCAGCCTCCTGTGAGGAGCAAGGAGGTTAAATTCTCAATTCTCAGAAACTTGCCAAAATTAATTTGGGGATATCTTTTCTTTATCATCAGTAAATTTGTGAAATCAGTTGACATGGAGTAAAAGTGTCTGCCTCTCCATCATTGGAGTGAGTTGGCTACACCTGTCTGAGCAAAGCATTTCAATGACCTGTATATGAACAGTCATTTTTTTTACTCAAGTATTGTATGGACCGAGACATTTACATGCTTTTAGGAAGGGTTAGCATTTAAAAGGGACTAAAGCTTAGGCTAGGAACACTAAACTAAATGTGTGCCTTTAAAGTTACACCCTGTAGTCCCCCCCACAATCTTCACTTACCTGAGAGTAGGGACCAACACTACAGCATATAGACACTATAAAAGTCACAATACAAGGTTGTGAAGTAATCAATTCACATTATAATTATGTCGGCTCAAAAACCAGTGTTATTTGTATAAGAGTTAGATTCTCTGTAGATCAGCTTGTATGATTTGTAAACCTCTGCTTGATGACTTGCAACAACCCCTAAGCAGCTTGTTGTGTTTTGGCAGCCAAGGATGAGTAGAGTTAAACAGTGCTTTATTCGCAGGCTCATGCAGCCATTAAACAACAGTAACATTAACTCATAAGCAGTATAGATAGTACTGTGTTTGCACACATTTGCTCTATAGTTGGTAAGCATTTGGGCAAATATAATAAAGAACAATAAAATAGTATGCATCTTAAAGCAATATTATGCATTTTTCACAACACATAGCCCTTGGTCCATGCAGTTAGTTTTCTGATTCTCTCAGTACCCCTCATAGGTTCACTTTCTGCAGGCCTATTGCAGTTGGCATCAGGAGTAAGGAAATGTCCTTCAACAAATGGAGCTTCTCCAAAGTCATACCGAACAGGAGCAAGACGACTTGCATTCCATATGCGTCCATCAGACAGTTCATATGTTTATGGTCCTTTCTGGCGTCTCACTTTAAGTGGTGTAGTAAATTTAGATGTCCTTGTCCTTGTTTAAGTAGTCCTGGTTTCTTAATTCTGACTAAAGATTCAGACTTAAAGTGCAATTCTCTTGCACCACGTTTTCTGTCAGTATAGGCCTTGCATTTGACTTTTTGAAGTTTGACAATGTCAGCAGTAGATGATTTTGTAGGCACAGTATTTTTGTCTGCAACATGTAACTTAGTGCGCATCTGTCTGCTATGTAATTATTCAGCTGGAGATGCTTGGGTTGTTGCATGGCACATTGCTCTGCTCTGTAACTTATGTAGGAAGATTTCACAGTAAGATTTACTGTCTGTAGTGCTTCTTTCAGACGTCTGTTGAATTGCTCGATTTCTCTATTTGCTTGCGGGTAATACACTGAAGATTTCGTATGCATAATATTCCTCTCTCTCAGAAAGGATTCAAACTCAGATGAGACAAACTGTGGTCCATTGTCTGATATTAACTCCTTTGGATTACCTTCTCTGCTGAAGACTGTAGACAGAAATGTTATTACTGTAGCTGATGTTACATGAGAAACAAATGCAATTTCTGGCCATTTACTGTAATAGTCTATCAGAGTTATGGCAATCTGCAGTAATGTTTTTCAAACCTAGTTTATGTTGCATTTTGTAGCTGAAATTCAGTAGCCTTGCTGACCATCTAGCTATATGCATTCCAGTTCCCTTTGTTGTAAGCAGTGTAGTTAAAGGACTATAATGCATGCATAAGGTAAATTCTCTACCCCATACGTAGGCTCTCTATTTTTCTGTTGCCCAAACACATACTGGAGCTTCCTTTTCAACAGTTGAATACTTACACTCTGCCGCTGTAAGTGTTCTAGATGCAAATGCAACAGTTTTCTCTGTATGATAGGCATGGATCTGTGTGAGAAATGCACGAATCCCATAGTCTGAAGAATCTGTAGTGACCATAGTGGGTAGTGCAGGGCCAAATAAAGCTAGCGCTGGACTGATCACAATGATCTTTTTCACTATTTCAAAGCTATGTTGAGCAGTCTCTGACCAAACCAGACTTGAAGTTCCACATAGTAGTGCTCTAAGTGGCTCAATAACTGAAGCATAGTTGGGAATAAACTTAGAATACCATGAAGTAAGACCTAAGAAAGCTCGTAAGGTCTGAAAATCAGATGGAGTAAGTGCTTGTGTAATGGTGTTGACTTGTGAAATTATATAACCCAGAAGTTTCAGTCCTGCAGAATCAATGCATTTCAGAACAATTTCTAGGTGCTTGTCATGAAGATCCATAGTTGGAGCGTAGACAATTATATCACCCAAGTAGCATTGTACACCAGGTATGTCATGGAGTATAGAAGACATCAGTCTTTGAAAACAACTCGGTGCTGAAGTCAGTCCATAAGGTACACGCTTGAACCGAAACCATCATGGGTGATAAATGCAGTGAGGTCTCTGCTTTCCTCATGCAGTAATACTTGATGATAAGCACTCTGAAGATCTAGGGTGGATCTCGGACTTCTGAAAATACTTCTTCTATGTGTGGCAAAGGATGATTAGCCATATCCACTGATTTATTCAGTTCAAGAAGATCAACACACAATCAAATACCTCCAGTTTTCTTCATTGTTACAGCAATTGGTGAAACCCATTTCAAGGATTCTGATTTTTCATCACACCTTGCTCTACCAGTTTATTTAGTTCCTGTGAGACAGTCTCCCTTATAGAGTAGGGCAATCGCCTCAATTTCTGGCATTTTTCATATTACATCTGGTCTCAACTTAACTTTGTGCACAAAGTTCTTTGCACAGCCCAGTGAAGTGTTGCTTTAGACACAAGCTGAGTGGCAGGCACCATCCATTAATTGTAAGTTTAATGCAGCAAAGAGATCCCTTCCAAGTATAGCAGTACCCTTATTCACAATGCAAAAGTCACATTTTGCAGTATTTAATTCAAAATGTACAGTCACTGGCAAGCAACCAAGCACAGGGATTGGATCCTTTAAGTAACTGAGCAGTCTAAGGGCAGGTGCAACAAGTGTATCTTTTGCAAAGTATTTCAAGAAAATATCCTTTGGTAATATAGAAACAGCTGAACCTGTAATAAGCATCAGCTTAATGGGGGTGTCCCTTGTCAGTATTAACATTGATAGTGTATATAAACTTGTCTGGAATAAATTTAAGAAACAAACTCCTTCCTGGGCAACTGTTCATAGGCAAATGGTTTCCACTTAAAAAAACATTGAGAATAATAGAAATAATCATTGGAAAGTAAGAAAGATCCCCATTTCCTTTGTTTAGCTTGTATGTGTGTACTGTTTCCTGTTAATAATAATTTAAAGAAATATATTTTGAAACAATTTTGCAATTCCTTCTAACTGAGATTCCTCTCACTCTTGACCTTGTACTACACTGGTGCTTGGGTTGTTTACCTCCCTCTTTTGCCCTGTTATGTTTGGGTTCTATCTCAGTTTTTAACATTATGATTTAGGGCTGTGTGCCATTTTGCTGCAAAGATCTGTTTTTCATGTATCTAATATGTGCTCTGGTTTGTTGTACTAGCTGATTTCCCTGATCTCATTCCAAAGAAAACTTTGCCTGCAGTTACACATTCTTGGCTTTAATTCAAACTGTACAGAGATCTGCCTGGGCCTTTTTATATTACTCTCACTTTTTCATCAATACTTCTTGTAGATATTATTATCATTAACATGTGTTTATACAGATACTGGAAGCTGAACTAGGGTAGGACTGCAGAGGTCTAAATGACCATTGCAAATGGCCGACATTTTTGTTGATATAATGAACCAAGCTTATCTACATGCATCATGGGCATCGCCAGCTTGGCACGTGCCTACAAACTCATTTTGGGATTCCATGTTACCTATTCCCCACTGTTCTCTGTTCATATTAGGCATTTTATGTAAAAACTGTAACCTTTTGAAAAAGTGCATAGTATCATGCCAGATTGGTGATCACACACATGCACTTGGATTAGCATTGGTTTCTTAATATTCTTAATATTATGTTTCATAAGGTGGCCATAGTCGTTAAGATTTTTCTCTCCCTAACGACCTATTTAATGTGATGAGATAAATCCATCAAATTTTTCGTCTGACATCGGTAAGGAAATCGATCGTTGAGGTTAGAAGATTTTCATTCTTTACAGTGAAATCTATCCTTTGTCCAACTGTGTACCAAGCAGGCAGCTACCCACAGTTTTCCTGCCTTCAACTGTATATTTTTTTTCTGTTGATGGACAAATTGTACGTTTAAACAATCGTTTCAAAATAAGCTTGGTCTTACAATAAAATCTATAACTGCCTTTATCTGTGATTTTAATCTGATAAAATAAATAAATAGATAGATAGGAGTCCCAAAAAAAACGCTGGCGTGTTTTACCAATGTAGGCTGAAAAAGATCGATTTTTTTTGGGGGGTTACCCTCCTTCCCCCCTACATTTCCTAACATATGGCAACACAACTATACAGTGGGCACATGTAGGGCAATAGGACAACTTTATTTTATTTATTAAAGGTTTCCTGGGCTTGTGTAGTGTAATGTAGTGGCTGTAACATATACAGTACAACCCCCATTTTACATCCCCTGATTTTAAGTTTTCCTTCATTTTACATTGTTGTTTTGTGGTCCCACATATATATTATGCATAATACATTTCCCTGATTTTAAGTTTTCCCTCATTTTACACCATTTTTTTCTGGTCCCCTGAAAAATGTAGAATTGGGGTTCTACTGTACTTCTATTATACGCTTAAGTTCCCGCAGTAAGCAAATTAGGCATCGCTAGTATAACTGCATTTTGCCTGGGAAGTAACACTAGCGCAACTACGCAACCGTTTGCCAACCTGAGCGTAACTTCGCACTTGAGTGAATTTGCGTAGCGCTGGCGAAAAATCGCCTGGCGAAGTGTGGCGAACGCTAGCTAATTTTTGGTTCTTCGTGAATTTGCCCCATGTACCTTCTGGGTGTGAACTGCTCTCCCTTAGTTGTTGCCAGGTGGCAGTTTCCTAAAGAACGAAAGCAAGTTGGCAAAAACCTGTAAAATCTGCTAACCTCGTATGCTCTGGGAAATGGGATACTTCCTAGTGCCCTGTACACTCCTCCATTAATATATTTGCTGTTGTGCTGCTTTCTTGCTCTTTTGGCATCTAAATTTATTTGTCCATGGGCAGTGGGTTTAATTAGGAAACCACTTGTAATGGAGTTTAATAAAGAATTGCTGCATATTCAGTAGCTTACATAAACTAAAAGAGATCTATTTTTTTAATTAGCATTTGCTATTATGCTTAAGGCTTTTTTTTTAAAAAATGTGGGTTCCATTATAGTATTGTATTATTATTCAGATAAACTTTAATCTGGTTTATAATTTAGATCAGTGAATCTAAACACTTGTTTTCAGAGGTACAACTAGAGGCAACAGCCTTCTTGTAGGTTTATTACAGTGATCCCCAACCAGTAGCTCGTGAGCAACATGTTGCTCTCCAACCCCTTGGATGTTGCTCTCAGTGGCCTCAAAGCAGGTGCTTATTTTTGAATTCCAGGCTTGGAGGCAAGTTTTGGTTGCATAAAAACCAGGTGCACTGCCAAATAGAGTCTTCATGTAGGTTGAAAATGTACAAGGGGCTACCAAATGGCCAAATACCAGAACTTATTTGGCACCCCAAGAACATTTCTTATGCTTGTGTTGCTCCCCAACTACTTTTTTTCTGAATGTTGCTCACGGGTTCAAAAGGTTGGGGATCCCTGGTTTATTATATAGACATTTTTCAATTAAAGGAGAAGTAAAGGCAGAACTGACTTGGGGGTGCCAAACATAAGGCACCCCCAAGTGATTAAACTGATGTACCTCAAACCCGGGGCCGGTGCTCTTATCAGGCGAAATCTGCACCGGCCCCCGGTTATAGAAGCGAGCACCACGGAGATCACTACTTCCTTATGCGCACTGATGCGCATGCACATTTGAATGAAAAGCGTTCTAATGCGCATGCGTTATTCTGGGGGAAATGCACATCAGCGTGCACAAGGAAGTACTGATCTCCGTGGTGCTCGCTTCTATAACCCAGGGCAGATTTCACCTGATAGGAGCACCGGCCCTGGGTTTGAGGTACATCCGTTTAACCAATTCTGCCTTTCCTTGTCCTTTAATCCTATCACAGATGAATCTGCAATTTATTGGACACATTGCAGCACATTAAGCATATTTATTATGTGTGTTGGGTGCAGCTGGAATTGACATCACATGAAAAATAGATTGTGAAAATCTTTGCATTGCAGCAAAGTATGCTGAACTCTATTGAAGCATTTTGGAACCATTACATTACTTTATCCAGGTCACATAAGAAGGTTAAAAGCCATGCTGCTTTATTTTTAGATATAGTCCTAGATAGGTTTGTATAAACCTTTTCTAGATCTGTGATGTTCAGCCTAAGGTTCTCCAGGAAGTGGCACCGCTACAAGTTCTGGCATTTTTATTCTTAATTCAATCATATTCATGTATTTAATTTTCTTGCAGGTTTATCGGAAGCATAGTTGTATCACTAAAGGAATTTTCTGGTGGCCAACGTCGATCCCTTCCTTTCAAAGGCTTAGCTTTACAGAGTGAAAAAGGACAACCCATTGGTGTAAGTGCCTCCATTTAATATGGTCACACAATGATTAATCTTATCGTCCAGGCTATCATATTGACTCGCAGAAAATTCATGCAGTTTGGCAATGAGGTGTTGGATTGTGAGGACGGAGCTTATGATTTAGAGAAAAGTAAGGCCCAGCTAGGCATTACATTTGAGGTATAGACTGTTAATTATAAAATTAATTGCATAGAAGAAAGAGTAAAGCTGTTTGCTTAATATTCTAGGATATAGTGATTAGGAAAATGAGTCATAATTTGGCAAATGGTGATACATTTGCTGTAGCTAGTTTTATTTACACGAATATCATTTTATTTTTAAAAAACTATAAATTTTGCATAACTGAGAAAAATGGAGGTCAGGGCATATCCATAACTTTTCTGCTATTATGTAGAAAATGGAAAGTGGACTATTAATTATGAAAGTTAGCCTGTGGCTCAATGCCTTTTGATTTGGGCTACTAGATACTCTTTGTGCTTAAGAAGGCATTCCCTGCTGTTATAATATTATTGGTTTAGGCCTACAGCACCCGTTACTTCTGTGTAGGATTTCATCTGCTTTTCAGCCTGAAAATGCTTGAGTGTGTGTGTTTTCAGGCTGAATAGTGTAGCCTAGCAAGTGAGCATTTTCGAGTAACCTCTAGTAACCAGGGGAAATGTTGGGCTCTTTGCCACTGAAAACCATGAATCCAAATGCCTCAGATTTGTCCTGTACTTCACAAGACAAAGACAAAGCATGAACAGATCTTTAAAGGACAAGGAAAGTGTAAAATAGAATAAGGGTAGAATTGCTGTATTTTGTATACTAAACATAAACATGAACTTACTGCACCACAAGCCTAATGAAACAAATGATTTATGCTTTCAAAGTTGGCCACAGGGGGCTGTCATCTTGTAACTTTGTTATACATCTTTGTCTGACACTGGCACTGCACATGCTCAGTATGGTCTGCTTGAGTTCTGCATGGCTGGTAAGTAAGGCAGGGGCTCCCCCTGCTGTTCATAAGTGATTGTTTCCCTGCCAGAAGCACTAAATGAAGGGAGAATTTCACTGCATACAGTCAGGTTTCTTATAAAAACGATCCACATTTTAAAGTTAATGTATATTGGAGATAGATTTCTTTTTCATTAAAGAAAGTAAAAATGGGATTTTATTTCTTTGCCTTTCCTTGACCTTTAAAGAAATTTACAAAATAATGTGTGTTTTACATTAATTTGGAAAGCAAAAATGCTTTACAAAGGACATTTCTTAAACTAAGTGTGTTTGCTTTCTTTATACAGTCAACCATTGATCTAATGATTTCCTATGAACCACCCTCATCTGCTCCTAGTAACCCCACAGACCCAGGAGGAACTACAATTGTTCAAGGAGATGGAGGTAAACAAGTTTAATCCTGCAATAAATACAGATTTTACGTTTTGATATTGTTGTGTCAGCACTAAATATATTGTATTTATCTATCTGTTGTGTTTGTCTAATGATTTTCAGTCAAACAAATGCAAGTCCCAGGCAACTTTCTATTTATAGCACTGGCATTAAATCACAATGTGGGTAATTGCAAGACACTGTAACATTGGTAATAATTGTAATAATAATAATTGGTGAAAATTTAGTCCATAAAGTTAGTAAAATTGTCTATAAATGACTGCCCATTGTCACTGAGAATATTCTTGCAACAAAATGAATGCAGCTTTAATGTTTTCTAAAGTAAGTTGAGTCTGCGCATTTCTTCGCACTCCAAATACATTGAAGTGAAAGGGTGTTTTTTTGTTGTTGTTGTAGTTTCACGAAAAAATCCGGCGTGCATTTTGCCACAAATCGATACGTGATGAAAAAATGCAATCATTATTAGAGATTAGTGTCTCCCAGAAAAGATTTCTTGCTGG
>CM044444.1:22158675-22174387 GCA_024363595.1 Xenopus borealis
TTTTTAAATATTGGGATGACATCAGCTTTCCTCCAATCCATAGGCACTATACCAGTGAATGTGACACAAATATAGTGGTCTACTAACTTCACAGCCATTCCACACATTTAGGGGGTTTATAAAAAGTTCTCATTATTTTCTGAAAACTTAATCGACCAAATCCACACAGACTTCCCCCCCCCCATTTATCAATACATTTTCACAAAAGGAAAAAGTCCCAATACAAAAAAAATTGGAATCGTACCTTTTTTTGTTCATATTTTGCACCTGAAAGCTACATTTTGTTTGTAAACCCAGAACAATTCAGAAAATATTCCAATTATTAATGGGGGTTCTGCCATTGGCTTTTGCATGTTCTCAGCAGGTCTGATTTGGAGTACTTTTTCATCAGACTCTAATAAATCCCTATTCATCCTCATATTATTACTTAAAATGTACATGAGTGAAGTAATGTATGTCATAGAAGTTTCAAGCTTTTGAAACTAGAAAGAAACAGTTACATATGTGTAGTTTTTTTTACTATTCTTTTATGTCCCATTGAAAGTTGTTTTTGTTTTTTTTGCTAGTAGACCTAAATAAAAAACAATTCTCTGCATTTTTTTTCTTCTACTAATTCCCTACATGTTTTTCTTGCACTAATAATGTAAAGTGAAATGCAAGTTATACTTTTTAGAAAATTAGAACAGAAGCTAGATTATTTTGCACCGACATATTCAGTGTATGGATAACGTACAGTTTTTAAAATATATAATTATATATAATGGTGATGATGATTAATACATTGAGTATTTAATCATGTTAACTAACTATTTATTTTCATCTTATCAGCTTGATGTTGGATTTATATATGATGAACCCGGTAAGCCCATTCTATTTATTTTTAAACCATAGTACGCTGTGCTAAAATTTCTACAGTTGAAATATTCACAATCTGAGGCCACAATATTATTTTAAAAGAGAATATATCTTCTTCCAACTCCCATGTTGCAGGCCATGCAGTTATGCGGAAATGGGTTCTTCTCAATGATCCTGATGATTCTAGTTCTGGTGCAAAGGGATACTTGAAAGTCAGCATGTTTGTAGTTGGGACAGGAGATGAGCCACCTGTGAGTATATCATTGTACAATTTTATGAAATAGTTTAACAACAGGACAGTGCTTGCACATCTTAAAAATTGTTGAAAACAAGAATATTATGGGAAAGACTCTGTCCTACAAATAAACTCTAATAGGCACTGGAAATCCATGACAAAGGTACCTCAAATACTTATAAATTCTATAGACATATGGAACCATATGGATCTGAAGATTTAGATTCAGAATACATTTTGAATGTATTCCATGATGCTATCAGAACTGTATACTTCTCTGATTTGGTTAATGATGAACAATGTATGGAATTACCATGAGTAGAGGAAATGGTAACACAGATATACTAACTTTAAAAACTCTTTTGTGAAACATGCCCATTTTATAAAGTCATCTCCAATGTTACATGTGATGTCTGCAGATTGAAAAAAGAGATCTAGAAATGGAAGAGGATGATGTTGAAAGTAATCTTTTATTGCCTGCTGGAGTGGCACTACGATGGGTGACTTTCTTTCTCAAAATTTACAGAGCTGAAGATATTCCCCAGAGTAAGTTCTCTTGTTCTTTAAAATGCTAGCATTATCCTCTAAAAATTTTTTTTGGATTTTCAAAATTCAAAAACAATTAGTATTTTGAAACAAAGCTGTGCACTACAGTATTATACACAGCATATATGTAGGCCAAAAAGATGATATCAGTAGTTATAGAAATTAAATTGCCAAAGGTTAAAAGCAATTTCAGTGACTGCCTATATGGAGAGAGTCACAAAAACTTTTAAAACAGTTCTTAAAAGTGAGAAATATTAAAGTTTGATGAAAACTTTTCTGTAGTACATTTTATAGCAAAATCCAAAATTAGCATTGTTTAAAAAATAATTATTCATGGTGTGTGCATTTTAAATTAAAAAGACAAATTAAAAAGAAGCCCAATTACATTGTAGCGTTTGCATAATGTCTAGTGCAATTAAATCCGTTAATTAGTGGTCGAAGTTGAGTTTTAGATTTGAATGGAATGTGTCTTCTTTATGTGTGTATATAATTTGAACTGTGGGATTACTGAACTATAATAATGTTTGACACTCTTCTGTGCAGTGGATGACGCATTTGCGCAAACCGTTAAAGGGATATTTGGAGCAGATTCAGACAAGAAAAATTTAGTTGATCCATTTGTGGAAGTGTCTTTTGCTGGGAAAAAAGTAAGGACTCTCTAATCCACTATCTCTTATTTTTATCTAAAAAAACTGTAAATAAATACAATCCCTATATCCTAGAATAGGACTGGAGGCCCTAGGGTCATATAATGCCCTTTCAACATGGTCTTATAATATCCTGGCCCCTAAATATATTAGATGTTACCCTTAAGAAAGATGTCAAATTATTGTATCTCCATCGTTACCAATTCTGATGTGTGGTTCTCTGTTAGTATGCTGATAACCAGTAGCCCACTGTCAAAATGTTGTTTCATTTCTGTTCTCTCCATTCACTCTGCATATTTCCCACTATACTGCCCTCTTCCAAGCTCTCTTCTGCTCAATCAACCTTTCTGTTTACCTCTTGGTTCTTCTAGTTGGTTTATCTTGAATAAACTTGATCCAGTTGGGATCTTAAACATGTTGCTTGATTTTGTTGACTCGTTCCTTCCTTTGTGCATCATTCAATACTATCAATAAACACAAATTTTAACTGTACAGAGTAAAATATCTGCAGATTTTTCGTAAATATCCATTGCATCATGATGGTATGTAGAGTTCTTGAGAGCAATCAACCCTGCTAGAACATTCAGTCACTGACATAAATATTCTTTGTATGCAAGAGGATACTTTTTAAATGCTTTGTGTTTGTAATTTATTTTACAGGTGTGCACCAACAGAATTGAGAAAAATGCCAATCCTGAGTGGAATCAAGCTGTCAATCTCCAAATAAAGGTTAGAACTCTATAAACATGCCTCCATGCTGTAACAACCTGTAATGTTTGTACAATCTTGATCAAAAAATACTGTTCCTATTCCTTGCAGTTTCCTTCAATGTGTGAGAATATAAAATTAACAGTTTATGATTGGTAAGTTCATTCGTTGTGATTATCATTGTAATAATACTTTTACTAAACTAAACCATAAAATGAATAAGGCTAAAAATGTCATGTTTTATATACTGAACTTATAGCACCAGCCTAAAGTTTCAGCTTGTCAATAGCAGCAATGATCCAGGACTTCAAACTTGCTCACTGGGCTCTGAGCAGCTGTTGAGAAGCTAAGCTTAGGGATTGTCACAAAATATCAAACAGACAATTAGGTTGACCTGTATTATAAGATGATGCTACAGGGCTGATTATTTGATTGTGATGCTAGTTACCCTGGTTTCTTTATCTAGCATGTAGTAATTATCCATATTAATTAGTAATCAACCTTATACTGTGACCTTTATATTGTATGTGCTCTGTATATTTTGAGTGGGTCCTTAAGCTCAGTAAGTGACAGCAGCGCAGAGCATTTGCAGTGAATTGGCAGAAAGATGGGGAGCTACTGGGGCATCTTTGGAGACACAGATCTTCCCTGCTAAATGGCTGAGGTTGCCTTGGGCTGGTACCGAATCACAAAACATAGCTTCTTTAATTTAACTTTCCTTGTTCCTTTAATGCCAAGTGGGAATTTCAATTTGTTATATTGAAATAAAAACCTATGTTATGAGTTGTTGAGGTAGGTGGGAAACCCATGGATTTAATATAAAATAAATGTGCAATATAAGCTTTAAATAAAAAGAAAATATATATAGTACAAGGATGTTGGTTAATCTTGTGCACTACTGGAAGCTCTGCAGTCTACAAGAAGGAAATGGATTTAGATTAAATAGCATGCCAGATAATAATCTGTTCATTTACATTCTCTCTAGAACACAAAAACCGACATGTTTGGTGGGATTTTTTTTATCTATGATCATACAGTCATGGAGATGATATGTTCAAAATCAATCCCACCAGTATTGTATACAGAAATGTGCATGTATCTTTTAACGTTTGTTAAAACCCCTCTTATGTATTGGAGTGGATTCAGTAACCATGACATGCCTGACATTTATCAAATTATATTCAGGGATAGATTTACTAAAAACGATGCAGTAGGAACAACGTGTCTAAGTCTGTCGAAGATTGCAGCTTCTGGTGGTGAAATGGAAGGTAGGTTGAACAATCAACATAGCATAATTACAGGTTTCATTTTCGGATCTATGATCTGAATAAGATTTTGACTCTTGAAGAGAAAATAATATGGGTTCTCTTGCTGCTTAAACCATGGGAACCCATTCATATTAGTACCTTAAGTATCATGTAGGAGCAGTGGACTGCTGCAGTGATTGTCAGTCATTTTGCTGTGTGCATGACTGATATGCGATATGAGATATGAAATTTTTTTTAATTGTTCTTGACTTTATATAATAAAAAGATACACTACAGTTTTATATGCTATTCAGTCTTAGATTTTTTTTCCATTTGGTGAAACTGATAAAGCAAGTATTTTCACATCTGTTATATCTATGATGTGGAAGCAGCAACTTCATACAAGACTTACTTTTATTTAAATATGTACTCCTCATTTAAGCTCTTCAATGTACCCAGTGCAATAAGGTTCCCCAAGAGCAGGTAATCAAAGCACCTTTTTCATTATATACTGATCTTAATCATGGTATTTTTCAAACGTAATGTTGGCTCTTAAATATTCAGTAATAGTGGCAATCTTAAAGAAATGGCCACCAGACATAATAAAGGGCCTAGCACTGTATAATCAAGTGCTGTTCATTATCCACAAGGTTACTTTTTATGAATTCAGAGACTTCAGAGCATGGACGGCAAAAAAATTCACAAAACGCCACCGGTGTTTCATTTTGGATCCAGGCATTCCATGAATTTATTAGCCGGCGGTGAATTGTGGGAATTTGCAGGGAATTCGCGACAGGCGAAAAATTCGCCCATTGCGACTAAACTCTTCACAAAAATGATTAACACAATACTGCTATATGACACTGAGGACCACAAATATGGCACTGCATACATGATAAAATGATGCATGGAATTTGCTTTACTGGAATTTGAGATGCATGATATGATTTAAGATGTAATGTTTATTTGTTCTCTTTTCATGATATAGAATATGACTCCACGGGAACTGGGTCTTCATCACTGGAAGGTCTATATGTTGGTGTGGCATGATTTTAATGTCCACTGTCCAAACTGTTAAAACACGTGGAGCTTTTTTTCCCACTTGTGTGTATATATATATATATATGTTTTGGCATAAATGAAATGACTCTGTCTTAAGCTCCCCATAGACGCAACGATATTTCCCTGCCGAACGACCGATCTTAGGGAAGTCAAATTATCGTGCGGTTAATGGGATACAAACGATCGTTCGTCTTACGATTTTTCGTCCGACATTGGTCTGATGATTGATCGGCCAGGTTAGAAAATCTTTATCAGTCCCCATGCAATCTACCTGTGTTTGCAGGGCAAGCAGGCTGCGACCCTTCAGTTTTGCTGGCAATATCGCCTGAAATGGTCTTTTTAGTTGATGGACACATCAGGCATTTAAACAATTGTTTTGAGACAATCGTGGTCTCATGATAACAATTGGATCTTTCAAAAATCTTTACGTCTATGGCCAGCTTTAGATACTTGTGCTAAATAAAGAGGCAAATTTGCACAAACTAAACAGTTTTGACTCTGGAAGCAGCATGGTCTGTCTGGCTATTCATGTTACTGCTAAGCATTATGTTGCCTAATTTATGTGCCCGAGTCATTGTTCGACAGTGTACGTGTTCAACCTTAGGCTTTTTATAATTAAACTGGGTCTGCTTATTTTAATAGTTACAGTTAAGCTATTTGGACTGTATATCCTATGACTTCATATCATAATGAGCACTAAGACAACTATAGTGAAAGTTGCCCTTCATATATGTCTACCTGGTGGTAGATTGATAAGTGCGCCCATGTCACACGTAAAGGGATTACACTGATGCATATCTGTTGGTGGCAGGAGTTAAAGGCACTTTAAATAAATTAAAAAAAAACATTGTTTGATGCTGAAGTGGGTTGCATGGAACTTAAAGGCATGCATGCTGCATCTAAAGGCAAAGTCATAATGCCCCCCCATTACCTGTCCTCCTCAGAACATCGTGGGGGGCATGTGATGATCATGATTACTGAAAATCAGCAACAAAAACCACTTAAATAAAATAGTGCCTTTAGGTCCTTATCTTTTGTCTCTTAACACAAACAAAAAAAATATCAATTCAAAGGAGTAGTTCACCTTTACTATCATGGTATTCTAAGATAGATTGAGTTTGGTATTGTAATAAATATCTGGTCTAATTTTCCCAAGCAACCAGGCAGTAGGAAGATAAATCTGAAAAAAGTGTATAAAGAAAGTAAAAACATATCACTACAACCTAGAAAATACTAGAGAATCAACTTTTTTTTGGTTGCCAGGGTCAGTGACCTTAATAACTATACAGCAGTTTAAATTGCAAGCTGGAAATATGCAAAAATAAAAAAATATCAAAACGATCAATTAAAAGCTGATAAACAATATGCTAATCTATATTATATTAAAATATTATTTAAAGGTGAACATCCCCTTCAAATGCACTAATATCTGGCATAATTTTTCTTGCTTGTCATTATTAAAATAATTAAACTACTAAAACATTTTTATCCAAACTCAAAATGGTATGTAACAAGTACAACATAATTAACATGTCATAAATGTAATTCTGCATAAGACTTATGGTGTGGTAAAGTAATGCAATAAGAGTCATCAAACAATTTTATAAGCTTCAAAAATCCCATAGAGGGGCAGATTATACACATACTTGGCAACTTTTAACAATGCTGTTTCTGGAATCTCAAATGTATTCAAAGGTACATTACACCAATCAGTGCCGGTCTTAAGCACATTGGACCAATTTGGCCCCGCACTTTATCCAGTGCAAGCTCTGATTCCTATTCCCTTAATCCCCCAGTAGCCCAGCCTGCCCCTAATCCTGATTGGACCAGCCCGCCCCCAAACCCAATTGGCCCAGACCCTGCGACAGACAGCACAGTTCCTACTAGGGGGCCCCGCCAAAATGGTTTTCATTTGGGCCCTGCAGTTGGTACAACCGGCCCTGACACCAATTGTTAATACTGGTCTACTGTGCTTAATTCTTAATTGTCTATACTTAATTCTGTCCTTGTACATTTACATGCAGGGAATAAATGTACTATTGTAGACCATCATAGATCCCGAGAGTTCCCATGTATGTTTATGCAAGATTTGATCACATTTAATTAGGTAGAAAATCATTCAGCAGTAATAATTCTATATATTTTTTTGTGATTGGAATATGTTGCTATTCTTTCTAACCAGCAGCCACAGAAAAGGAAGTTGGGTTTCTGCCAACCTTTGGACCTTGCTACTTAAATCTTTATGGAAGCCCAAGAGAGTACAGCGGGTTTCCAGATCCCTATGATGACCTGAATTTGGGGAAGGTAATTTGTATTTTTACTCACAACTGACATTGACTTTACATGTTTTGTGACACTGGGGCTGTACATCCCAATATTTATATTACTGCTATTTGCCTGGTAACCACAGTGAAAAGGGGTGTGTCCTAATGGAAACTTGATGTTACCTTGGGAGAGCTAGTTTCAGGGTTGGCACTGGCAATAAAGGATCCATTATATGAAAGTCCAACCTCCATGGATTAAAGTCACACTTAGTTTACTGCTGTCTGGAGTTTATGGTTTCCACATCCAAGCTATATTGGTCAACGTCCATGAACCTCCTCCATCAGGTGCCCCCATGATGGGAAAGATTGTTTAAAAGAAAAAAGACAAAAGGTTCATGAAGTAACATTTGGCCTCAAATACATACACAGACAAAATAAGTACAGGTATAGGGTCAGATCCTTTATCTGGAAACCCATTATCCAGAAAACTCGAATTACAGAAAGGCTCAATGTTATCCAAATAATCCATATTTTTAAAAACAATTTCCTTTTTATTTGAAGTAATAGAATAGTACCTTGTACTTGATCCAAATTAAGATATAATTCATCCATATTGGAAGCAAAACCAGCATATTGGGTTTATATAATGTTTACATTATTTTCTAGTAGATTTAATGTATGATTTAAATTATGGAGAATCTTTTATCTGGAAAACATCTTGAAGGTTTCAGGAGCCTCTTCTATGAACCCTGATCTTCAGTTCTTTCCACTGATTTTTAAATGGAAAAAAGTCGGGTGGTTGACTGGGTCATTCTAGCAGTTTAGTTTTCTAAATTTACTGTTGGTATGGTGTTTTTGGGGAGATGTGCAGTGGCAGTTCTCCTCCAAACATGGTGTGTGCAATGACATCCAGAGAGTTCAATTTTAATCTCATTTGACCAGACTATATTCTCCAAGAATTTCATTGACTTGTCCAAAAGTTGTGGAGCTAACTTTAAACAAGCTCCATCATGCTTTTTCTTCAGCATTGGAATCTTGTGTGGTGATTATGCATAGAGACCATGTCTGTTGAGAGCATTATATATTGTTTTCTTTGATACAACTGTACCTGCTAAGTCAGTTTATTTCTGAAGCTCTCTGTGAAGTGATCCTTGTCCCTTAGACAACACTTCTGATTAAATTTTTTTGACTCAACTGTCAGAAATCTGTCGAGGAGGACGTGGTTGTGGACGGTTTAGGGTGAAATTATGTTCTTTCCACTTCCAGATTATGGCCTCAAAAGTGCTCCCTAAAGCATTCAGAAGCTTGGAAATACATATGTAACCAATGCCATTAGTATATTTTGCAACACTAAGGCTGCCAAGGTCTTAAGAGAGCTCTTTGCTTTTACCTACCAAGAGATGCTTTTACCTACCAAGAGATGCTTGGTAGTGAGAAACCTTTTTATAGGTCATAAATTAGGACTAAACCAGTTGATTTTAATTTACACTGATAACAGTCACGATTGCTGTTGTGTTTGGTATCCGAGGATGAGGAGAGTATAACAGTGTTTTTATTAGCAGGTTCATGCAACCATTACATAACAGCAGTAACTTCTTACTTTCACTTTCAAGCTGTACAGAAAGGGCCATTTGTATCAACACCACAATTGCTTTTTAAATACTGACAGATTTCAGCAGGTTCCTTTGCTTTCCGTGCCTTCTGGCACCTCCTTTTCTTCATTTGTTCAATAATTTTTCCTTGTGTAATTCCACATGACTTAATTTATGGATTTGTTTGTTTTGAATTCTTTGTATGTTTGGATTACTTGGGTTGCCAACATCTGGTGCAAATTCCATGTCAATAACCCTGTTTGAAATATATTTACTGAGAAAAACATTGCCATTTCCATTTCCATACCTGTTGTACATCGTTGTCCCACCTGTAAGCCTTCAAATATGATCAACTAAAACTTCCAGTGCTTCTTACAGAAGGAAGACAACAAAAGCTCGAGCATTAAGAATGTGGATTATGGATTAATTTAAACTGTTATCCTCAGGTTGTAGTCTCAGTTGTTCTGCATATCGACTGTGCTCTTTTTTTCTTACGTCAACCCTTTTCCAGTGCATAGTGAAGGGTGAGCGCTCACACTCTGGGTAATGGGTTCTGACTTTTTTTTCTTGGAAGATCTGGAGAGCCTTTCAACTAATTAACCCCCTTAATGATTGCTCAAGCTGAAAGGATCAAGCAGTACCTAAGTGTTAACTTCTATACATTGGCTGCATAATAAGTGGTCTGTTGAAGTTATGGCTTTAGATTACCAGTTAAAGAATTGCTGATGTTTGAACAAAATGTTTTATGTGACATAACCCAAAATAACATGGTGTTTGTTCCCAGGGTGAAGGTGTTGCTTATAGAGGACGTGTTTTGCTGGAACTCACTACTAAACTGGAAAACTCCTCAACTCAAAAGATTGAAGACATTTCTAGTGATGACATCCTGGTTGTTGAGGTAAGTGTTTTAACTTGATCTAAATAATTAAGAAAGCAATAATATTGCATTTATATTGTGTGTAAGCTACACAACTGTCATCAGCACTTTATGGTTGACCTTGCAATATTTCCCAGAGCAACGAAGTGCACTATTAACAATTAATTAACTTGTCTCAATTCAGTTTTTCTCATCAGATTCCTCATTTAAGTATTCTAAATATGTGCGCGCTATAAATTTAGATCCCTGTGTAGTAGTTTAATAGATCTAGAATGATTGCCATGGCCATGGTGTGATACTAAAAAAAAATATATAAGTAACTGGCCTGTCATCACATGGGTTTAGGACTATTGATCTTTTTAAACAGATATGGTATTGAATTAAAAGAAAAAGCTAAAAAGAAAAGCATGGCTTTTTCTCATAATCATGATATAATCAGTGTTTTTTTTAATGAAACTTGTATACCTGAGGTTAGGCCACTTCCCAAAGTGAGATGTCTCTGAATATATTGCAGGCATGTTAAATGTGATCGGATAGGCGGGTAACTATAAATACACAAAATCCTTTGGTGTAAACACTAAGGGGACCCTTTACTAAAAACTGAATTTAATTTTTTTACCACGAATCTCAAAAAATGTGTAGTTTTGCTATATTTCTAAAAAGCTCTAAAATTCTATTCATTAAATGGAAAAAACCTCTTAACCTCTAAGGAAAAACTTTGCGAAGTAAAAGTAGTTGAGGTGCTATGGAAGTCAATGGGAGCTGATCTAATTGGACCACTTTAAATCAATGTGAACTTTGGGATGTTTTTCAGATTTTTTTCCCCTAGGAATTGTCTGAGGTGTAATTGTTTTGCTGCATTTTTTTTGTTTGTTCTTTTGTATTGGAGTTTGTGAGTTTAGTCAGGTGGGAGAATACCACCTTTTTCAACATGAGTTCAATGAATAGGGCTGGTGCTAAACTTAATTTTTGCTCATTGTTTAAATTAAAAAATATAAATGGCTTTTGTTTGCAGGATAGCTAAGCTAAATGCAACTTAAAAGCTATTGTTCAAGGATAACCTGGTGGGAATGAATGTCAATGGGTTTTTTCAAATGTTCCACATTTAGAAATATCAGCACAGACGAAAGTACTGCTTGTGTGCAGTTTTCCATTCCGCCACCATGATACAAGATATTGGTGAAGCTATTCAGTTTGAAGTCAGCATTGGCAATTATGGCAACAAATTTGATAGCACTTGTAAGCCACTGGCATCTACAACCCAATACAGTCGTCCTGTATTTGATGGTAAGTATATATATATATATTTAGCCTGTTCCTTCTCTCTATAAGGTCTTTTTTGGTACAAGCCAATCAACCAACATCAAAAAGTCTTCATATTCTGAATCAGTAGGTTGAGTTTTGTATAAATAGATTTACAAAGACCTTCTATATTAAATAAAAACAGTAATTAACAAAACAAGTATGACAAAGAAGGAAGAGGCACAATCATGCATTGCAACTACCACAAGTCAGATCCCTGTGTTACCCATTTAGTTTCATATTAATATGATATATGTTTTTATATTTTCTGCTTATTACAACTTCACATGACATGGTACTTTGTAACCAACTTCCTTTTTGGAAATCCCCATATACAGAGATGATGTAGGATTCATCATGCAGTCAGTACTGCCAGATTATGCACTATAGTCCATATCCACTGTTACAGAAATACGGAGACATTTTTGGAGATGACCCTTTCAAATTTCCCATACAAGCTATATTGTCTCTTAGTTATGTTGCTAAGCGCTTATAATACTTTAATTTGTGCATTGCTCCTTTCCTTCTTTGGTAATGTGTGTTTATTTTTAATAAATACTCTAGAAAATTACCATACCTTCTGCTTTGGCGTTCTTTACAGTGCAAGGAAAAATGATTCTTAAAGGAGAACTAAAGCCTAAATAAAGATGTAGAAATGTTGTATGTTATGTTTTGGGCTTCTGTACCAGCCCAAGGCAACAATCTGTTCCTCCAAATATACCCCAGTAGCTCCCCATCTTCCTGTGCATCTTCAGTGCATTCCACAACCTCACTGTCCTCACTGTGAAGAACCACCTAAGTTGCTTCAAATGAAAGTTATTTTCTTCTAGTCTGAAGGGGTGGCCTCTGCTGCTATGATCCTCTTTATAGATAAAAAGGTCCCCTGATATTTGTCTATAAAGTGCCTTTTTTCCAGAGAAAACAACCCCCAACCTTGACAGTCTCATACTTTAACGACGAAACCGACGCGATGGAAATGACGCGACACGCCGAAGTTGACGCGATGCGCGTCTAAAGCGTGCCGTGACTCGTTTCGCTAATTTTTCGCCAATTCACGAATTTCTCTGGAAATTCGCGAATTTTTCGGCGAAGCCAAACTTGGGAGTTTCGCCCATCACTAATCAGAAACCAGTGCAAGTAGCAGCAGAATGTAATAATCAGCCTTGCAACATCAGCTTATATTGCAGGCCATTTTCACTTTCTGCTTTTTCCTGTATAAAGAATTGTTCTTTTCAGGGAAAAAATCCATTACCTTTTTATTAACATCATCTTTCTATCAACTACTTGAGGAGTTTTGCTCTTTTTTATTATAGGCAACTTTTATTACTACCTACCCTGGTCATTCACCAAACCTGTTGTAACATTAACTTCATACTGGGAAGACATAAGTCATCGGCTGGACATTGTTAATATTCTTCTAGCCATGGCAGATCGACTGGTGAGTCCTTTATGGTTCATTATCCTTACATCTAATGTTTGTGCATGTAAATTAGATACTGGTTTATAAGGTAAAATAAAAACAAAGGGTGCACTCTGATGGATGATTATTTGATGGAATAGTTGGGGGGAAACATAGTTGTAAATTCTGCAACCATATTGAAGGCACAGTGACAGATTAAGGTCCACTTTTCACTGTTCTGTGTGGATTCAGCAACAGGTGAACAGGGGTTATTTGACTACTGTGGATGAAATGCTCATGTGCCATAATCCTTGTTGCCTTGCTATTAAAATCAGTAATAGGAACAACAGGCAATGGCAGATAGCACTCAATTATTCTACTCAATTGAAAACCTTGTTGGATTAAAATATTGGCAGAAGTTTACGTAATTTTAGGTTTGAATGCTTATTATATATGTGAAGTTGATTCCTGCATGGAACTAACAGATGGATCAATACTTTATCTCCAGCAAGCCAACATATCCACACTGAAATCAGCAATACAGGCCAAGCTTCCTGATGTACGTCTCGCAGAAATATGGATGAGGCTTATTGATCAACTTATTGAAGATACAATGTTAGTATAATTCTTCTTAAAATATCTTGACCAAATCTCAATGATATTTTAAAAGGGAGCATCGCCTCCTTGGTGTAAGCAGAGGGGAGATTGTATTTACTTGGACTGCTGTTTTTGATTCACAATTCTCCAGTCTAGCTTTTAATGTGTTAAAACTACTTTGGAAAACTGCAGTTTGAAAACTGCTGAATAGGAGGAGAAAACAATGCTGTAACTGCTTTGCTTGGCAAACTGGACTATATAATGCAGCTGCCCTTCACAGTTTCCCCTTGTAGGGAATAATTTACCAAATACTATGTAAATCTGCAGCGCTATCTCCCACTCATCTGAATGTTAACATTTCTTTATTTTTAATTAAAAGGAGGACAATGCCATCCTTGGAAGGAAAGTCCAATGTTACCGTGCTGGATGAGCAGCGTGAGAAGCTTCGGCAGACCTCCCTCAAACACATACAAGAGGCAGCAATTAAAATGAGGGGGGATGCGACAGATGTGAAAGCAACTTTGACAGAGATTGAGGACTGGTTGGACCGATTACAGCAGCTGTCTGAAGAGGTCTGAACTAAACATTTTGCAATAACCTTCACTTAAGGGTAGGGGCAGACGGGCAATTTCGGGGAGATTTAGTCGCCTGGCAACTAATTGCCTCTTCTGCCAGGTGACAATCTCACCGAACTGCCTTCTTCCTGCCTTCCATCTGCTGAAATGAAGAATCGCCTGCGCTAATGCACCGGCGGTGTTTTGAATTCCAAAGTCCCCAGAAGTTTCCTTGTGAAGCAACTTTGAGTGACTTCAGAAATCGAATTGACGTGAGTGCATTAGGGCAGGAGATTCTTCATTCAAGCAGACAGAAGACAGATGGAAGGCAGTTCGCGGAGATTGTCGCCCCACAGAAGAGGCAATTAGTTGCCAGGCACTTAATCTCCCCGAATCTGCCCCTACCTTAAAATAGGAAAATATAGTTACATTGTCTTTGAGTAAATTATCAATACTATGCTACCATTTATATCAATGAAAATAGAGCGTATTAAAAGGTAATCTAAATATTAAACTTACAAAAGCCCAGATCTTATCATTCAAAAAGCTACCAAATATGATAATGCAATTTCCTATAGAGTCTTCTTCTTGTAGGATGTTTGACTGCCTTCATTTTTCTTTATAATAAAAAACAGTACTTTGAAAATAATTTAATTAAGATAGATTACTCCATGTTAGTGACACAGTGTCCCAAACATACTTTAAAACGTTTTTACTATGGGACACATAGACTATTTTAACTGGTAAACAATCTTATCTATAGAAATATATGCAATTCTTACAAATACTTGTAAAGTGTCAACAACCACATAACTTCTATTATTTCCAAAAAAATTGCACAGTGTACTTCTTTAAGATCCCTGCTTATTTTTAAGATAAGCGCCTCCACATGTCAGTCTAATGATAGTCTAGAAATTGGGTGTTCTAACCAAACCAGTCCCTGATACTATTGGTCTATGTGTTGGTCTATGTGTAGCCTATAAATCACTTCCATTTATTTTGGTATTTAAAATATATCGAAAAACACCCAACTCTTCAGGCATTCCAAAAGGTCTGATATCGGGTGAAGTTCTCAACCATAGTTATTATTGCATGGTCTTAGTGCTCGGTTAGTACTACAAATAACAAAAGGTAGTTGGTTACTAAATAGTACCAGGTGACATTGGTATGAAATTTGATACTAATTCTTGAAATTTGTCCTCATCCATCTAGATCAAGTTGTCATGCTTATATATTTAAAATATATTGAAATAAATATATTGACCTGCTCATTAATGATCAAATATTTCTTATTGCGGCACAGCCACAAAACAGCATGCCAGATGTGATCATCTGGATGATTCGAGCAGAGAAGAGACTCGCATACGCACGTGTTCCAGCCCATCAGGTTCTCTTTTCCAAAATCAGTGAGGAAGCATGTGGCAAATACTGTGGAAAGACACAAACTGTATTTTTACAGGTATATAAAGGTTATGATTTTGAAAAGACTTTAAATTGAATGTGGGAGAATCTGACCCATTTTGCAGAAAATTCACGAAATGGTGAAAATTCACCGAAGTGCAGTCAGTGGGTGACAACATTTTTTTTGACATGCAGCAAATTGCACAACTAATTCTTTCACCCATTTGAGTCTATGGGCATCAGCTTCTTGGCAAAACTTGACAAAAAATTTTGCTCATCACTAAAAGCAATAAAAGCTCAAACCTTAAATACAAATTGTGCTTTAAGGAATAACTCTGCCAACAACTGTAAAAGTTTTAATGTTTATGTAACGCTTTTCTGGGCTATATCAGCGCAGATTAGTTAGTGTCCAGCTAAGGCAGAGCA
>CM044444.1:22175366-22191454 GCA_024363595.1 Xenopus borealis
TAGAACTGTGCTCTGCTTTATTAAAAGTTTAAAATGCATCAGTGCCCTCTACAGCTTATTTTATAGATTATTTAGCCTAAATATGTATGGGGGAGTGCAGCCTCTATTAGCCTGCACCTTTGGGGGGGAAATAATTTACTGTTACAGGTGCCTTTTAAAGGTAAGCAGTAAGATGTTTTATTATGTACACTACACACTGTCAAAGACAATTTAGCAGTATACGCAGAGTTTTTGTTATTGACGTTCACTACATTTCCCTATTTTATCTGTTCTGGGCTGGTAAGTTGTACACTTAGTCATCAGCTCCACACCTAGAGGAGGCTTGATAAAGTTCACTCCAACTTTGCTGGCTGATGGAGAGGACTAAAGTTAATATTATATAATGTTTGAAGGCCTTGATGGGCCCTGGGCAAAGAGCCAACTAGTGGGCCCCCTATGCCCCTGGCGCGTGCAGCGCACCAGAAAATTTTTGAAACCGGTCCTGCCCCCCCTACCTCCCTGTGTTTCCTCCATCTTTAATCCCTGTGTGCGTCCCCTCCCTCCATCTTTCTCCCTCCTTATGTCCCCTCCTTCCATCTTTCTCCCTGCGTGTCGCCTTCCCTTCCTGTGTGCTTACCCTCCCTCCGTCTCCCTCCCTGCGTCTCACCCCACCCCCTCTATTTTTTGGTGGAGTAAGATCCCAAAAGCAGTGGGCCCTGGGCAGATGCCTCATCACTTACATTATTAAAGCGGCCCTTCCAACAGCCATCAATTTAAATTCAACATATAGTGGAATTAGGGATGCACCGAATCCAGGATTTGGTTCTGGATTCGGCCAGGATTAGGCCTTTTTCTGCAGGATTCAGATTCAGCCGACTCCTTCTGCCTGGCTGAACCAAATCAGAATTCTAATTTGCATATGCAAATTAGGGCCAGGGAGGGAAATCATGTGACTTTTTGGCACAAAACAAGGAAATAAAAAATGTTTTCCCCTTCTCACCCATAACTTGCATTTGCAAATTAGGGTTTGGTCTGGAATCTTTCGGGATTCAGGGGTACGGCCGAATCCAAAATAGTGGATTCAGTGCATCCCTAAATGGAATGAGGCCCCACAGTACATTTCTAAGTCAATTTGTTGTTAACTGCTGGCTTACATAAATATAATAGAGTATGGAGGGCATGAAAATATTTCTACAAAGGATAATTTGTCAGAACTTAAACTGGCCAAAGGCACAACGATCCAATTCGTACGATTTTTGAACCATGTGTGGAGTGTCCTGACTTTTGTCTTGCCATGCTGATAGGTCCTTCAGTCGATCGGACTGGTTAAAAGATTTCGGTCGGCTGATGATGATATCGCTGCACGATTTGCTGATCTGACAATCTTTGTCGGGAGACTGTCACCAGCTTTTGTCGGACATAAACTTCCGTACGATTGCTGTAGGGGCTGAACATCAGCTGATCTGTTCTTTTACTACTTTATTTAATCTGAAGGTTAGAGGCAGATCGGGAGATGATTTGTACGATTGGATATTTGTGTCTATGGCCAGCTTTAGTATGAGATCAGCTGCACAGGTAGTATGTTTTTCATGAGTTTGTTCCAACATACATACATTTCCCAGACTAACAAACAAGTTATATTAAGAGGCAAAACCATTTAGCTAGAATTTTGTATTCTGTAAATAGATTTTTTTAGTTGTGCAAAACAATCAGCTCATCTTGCTTTTCTGTACTCTAGTACCCACTTGACAAGACCAAAGGTATCAAAATGCCTGCTCAGCTGCGAGTGAACATATGGCTGGGACTGTCTGAAGTTGAAAAGAAGTTTAACAGCTATTCAGAAGGAACCTTTAGTGTTTATGCTGAAATGGTAATCATGATCTTCTCAAAATGGATGTTCTATGTGCATGGGTAATTAAAGAAAATAGCTAATAACGATGAATGAATGAAACTACGTCCTAGATTCCTAATTGGCTGATGTCAAAGAAGCAATTTACAAATTTCCTTCCACAATCCAAAACGAAGGTTTAGAACACCCTCAGGTTTTGCAGCAATTCTGTTTCAGAACTTTTTGGTTTATTTTAGCCTAAGCAAAGCCTGGCAGTGATTTTAGAGAGAATTGATGAAACCTTAAATACAATATGTAAAAAGTTGAAAAATAAACTGTAGCACTGAATATTTTACTTCTAGTATGAAAATCAAGCTCTCTTACTTGGGAAATGGGGCACCACCGGACTTCTAAAGCGCCACAAATTTTCTGATGTCACTGGCTCAATAAAACTGAAGAGAGAACGTTTTTTGCCTCCAAAGGGATGGGATTGGGAAGATGACTGGAAGGTGGACCCTGAAAGGAGGTGAGGTTTAGTTGTATGTGCTGTGAGAAATGCTTTGGACTTACTGATGGAATACTATCAATTAAAGTTCTGCAAGTGTTATCCTTACAACAGTATCTTAATAATAAGCATGCTGTCACCTTCACGCTAGGCATTCACGTGCAGATACTGATTGACCTCAAATGAGTCAGCATCTTATTGGCTTTGTATATCTCTATCTAGTTGGGTTTATGCCAGATATCTAACCTGTCCTAACATGATCCAATCCGTCTTCGGAGCCAAATATCCGTGTAACCGTATTCTGTTTGCCAAATTCAACCAATGATCCTTTGCTGTCCTGCTTGTATGACTATTACCTGACCCTTTATGATTACTTGTGTAGAGTTTTTCCTCCTTTTTTTTGCAGTTTTATTCTTTTCCAGCAACAATTCTATTCTTCTAATCACTTTGCAGCTTACTAACAGAAGCTGATGCTGGTCATACTGAATTTACAGATGAAGTCTATGAAAATGAAGCACGATATCCAGGCGGTGAATGGAAGAAGGCAGAGGAAACATTTACTGATGCAGTAAGGCACTATAGCATATAACTAGACCATATTCATAGAATAAATACTTTTCATACCCAGCCTGCAGTTGTACCAGAATTGCATAGAGATACAACCACAATTGAACACTTTACAATAGGTCTAATAACCTCTTGAAACCATTCAGATATTTACTTTGTCAGGTGACCAGTAAATAATATCTGCTCAGTGATTACTGTAGGTTACCTGTGGCTTATTATATTATCCTTTAAAATTAAAAAAAGAGTTGGAGACATTTTCTTGTATAGCACATCATTATAACCTATTATTCCTGTAGACAAAAAAGTATATTATACAGTATATACTATATAGAAAACTCCTATAACAGCAGAAATACTTGTGGTATTTGGTAAGCATCTCTGTGGTCTCATGTAGCACAGTGATGGGAGAACAGGTCAAGACTTACAGAAATATGTCAAAGGGCAAGCACTTAAAATGTCAGTTTAAAAGGAGAACTTGTGTTGCCTTACAGTGTCTAATCTTGATTTTGGGTCAGTGCCCCTTCCTAAAAATAAACATAGAGGCTTAGTGCAACACCAGAGTTCTTGTCATATGATGAACATATCATTTTGGTATAATATAAAGTTTAATTTGCCACAGATTTCTTTTTGTAAAACAAGCAAGTATTCATTCTTCTGTTCAGTTTAGGTGTACTATCCACCCATTTGACTAATGCATTTATAACCTAAAAGATAAATAGGAAGGGATTTACAATGTTGCCAATTAACTTGGTTCAAATGTACTTCTAATGATGTCATTAAATGCTGAAACGGATGTATAGTGTAGACCATTTTATATTCATAAAATAATGTTACTATATTAAAGATTCAAAAGATCTGCCCTTTCTTGAAAGGCTATACCTACACCTGCCATCTGCCATAGTAGTTGTACGGCCATTCTACGACTATTCTATGACCCCATAAGACGGGTCCATTAGACACTACTTAAGACATGCCCCACTTTGTTATAGTTTGGACCGAATGGGGTCATTAGAAAAATGATGAGTTAAGGAAAAAATGCCAAAAACAATTAAGGCCATAATTATAAAGAGCATCTTGTACTCTGGCCCAAAGTTGGACCTTTTCTGCAGATTTGACTCCTGGCAATGGAATGGAATGTCTGTTCTTTTTTTTTTCCCAACAGCAGTGACAAGTGTTAGGCATTTAGAATGAAAAATTAACATGTGGGTTTCTGAGCTCAAAACTACTTTTGATAAAAACTTTCCTAAGCATTGTTTTTCATTTTAGAATGGGGAAAAATCACCCTCACCGAGTGATCTTGTCTGCCCATTTGGTTGGATCTGGGAAGATGATGGATGGATGCAGGATATTAATCGAGCTGTTGATGAAAATGGTATAGTGGATATGTTTTGTTACAGTCAGAACTTTTCTATCCCTTCAGGTTGAAGCGTAGCTGTGCATTTTTACCCTAAGTTTCAATAGGAAAATATCTGAAACACAAATATCAGACTGGGCATAACATAACCAATAGTCAACACTACAATAGTTTGATGCAAAGGTATGGGATCAATTATCTGGAAACCTATGCAAAGACATAATCATTTAATTTTCAATGTAGTACATTTGGATACTTGGTTGTATGGGATATTATATATATATATATATATATATATATATATATATAATACTGCTAATATGGGATATTATAAACAAGTCTTCCCCATGTTTGTGTTATTCATGATATTTTCTTAATGTGCATTTTCACAAAAAACAATCCACCTCTATTTTATTCTATTGTTTAGGCTGGGAATACGGGCTTACCATTCCTCCCGACAGTAAACCAAAGTCTTGGGTTGCAGCTGAGAAAATGTACCACACAAACAGACGTCGAAGGCTAGTGCGAAAGAGAAAGAAAGATCCTACAGTATCAGCTACCTCAAAGGTATAGCATAGCACCACTTTAAAGGGCAGATTTATCAACACTTTTTACTGAAATTTTTTGCTGCAAAAATTCATTTGTATTCAAGTTTCCAAAACACAAATATCGAGATGTATTCAGCACAAAACAATTGAACACTAAAATTCTTAATAAGTCTATGGAAATTCAATCTACTTTTCAATTTAAGTTTATGATAAATGGTTAGCAAAAAAAGAGATTTTTAGTTACAAAAGTTTGTACAAAGTAATAAGCTGATGCGCCCCGTCAAGGCAGTGTCTGTGTCAAAATGAAAAGTGAAAAAAGTATTATCTTTGGGGGGAGAAAGGCCATATCTGCTTTTCTTTGTTTAGCATGATCTCTTACAAAGACACCAAGCGGGGGGGTTGGGAGAGAAAGCATTGAGGAGAACGCCACCTCCCCCATAAAATATATAATATTACTTAAACAAGAATATGCAGCTCAATTCTTTTTAATTATTCTTTTATTGTATGTTTGGTTAACACTAATTTTTAGGGTTACTTATGAACACAATGTTGACCTGCTTTTCCTTCTGAATAATATTATGGTGCTTTAACCAACATTTGTGGCTAAGCTCTAGCACACTGAGCTTCTTTGTGTTTTACTGCTAGCCGGTACTATCAACACTCAGCTACTGAAAGATAAACACAATAAGAAACTGAAAAGTTCTCACTATTTTTCTGAAAACTACTCCAACCAAATCTGCACTGACTTTTTCCTCCTTATTATCAATACATTTTTCCTAAAAAATATTTGTGCCAGAAAAAACTCAGTAAAACCATGAAAAAAATCAGAAACCTCCAAATTTTTCAGATTTGATGCCCAAAAACTCAGACTTTTTTGGATTTGGCGACTAAACCACAAAATCTTCATATTATTGAACAAAACCCGGCTCAGATTAGGATATCAACGTGACTTTTGCCATTGACTTCTATATGAAATTATCAGGACTGAGTTGGAGTACTTTTTTATTCTGGCTTTTAAAATGTGGGTTTTTTCCTTTGAAAACATTTTGTTTTTCCCTTTAAAAGTCCAAAATAAATAACCCCCTTGGACACTTACTATATTGTGTCTCTAGCATGGGAAAAATGCCTGCATTAGTAGTTCTAAAACAAAACATGGATGGTTTGACATTTCCTCTATGGGCAGATAAAAACACAGCAGTTCTACGGAAATGATGTTCCTTAAATTAGGAGGTGTGACAATTTTTCATGACATTTGTAACTACAGTATCCTAATTTAGAAAATGTATAATACAATGCAATAATGTATACATTATATATAATACATACAATAATGTATTTTTATGAAATATTTAAGACTCCTTTAGTAATTTGTTTCTTTTGAAAATGTAGGCAGCGCTGACTCCACAAGAACAGGAAGGATGGGAGTATGCTGCTCTGATAGGTTGGAAGTTTCACATGACACCACGCAGCTCAGACACATTCCGCCGAAGACGCTGGAGGAGGAAAATGGCTCCTTCTGATCAACATGGTGCAGCTGCAATATTTAAACTGGAGGGTGCTCTAGTGAGTGTAAAAGGAAAAAGTGAGGTTGTAAAAGGGAAAATCTGAAATAACATCAATTCACTACATTACATTGATTCAAACATATTAATGAATGGTATTTCTCTTAAAGGGGTTGTTCACCTTTGAGATAACTTTTAGTATGATGTAGAGAGTGATATTCTTAGACAATTTGCCATTGGTTTTCATTTTTTATTATTCTTGGTTTTTGAGATATTTAGCTTTTTATTCCGCAGCTCTTCAATTTGAATTGTAAGCAATCTGGTAACTAGGGTCCAAATTACCCTAGCAACCATGCACTGATTTGAATAAGAGACTGGAATATAAATAGGAGAGAGTCTGAATAGAAGGATCAGCAATAAAAAGTAGCAATAACAATACGTTTGTAGCCTTACAGAGCATTTGTTTTTTTAGAAGGGGACAGCGACGCCCATTTGAAAGCTGCAAAGAATCAGAAGAAAAAGACAAATAACTATAAAACTATAAATAATAAATAATGAAAACCAATTGAAAAGTTGCTTAGAATTGGCCGTTGTATAACATAATAAAAGTTATATTAAAGGTGAACTACCCCTTTAAAGGATTATGTTGCATTCTCTAGTTCAGGTAAAATTAAACAGTCTGAATAGTGGGTCAGAACAAGTAAACTGTATATGCACAGAAATTTCATGAAAGCTTCATCTATTTAGGGAACTGATATGACAGAAGATGAAGAGAAAAAAGGTACAGAAAAGCAGACGGCAACAAATGTCTTCGGTGCAAACACGCCCATAGTTTCTTGTACATTTGACAGTAAGTAATATAAACCTTGTTACTAAAATGCTCGTTTACAAAAATGAACAGTTGTGTCCAAAATGTGCAGTTGTGCCCTTCCTCTTTATTTACGAATGCAATTTGAACAACCTTGAATGGTCTTAACTACTCTCATTAAATGCTAGGCCAATGATCCATGAAGTCTGTGTCTGATGTTGAGCTAATAATATCTATATAAAGTAGCAGTAACATTGCATATTAATTAAAGAGTGAGAATATTAGGGGTCATTTAGTATGCACCCTACATTGTCCTGCACAATGCCATTTATTTTATACTTTACCCTACATACAGTTTTGCAGAGTCCTGTGTTTGCCCCATAAATGGCTGGATAGGGTGTCACTTGGAGCTGCGAGCTGTACCTTGACCCCCATTTTTTTTATCCAGCATGAGATCAAATGTTGAGAGAAATCAGTCCCAAGGCTCAAGTATTTTTAAAATGAATACTTAGTGGCTTGTTTTTAAAGAAAACATGAATTATCAGTACTATATGTTTACAATCAAAGTTGAGCCATCTTCAATTGGAATTATGTGTAAATGAATTACCTCATTAGGTTTTTAAGCTCTCAAAAACCTGAAATACTCAATAGATCATTACATTTATTATAAATATACTGAATAGAAAATTGGTTTCACCCTAGTTTGAGAAAATTTAACACAATATTTATTACTTTTCTAAGAATTATACACCTACCATATGCGTTGCTACATTTATCAAGCCCGGGGTCTCACGCCCTTGGATATAGACAGCTTTTCAGGTAAGAAAACGTTTTTATTTAAATCTTAAGCATATACTGTACATAAATCTTGTTGTGGGTGGTGCAGTAGATTTCTTCTAAAATAATACTGGAATAAGCGTTGTGTTTTTTTACTTTCTAGACCCATATGCGCATGTATCATTCCTTCACCAAAGTAAAAGTACAGAAACCATGCGCTCCACTCTGAATCCAACATGGGATCAGACAATTCTATTCAATTCTGTTGATATCTATGGAGACCCCCATGCAGCTGCACAAAATCCTCCAAATGTAGTCATTGAAATATTTGACCATGACCAAGTGGTGGGTATACTGTGTTTTATTGTACTTCAATGGAATCTGATCAGCACTATATCATCGTCTTACTTTTGTTTGATTTCATGTAGGGAAAAGATGAATCTCTTGGCAGAAGTGTGTGTGTGCCCATGGTTAAGCTGAATCCTGAAGTTGAAATTACACCTAAACTTCTGTGGTATCCTGTCATGAATGCAAATCAGCATTGTGGGGACCTCCTTATGGCTGCAGAGCTTATAATTCGAGACAAGGTGAGTGGATTCCTTTGTCTTCAAAGTGTTTACTTTTGGTATTCTGGTACCCCTGATCAAGCTCTGCAAACTGTAAGTAGAGATGAGTGTGTTTCTGAATAAAACAATTGTGGACATTTTTCACATTATAGTTTTAAATATGGAAAAGATAATCAGTTTTATCCACAGTATGTTGCAGCAATTTGCCATCAAGAGTGTTTGGTACAAAGTCTGTAACTTTTGTGGCAGCGGCAACCACAAATATGCAAATAAAAAAATATATTTTCAGAACAACAATCAACCAATATTTCATTCTTCTTTGATTACATTTTTACAAGTTTTTTTTGTACTGAATAAATCTGTGTAAATGTTCCTTAAACAGGATGGATCCAACCTGCCTATTCTTCCATCGCAGAGGGCACCACAGATATATATGGTGCCCCAAGGAATTCGCCCAGTGGTTCAACTCACTGCTATTGAGGTAATTTTTTTTCATCCACGTTTTAAATAAATATATTGTTTTGCGTGTATTCTATAACCCAACTCATTCCAAAATTTTACATAATTCTGATCAATCTAATTTGTCTCAACAGATTCTTACTTGGGGCCTGCGGAATATGAAAAGTTACCAGCTGGCATCTGTGACATCTCCGAGCCTTATTGTTGAATGTGGAGGAGAAATTGTTGAGACTGCAGTGATCAAGAACCTTAAAAAGACTCCAAACTTTCACAGTTCTATCCTTTTTATGAAAGTGGTAATGCCAAATAGATAGAAAAACAATTCTTTTTCTAAACAACCACTTAAAGCACACTTATGTTTGTGAAAAAAAGGATGTAATGGCGTGTTTGTATATAGTAATACATATGTTTCAAATATGAGTTCCTCTACAGATTCGTAGGTGTAAATACTGTATGTACTCTCTGGTCTGCTATAGAAGGTGCTCTCTGATGTTATTATTGTTCCATAGATGAACGTGAAAAGAATAAACTGAATGAAAAGCGCTGTTGCTAAACACTACAGTTAAGTTGCTTTATTTGTGAGATTACATGCAGTGACATTAAATCTCTCTCTCTGTAGCTTTTGCCAAAGGATGAAATGTATGTGCCTCCCATCATTATCAAAATTGTAGACCATCGTCCTTTTGGAAGGAAACCTGTTGTAGGACAATGCACTATTGAGTGCTTGGAAGAGTTCCGATGTGATCCCTACATCACTAAGAAAGAAGATGCTCCAGAACTCAGAGGTAAAGCAAACACATTTCTCAACCCTTTGTGTGTCACGGGCATTACGCAATTAAATTTATACCCAATTAATCAAGGAAACGTGTTACATTAATATGGTTTTTGAATTTGTTTAAATGCCCTCCATACTGTAAGTTACAGTTGGGAGGATAAATCACAGATCTAGGGAAATGAAAGAACAAGATGTAAAGAGGAAAATCAGATCACCCACAAAATTAGTTTGAGGGAAATCTGTCCCATAGAGCATTCTATCAACACTTAAGCTTGGAATGTAATTCTGTTTTGTATATATTAGTATTGTGTTAATCCTAGTGTATTGTATGGATACACAAGTAGCACTATATAAATAAAAATAAATATACCTACAAGTGGATATTCAGATTTGTACCGATTACAAACTTTGATATTTAAACATTTTCCTTTAGTTGCACGATTAACTTCCTCCCCCCCTCGTGATGTTGTGATAGAAGTAGAAGACACAAAACCTTTACTGGCTAACCAGGTAAAGTTTAAATGACAGCAGTTTTGTATGTGATTGTATTGCATATATCATTAGCCTAACAAGTAAATGAAATAAGTTGCAATGTGGAAGAGATTCATACTTTCAAACAGATCAACAGTATGTGCAGACTGGTTGCTTTGGGTCATAAGAACTGGTGCAATCTTGAACTTTTTACTACCTTGACCCATTCATTGTCTTACTAACTAAGTGGTGGACCATCAATGTGAAATGATTACTTAATACATGGTACTAACCTCTAATCTAAACTAATCGGTACTTGTTACTGATTAATAACAATAATAATAATAATAATAATAATAATCAGATGCTTGCTTACAAATAGCTTTTGCTTTTTAAGATAATTTATTTACACTTCAACTAGCACTTTAACTAACTATTTCATTGGCATCAATTGCACCACACTTTATTTATTCCTTAATCACTACTAGAATCAAAGTTCTATACATTGGGGATAAAATATAATTGATTACTTTTCTCTGTAACAAATTATTGCAATTCATTAATTCTGACAAGTGTCAGACCTCCGCAGTAACCAACAGGATAATTTTAGCATTTGTAAGTGAATAAGGGCAGCCATCCATTTTTCCTATCATGATTTATTCCATATAATATGCCATTGGACTGTGCGTAAAATGTGTTTATGTTGTTGTAAAGCTTATTGGGTAACATTGTATTTTCTGTCTGTGCAAATGTGTATGCACCCCAAATTCAATAGCCTTGACCCTAGTTCCTGAAGCGCAATAATCTATACTAATTCATTTTCAATCTGCTCTGAAAATCTGATCCTTGAGACAACTGAAATCAATAAGTTTTTCTTTAACTTGGCATGGCATATGGCTACTGCATGTCCCTCAGTGGATCTGTGTCTGCTGTATCCAAGAAACCACCCAACACAGAGCTGTATAAAAAAAAAACAACATGGTGTGGATCAGAAATATTTAGCTCACAGAAATAGGGCCAGCTTTAATACCAATGTAACTGACAAACATCTTGCACAAAAGTCCTATCTTCTAAGACCTATTGCATATGGGTGTTTGACTACCATGGCCTCTGGAGCATAACGGCAGTGGTCTAAATGCCCCCTCTGGGTTTTGACTGCTGCTATTTTTAACTAGCTGACAACACTGGTGAAAGTGACCCCTTATATCTGATTGCTACTATTATCTTTCTGAACAAATCATTGGTGGGAATGTGTGCACCTCACCCTGGAGAGCTATGGGTTCTATTTACGTAGTCCTGCAGATAGATATATGGGTTAGATATTCCTGCACCAGTGATTGTACTGCCTCTCACAGTTCAAAAAGCCTATTATGACATTTTCTACACGTTAATTGAGGTACTGTGTATCAACAACAAACAGAATTGCACAGTGGGTGATGTTAAATTTTGTTTCCCTTATTTCAAAACCAAAAACTAAAAATCAAGTTAGTCAGAAACCTCTCACCCCATTTGGTACCAGAACAATGTACTTTGTAAGAACAAAGTCAAGAATATCAGTGCCAAAGCTCCCTGTACTGTAATTGATATTCTATATGTGCATGTATTCTGCTATGCAGCATTTTGGGGTCCTGGAGCTTTCCAGATAACTGATCTTTCTGTTACTTGGATCTTCACACCTTAAAGGAGAATTCAAGTTCATAGCAGCCATCTTCCAGGTCTTCGGTAATCTTTGTGTCTTATTCTGGCGCATCTGCAATTTTAGTATATTTCGGCACATGCTCAGTTGATGCGAACCAGTAATTACTCTTAATTTGGATCATATACAAGGTACTGTTTTATTATTATTATTATTATTATTATGTTATTATTTTCTATAAAATGGAGAGTTTGGTTGACCATCTTTCCGTAATTCAGAGCTTTGGATAATAGGTTTATGGATAAGGGATCCCATACCTGTATATACATTTTTACAATATTACCTTATGCACTGAAGTGTTTTAGATGTATGTATATAAATACAGATAGAGTCACTTGGATTTGTAAGTTAAATGCGTCATGACTCAGGGCTAATTGAAGAAACTGTGTTATCTAAAGTTATCTTAACTCATTTAGTGCATTTAACCTTTTCATTAGCATACCAAAGCTCCATTGTTTTCAATGGTGAACTCTTTAATTGGATGGGATGCTGTGACACAATATTCTGTGCTAAGTGGAATAAATGAGATAGATGAGTTAAGTCACGACGCATTTAACTCGCCATCCAAAGTGACTGCATCTGTATATACAACATGAGCATTATGAAGGCATTTTCCAGCTTTGTTATTGTTATATACAGTACACACATACTTGGTTTATGCCAAGATGCATGTGGCCTGTTTTGGATGAAAGTATCTTCACAAGGAGATTAAGTCAAACAAAAAAGCAAATATATACGTACAATATATACATAAACAACATATTCAGGTAGTTCACAGTAATATGCTACTTTTTTATGCTGTCAAGTGCCATTCATTTCTATGGTAAGAACATGTGTGGTGCTGTTCACCCAGGAAATCTTTCTGATTTATGTGAAAGTTAGAACTGGAAAATGTCAAAGGCTCACTAAAGTTATAATGAGCAGTTACTATTGTTTATAATTCCTGCAACTAAATCGTGCAACTAAAGGAAAATGTTGTATATTTCCTTTTATCTTTGAGATTTTGGTTTTTCAATATACTTTTCATAATTGTGTATTCTTGAATACAACTTTATGAGCTAGGTCTTTTGGACCTTTTAATCTATTGTATAGTGGCAAAAGAATATACGTACAGTATAAGTGGCAGCTAATCATATTTCTATATCCTTCACATTTATGGTAGTATTCTGCCTGTAACAGTGGTGTAGAAATAAGATTATGGAGGGCTTTCTTATTCAATTTTCTTTGGTATTTCCCTAATCCACGTTGGGCATGGTTTCTTTACCCTAGGAACCTACTTCCATTGGGAGATTAGGTGGAAAAAATCTGTCGGTAAGTAGGTGCCTCTGTTTCTGCATGCATGCCTTTACAGAAGGCATTACTCTGCATGAACATTAATGTCTCTAAATACTAACAGTGACCATGTTTGCTTTTCTGACACCCCTTTTATTATCTGTGCAAACAGCTATTTGTCTATTGATACTTTACTTAAGCCATGTTAAAGTCAAAGTGATTAATTTGTGATTTACTTTTCAACTGGTGAAGCCATTAACTACAAAGAGATAGTGTTTTTGAAGACTGAAGTCTAAACTTGAACATATGGCCATCCAGCATTCGGTTCTATAAAGTATCTGAGTAGGGTTGTACCATGCATTAAGGTAATCACACACATGAATTTTTGTCCCAGGGATTGTCTCAAACCAATTAGCCTTGAAGATCATGGAAATGTTGAGCTGTCTGACACACTTGAGCATCTATTATTTGATTTCCATGATCTCTGACTGTGAAGATCTGTGAGACTTCACCCAATATTAGGTCACTCTGCTAAGACAATGGGGGTCATTTATCAACAATGGGCAAATTTGCCCATGGGCAGTAACCCATAGCAACCAATCGGATAGCTGCATTCATTGTTCTTACTTGCAGCTGGCTTCAAAAAGCTAATCACTGATTGGTTGCTATAGGTAACTGCCCATGGGCAAATTTGCACAGTGTTCATAAATGAGCCCCAATATGTTCTGTGTAGCAGGGCTCAGTAATTGCTGCTTTAATATGTTGCACCAACAAACTCAAAATAGAACAGACAAGTCACACAAAACTGTGTTCTAATTTCCAGTTATTAAGCAGTATGTCAACAGCAATCAGAAAAATGGCTTCTCCAACCACAGTGCATGTATGTATATTATTTAACAAATGCATTTATCACACCTGGGCTTTTTGGAAATCACCTCACCTTACTTCTGAATAGGGATTTTGGAGGGAGTGTTTAGTGAAATTACAGAGCTACTACAACATATAGTTAAATATACTCTCAACATCTACAGTTTAGGTTGTGAATGCAAGCCTTTTGGCTAGGGCTGTACCTGAAAGCTAGTTAAGAAGAAATTTATGAAGAATGCCTATGCGATTCTATTGGAAGCCTAGCTTGAAGGCCAGTTAGAATAATATTGTGGGAAAACACTTATTTGCTACATTAGTACCTTATTCCCAAACCAAGAATACTAAAATGAAGTTGGGTATCCTTTGCTACTGTAATAGCCTCTACATTGCAACATTGTTGGTAGGGTTTGCTTCTATTAAGTCACAAGACCACTAGTAAGATTTGTAGAGATTTGAGCCTAATGCTAATTCACCAGCGTGACGTCAATTCGCAACTTTGCAGATTTGCTAGCGAAGTAGATAGACTTGCGCAACTTCGCACCCATACACCAGGCGAAGTTGCACACTGACGAAGGGACATAACTACGCTAATTCACTAAGATGAAAATTTTACTGAACGTTACCTCTTGCACTAGACGTTACTTTGCCAGGTCAGACCTGTCTAAGTTCAATACAATAGATAGGAGTTTGAAAAAAAAAAAAAAATTTTTTTCTAAGTCCCAAAAAATGCTGGCGTCTTACCTTTACCTTTTCCAATTTTTTTGGAGTTACCCTCATTCCCCCCTATATTTCATAACATATGGCAACTCAATTATACAGTGGGTAAATGTTTATTGGCTGAGCGCAAATTCGCATCTTAGTGAATTTGTGTAGCGCTGGTGAAAATTCAACTGCCAAAGTGCGGCAAACGCCAGCAAAGCTGTCACTAGTGAATTTGCCCCCTTGAGAGTCTGATGAGAGTCTGTTTTCAATGAAACAGGTAGCCTTAGACCAAACAAATCCAGAAAATGACTTCTCATCTGTCAAACTTTAATGTTGACATTATGCATTTAGGCAAATAGTGTCTCCAGGCATCAGCCGAACTTTTGTTTTTAGTCTGTTTCCACTCTCTCTCTGTGAATGGTTCTTTTGCTTCCATGGCTTCAACAGACAGTTAAAACTTAGCACTGAGGGTTCCAACTGACATCATTTTAGATGGAGTACCTGGATACTTTTAACCATGTAGTACATCTTAAAGGGCAAGGAAAGGCAAAGAAATAAAATCCGATTTTTACTTTCTTTAATGAAAAAGAAATCTATCTCTAATATACGTTACTTAAAAAATGTGTACCGTTTTTATAAGAAACCTGACTGTGTGCAGTGGAATTCTCCCTTAATTTAGTGCTGTGGATAAGAATTGTCAGATTGTCCCTAACTTTGGCTAGGACACAATCGTACTTATGAAAAGCAGGGAGAGCCCCCGCTTTACTTACCAGCCATGCAGAACTCAAACAGCTTTGTTTTTGATCATTTATGACGATCCCTAAGCAGCACAGACCATACTGAGCATGTGCAGTGCCAGTGTCAGGCAAAGATGTATAACAAAGTTACAAGATGACAGCCCCCTGTGGCCAACTTTGAAAGCATAAATTATTTGCTTGATTAGGCTTGTGGTGCAGTAAGTTCATGTTTATGTTTAGTATACAAAATACAACATTTCTAGCCTTATTCTATTTTACACTTTCCTTGTCCTTTAAAAACAGGTTTTTCCTTTCCAGTACTGGGTATGAGTGCTAAAGCAGATGAAGTCACCTGTATTAAAGGGGAACCACTATAAAAATAAACATTTTATATAGAAAATGGAAATAAGACACTTTCTAGCGTTAATACTTTTAAAATATGGTAGTATTTCTGGTATAATCAAGCTAATTGTCACTATTGCTTATCAGCAGTCTGTCTCTTCTCATGCATGCTTATGCTAGAGTTTTGTTCTCTAGTTATTGTCTAGGGAAAAGGAGCACACACACCAGTGGATTTGATCTGTCACTCAACTCAGACCCTATCATTCAACTGATTATATATACAGATGCAGTCACTTTGGATTGTGTGTTAAATGCGTCATGACTTAACTCATC
>CM044444.1:22194075-22222130 GCA_024363595.1 Xenopus borealis
GGGGCCTTACGGCAGATTACCCTATCCACCTTTCTAATAATTGAATCCCCTATGACTAGATTCAATTATTATTGGTTTATTACACTTCAAGCATTATAATAAAGGTCTAAAATGTCTATCTATGTCTGTTCCAACACTTAAGTATGTATGTTAGCGATGCTGGTTTATAATTACATCACACTTTTTAAAATAAATCCTTTTTTAAAAATGTATTTTATATATTTAAAATCTCAGTGATTTTGTTTGTTAGCTTAAGGCAGTCTTTCTAATATTTGAGTCATGTCGCAAATATAAAAGAGCGATTCAAGACCAAACTTTTTAAGTCTTCTTTCATGCTATTTATAAATATTTGAGGGGTGGTGAGCGAATCTGTGCTGTTTTGCTTTACCCAAAAATTTAGGAAAAGTGAAAAATTCTCGAAATGCATTGAAGTCAATAGGCATCAAAAAACTTTTTATGCGCAAAAATTTTTTTCCCTCCATCTAAGCATTAAAGTGGGTATTTTTCCCATTGATTGCTGCCCAGGTGCATATTTGCTAAGTATTGATAAAAATGCCCCACTTGGGGCTGCCTTTAGTTGGTACCCTTATTTAGGGGCTGATTTAATAATTGTCAAATTTCGAATATAAAAAAATTCGAAATTCGACCATCAAATTTTTTTGGGGGTCATTTTTGATAGCTATTTCGATCCGAACAATTTTTACAAAAAGTGATTTTTGATTTTCCAGGACTTAGAAAATTGAGAAAAGTAAAGCTTCCAGGAGGTCCACCATAGGCTACAAGGGCAATTCGTCAGCTTTAAGGTGACAAATAGTCAAATTTGTATTTCGAAATTTGAATTCTCTAATTTTTTTCAATTCAAATCGAATTTTGGGCTATTCAATAGTCGAAGTAGCCCAAAATTACTTCAAAATTAGAATTTTAAAAATTCTAATTTTATTGAAAAATTCACTTCGACCCTTAGTAAATGTGCCCCTTAATAAGCTTAGTATGTAATAAATGTACAGTATCTAATAACAATATCTATCTATAGTATTAAAACTGATATACTATACATTATTTTCTAAACATGTTGTCTTTTTTTCCCCAACCTTTGTTCTGTTGTTGCGTATGTGTTTTGAAAACAGCTACAAGAAAAGGTAAGCTATGTTCACAACAAAAAATGTATCCATGTCAAATAAACGTAAGGCAGAGACAAAAATTGCTATTGGTGTAATGACCAGGTGCATTAGAGTTTGATGCATTGCAAGGAATGTTGCTTTGGGAAAAAATTGGTGTTAACTTTTGTGATTTACAAGTTTTCCCTTTTTTGTTTACTTCAGCCCACAATCAAATTGGTAACACAAATAAATATAAACACACACTTTCCCATTATTTATCATTAAAGGGCAATTACCTCACTTTCAGAGGTAACCAACACACAAAATTTGGTCAAATATATACTCAAATTCACCCTCTACTCTAGCAGCTACACTGCTGGCAGTGCTAAATGTACAGATTCCTTTTCGCTTCAACAAATAAGCAACATTACCACAGGAAGACCAATTAGCACCAAAATGTGTATAAATGCTGGTGCCATTGCAGTATCAGGAACAAGCACTGTATATTGAACATAAATATGGATATGATAAATTTCTTCTATTATAAAAAATAATCATTGCACCTCTAATGGATAAAGCAGGAGATACAGTAGAAGGTGGTTGTAGCTTTTTAATCCTTTAATATATTTAGTCGTTTAGTGAACCTCTCTATGCATAACATTTAAAACACTGCTGTTATAACAGGAGGAAGAAGTAGTGGACTGGTGGTGCAAGTACTATGCTTCAGTCGGAGAGCCTGAGAAGTGTGGTCAGTATATCCAGAAAGGATACTCCACTCTAAAGGTAACTTATCATTTTGAAATCTTTGCTTAAATCCGGAGTTGGCAATGTAAAGAAGAGTGACTAGTGATGGGCGAATCGGCAGCGTTTCACTTTGCCAATTTTTCTGTGAATTTCTAGAGAAATTCGCGAAACAGCAATTAATCTCGCAGATTTGCTGCAGGCGAATAAATTTGCCCATCACTATGAGCAATTGCTCCAAGCCGCTTTTAGTAACTTTTAGCCAAAGGCATTTGTGAACAGTTTGCGAATGTTAGTTTATTTGAAGAAATGTCATTGCATAGTATTAGTATTACAATTCTGAGCTACAACTAGTTAGCATTCATAATCCATAACTGTCTCTCTAAGACACCAGATGGAAGTAAATGTTCTAAAGAGATATTTTGTCTAGGAGACACTTTCTTGTGGACATTCACCTTTACATTATGCTTAGTACAGTATGTAATAGATGGGGCCCATTCTTAGCACCTTTTCACTACATGTTCTTTCATTGTTTTGAATGTTTGAAGCCTACAACTAAAATACCTCATTATCCCTAAGAGCTGCATCTTCATCTGACAGACTTTGTCGTGCGCAGTTTATACCTGCAATTTTTCTGTCAGTCCCATTTATCCCATATATTTGGACTTGTGCAACTACATCTGTCATCCGATCGTCCATGGAGTTCAGCCCTAAAAAAGACATCAATTGTTGTTTTTGTTCAATTGTTTTTTTTGCATGTCTTGTGTTACTGAGCTTCCACTGTAACTGCCAAATTATTGACTTAAATATGAATGTTCATAATAATAATACTTTTATGTTGAACTGTTACTGTCTGTTTAAAATTAGCTTTGTTTATTGCTTTATAAATAGGTCTATAACTGTGAGCTGGAAAATGTTCCTGAGTTCCATGGGCTTACAGACTTCTGTGAAACATTTAAGCTATATAGAGGAAAGGCAGAAGACAGTGATGATCCTTCTGTTGTAGGAGAGTTTAAAGTAAGTCAAGTTTTCCTTCTCAGTTTAACTGCAATATCAAGTGCATGAACATAAAGTTCTAGGTTTCACTAGGTTGCACCAACAGCCACACCCACTTAACTGTGCCAATGATTGTTAACAAGTACACTGTACCAGGTTGTGAAATATTTCTGTTCTGTAGGGTTCATTCCGTATCTACCCACTTCCAGATGATCCAAATATTCCATATCCTCCACGACAATTCCTAGAATTGCCGGGCAGTGAATCTCAGGAGTGTATTGTTCGCATATACATTGTGAGAGGCATAGATCTGCAACCAAAGGATAACAATGGACTGGTAAGGTGTAATGTTTTTTCATGAGATCGAGTGTAAACTTTTGAAAAGGAAACAAGATATTTTTCTGGGTCTATAAAATAATCCACTGCCCTGACTACTCAGGGGGAACTTACAGGTTGGATAAATGGTCTTCAAGGCATCACTCATGTATATGTAGTTGTTCTCAATAACACTCTACCTATCAGGTGTGCTTATAGGTTGGAGGAAACGTCTTCAAGCTGTTACACATATATACTTGGTTGTTCTCAATAAATGTGGGTATGACAAGAATTTAATTTATGCTTGGACTCTTTAAACTAGCCAGTGATAAACCTCTAACAGGAATTCTAGACCTAGGGGGCAAATTTATCATTATTCCCTAATTCGAGGGCTCAATTCGGGCGAAATTCGATAAGCATTCGACTATCGAATGCTTATCGAATAGATTTAGGGTATTTTTACTTCACTATTCGATTTCTGGATAAAATCGTACGATCGAATATCGATTGTTCGATTTCACGAAAAAAATTGTAAAATTTCCTTTGAGCGAATGGTATTCGAACAGGCGTTCAAAAAAATAGCCTATGGAGGGATTCCCATAGGCTTCTATTGCAATTCAGTAGGTTCAATCTGGCGAAGTAGGCAGTCAAATAATATTTAAAGTCATTCGATCATCGAATGGTCGAATTATCGAATATCCGATCATTCGATCTATTTTATATGCTCGAATTTTGCGTTACGATTGGAATTCGATCGAACATCGAATTATTCACATGAATTTCTCGTTTCTCTGAATGGTTAATGGTAGATCGTCAGACTTAAACAAAGGAGCGTTCCACACACAAAAAGTAAAATCTGCACATCTATGGCCTGCTTAACACAGTGATGTGGCCTGCCATGAGCTAGTCATTGCTCGTGGGGTGCCATTCAACCTCAACTTCCACTTAGGTCTCTCTTCTACTCCACAATCTTCTCTTTGTTCAAGGCTCCCACCTCATTCAAGTATTTCCATAAGAGCAGTTCAAACAGGTTTAGCACGGAAGCTTCTCAGCTCAATTTTGGCTTTATTTTTATGCAACTGGTTTTCTTTTGTCTTTAGTGTGACCCGTATATTAAAATTACATTGAATAAAAAGGTGATTGAAGATCGAGATCACTACATACCAAACACACTGAACCCCATATTTGGCAGGTATAGTATTTGTTAATTGAATCAGCTGCTATAATATGTGCTGTACAGCAAGAAAGAAATAACATTTTGCAGACAAATGGGGAATTGAAACAAATTAATTTCTACCTCATGAATCATGGATAAACTGCTAGATTAAGACCTAATTATTAAAGCAGGACACATTTTATTGGAGTGAATTGAATTGGAGTGTGAAAAAGTGGAAGGATGCTCTGTGTGGTGAGCATAGCACAGTATGCTAAAGCAAGCCCCTCCTACAGCCATAAGCCACACCCATTGTAATAATAAGCCTCAAACACCAATACGTTCTGGTTTCACCCACTTTTTGCTATTTTCATTTTAGTATTTCCTTCTAATGCACAATTCGATGCCCAGTTTGCATAGGTTTTTGAAAGTATGTAAGTAAGTGACCTGTAGGGACCCCACAATTAATTAGCGATTAAAAGCGATTTTTTTTTGCCATTTCATTTTTGGCGAAGCGAAACAGGTCAGATTCACCCATTGCTAGTGGCATGCTATCTGTTTTTCAAAAGTACCTGAAGTCCATCAAATTAAATATCTTTAGCCAGTCAACGGCATGTCTACAATCATTGTGCATGTGTCACACACTATTTATGGGCTGTTATGTCCATGAAAGGAGGTCATTAAGGAGCCCTATGCAGAGAGATCTGTTTATGGGTAAGAGAAACCTTGGTGGGATATCTTTATTTCACGGTGTACTTCAAGCTACTTACATATTTATATTGTTGCAGGATGTTTGAACTCAGCTGCTTCCTACCTCAAGAGAAAGATCTTAAGATCTCTGTGTATGATTATGATACAATAACCCGGGATGAAAAAGTTGGTGAAACAACTATAGATCTGGAGAACAGGTTTCTCTCTCGGTTTGGAAGCCATTGTGGCTTGCCACAGACTTACTGCATGTGAGTCTCAATATCATCTCTTATTCCTTCTATAGATAATAACAAATTTAATAATTGATACTGAGCACTCTTCTGTCATACTTGCAGTGTGCAAGGTACATGTATATTGCACTTTAGCTCTATAAAATAGAAGTGTATCGAAATGTGTGACAACAGCATAATGTGATGTAACCATAACTTTCAGATAACTGAAATAGTAATTTCATATTTCAGCTCAGGAATAAATAAGTGGAGGGACCAGTTGAAACCCACTCAAATTCTACAGGACTTCGCCAGGTTAAAATCGTCTCCTCCCCCTGTGTACTCAGAGAATGGAACGAGACTTACTTTTTCAGGCAGAGACTATACATTAGAAGAATTTGGTATGCTTCTTTATTTTCTTACAGTGGATGAGAAGAATGTATTTTTCTTGTAGGAAATTACTAATCTATTTATTTTAGGATCTTCCATACATGGAATTATGCAGTTATTTAAATACATAGCTCTTCAGTATAGTGTGCTGCTGAATAGCTAAATACAGTACTTCATAAACGTTGAAAAAATAGTTCTAAGTTAACACATTTAAATACATTCATATTTCTAAATTTGTTTCTTTAACTAAAGTCATTGCAATGCTGTGTAGGTCTGAGTTATGCCATTTAAAGTGCCTTGCAAAAGTATTCACCCCCCTTGGCTTTTTAGTTATTTTGTTACATTCCAACTAGTGATGGGCAAATCTAGGCAGATTCGCTTCTCCAAAAAATTTGCGAATTTCGCCTCATCTTTGACGCTCGTCGTGTCATTTTTGTCGCGTCTTGTTTTTTTTGTTAGGCAAATTTTTGCGGGTGTTTCACGCAAATTCTCGGCTGGCGAATAAATTTGCCCATCCCTAATTGCGAACTGTAATTTAAATGTTTCTTATTTTATGTGATGGATCTGCACAAATTAGTCTAAGTTGGTGAAGTGAAATTAGAAACATATATATACTGTAAAAATAATTGAAAGAAAATTGGAATGTGCATATGTATTCACCCCCTTTGCCATGAAGCCCCTAAACTCCTGGTACAAAAAATTACCTTAAAAAGTCACATAATTAGTAGTCACCTGTGTGCAATTTAAGTGTTGCATGATGTGTCAGTGTAAACACACCTTTTCTGAAAGGCCCCAGGGGCTCAACACCACTAAGCAAGAGGCATCACACCATGAAGACCAAGGTTCTCTCCAAACAAGTCGAGGACAAAGCTGTTGAGAAGTCAGGGTTGAGTTATTAAAAAAAAATCCAAATATTTGTTGATCCCCTGGAGCACCATCAAATCCATCATCTTCAAATGGTACCACAACAAACCTGCCAGGTGAGGGCCGCCCACCAAAACTAACAGACCAGGCAAGGAGGGCATTAATCAGAGAGGCAGCAAAGAGACCAAAGGTAACCCTGAAGGAGTTTCAGAGTTCCACAGCAGAGACTGGAGTATTTGTCCATAGCACCACAATAAGTTGTACAGTCCACAGAGCTGGGTTTTATCGAAGTGTGGCCAGATAAATGCCAATAATTAAAAATAAAAAGGCATGTTTTGTTTTTTCCAAAAGGCATGTGGGCAACTCCCATAATGTATGGAGGAAGGTGCTCTGGTCAGTTGAGACTAAAATTTGACTTTTTGGCCACTAAGGAAAAATGCTATGTCTGGAGCAAACCCAACACATCCCATCACCATCCCCAAGAACACCATCGCTACAGTGAAACATGGTGGTTGCAGCAGCAGGAGCATCATGTTGTGGGGATGTTTTTCAGCAGCAGGGACTAGCAAACTGGTCCAAGTCGAGTTAAAGATGGATGGTGTTAAATACAGGGAAATTCTGCAGGGAAGATTGCTACTCACAAGCAAAAGCCATCCAACATGAAGGGGCTGGAGCAGTTTTCCCCAAAAAAATGTCAGAGTAAGATATTGAGTTACCTTTGGTAAGCTAATATATCTTTCTTAACTGAGCTGAAGTTGGCTAATATTTATACAGTAAGTAAGACAGTTGCCAGCTGACATGATGGCCCCAATGAAACCATGATGTTAAAGAAAGCCACTGCGGCCCCCAGCAGGAGAAAAGAAATGGTGCATTTGTGGGCGGAATAAACCTGATATTTTCAAAACATTTTGAATATTTAATCATTTATATTTAGAGAATTAGTTTAAAATACATGTTGAACAATAAATTATTTTAGAAAAAAACCTTGTTAGTTCATTTAAAATAATGTTCAATGTGCTGACCAAAACAAAGATTAATTTCCACTAGCAAATTTATAAAACTGAAATCATTGTCCCACAAGCATATGAAAGAAACATTCCAAACAAGCTTGCAAATAATTATTCCTGGTACATTCAAAATGCCTTAATCATGAGACTCCACTGCAATGGGCAGATAACTATTTGATGGTTTAGAACAATTTTCTCAAATGGAAACCAGGACCTGGTTTGGTGTTTAGGAAGAGTGTTTGTATAAAATGAAATTAAATAACTCACTTTAAATGAACTTGATTTCCTTTTAGAAAATAACAAAAAAATTCACCAGCACCTTGGACCACCAAATGAGCGTCTTGCTCTGTATGTCCTTAGAAATCAAGGGCTTGTTCCAGAGCATGTGGAGACTAGAACTTTGTACAGCACTTTCCAGCCAAATATATCCCAGGTAAGTTTAAAAGGACTTCATAATGACCAGTTTTGGCTTTATATATAAATCTTGCACGACACAAACTGTTATATTCGTATCACTAGATACTCTAATTAGTGATGTGCGAAATTATTCGCCAGGGGTGAATTTGCGGCGAATTCCCACGATTTGCCGCTGGTGAATAAATTCGCGAAACGCCAGCAAAAATTAGCCAGTGAAAATTCGCAAAAAAAAACGAGTCGCATGTCGTTTTTGACGCGACGCGTCGGAAAAGACGCGACGCGTGCCGAAAATGATGCGACGAGACTGAAACAACGCGATGCGCTGCAATTGATGTGACGTGCGACTCGTTTCGCAAATTTTTTCGCCAATTCGCGAATTTCGCTGTAAATTCGCAAATTTTTCAGTGAAGCGAAACGGGTGAGATTCACCCATCACTAACTCTAATACCTAGTTTATGCCTTTGAAGAGGTAATATTCCTGTGCACATGAAGTCATAACATGTTTATATCCTTGCATAGTGCAACGTATAATCAAGACATGATGACTGTGCATCAGCCATTGTAATGAGGTATCCAGATTACTTATAGCAACTCCACTTATATCATGTGTGTATTTGAACAGGGAAAACTAGAAATGTGGGTTGATGTTTTGCCAAAAAGTTTGGGACCGTCTGGACCACCATTCAATATTACTCCTCGCAAAGCAAAGAAGTAAGTATCTTTAAAAGATTATAGCTTTTGAATTTTACAAACATTTGCTGCAGGGAAAGTGGAATAAAAACATTTTTTTATCATGTTATCAGATCAGAAGCAAAAAAAAAAGCTCTGAATTCGAAAAATTCATAGTTTTCAGACTAAAAACATTTTGAATTTTTCGGAATTTATTAAAATCTGATTGTATTAAAAGTCAGACTCGGAAAATCCTGCATCTTAAAGCTCTCAATGTCCTGTATAAGTCAAATTGGATTTTGAAAAGTCCAAAAAATTTGTAGTGTTTGTGTGATAGTCGGAAAAATTTTAACTTTTCGAGCAAAAGCTCAGGTTATTGGATTTTCGTCTGAACCTATTTTTCTGACTTTTTTAATGATAAATAAGGTCCATTTGGGCAATCCGAATCCAAGTTCCTCAGATTAAACTTGGCCCCTGGATTCATATCCTGTACACTTAGAGGGTTATTTATCAAGCTCTGAATAGACGAAATTCGAATAATTCATAGTTTTTGGACTAAAAAAATTTGAATTTTTCAGAATTTATTAAAATCTGATTGTATTTAAAGTCAGACTCCGAAAATCTTAAAGCTCTCAACTTTTCATATTCGATGCGTCGTTTTTGGCGTGAGTCTCTGTTTTTTTTGTCAGGCGACTTTTTGCCAGGCGAATTTTTAAATTCTCCCATCCCTAGTTATCAGATCAGAAGCTAAAAAAACCCACAAAACAAATAACAGGCATAACGGGATAACAGTTTATCATAGATATTACTTTACATTTTTGGGCAATTTTTAAACAGGATTAAACTTGGCCCTTGGATTAATATCCTGTACACTTAGAGGGTTATTTATCAATCTCTGAATAGACAAAATTCGAATAATTCATAGTTTTCGGGCAATCCGAATCCAAGTTCCTCAGAAACTTAGAAATATTTGGATAAATTCGGACCTTGATAACCTTCTAAAATAATTTGTGTAGTCCTTTGTGGCAGCACCCTGCTGAGGCTAATTCCAAATAAAATAATGATCATAAAATGTTTTAATATATGAAAAAATTAAACTGAAAATGCATTTTAATTTACATTAACATAGTTTGCTGTTTAACAGTAACACCAAATACATTACAATGATTTAAAGTGGTAAAGAATAACATATTATCCTACGTGTCTCAGGTATGTACTTCGTGTTATTGTCTGGAACACCAAAGATGTCATACTAGATGAGAAAAGTATTACTGGAGAAGAAATGAGTGATATTTATGTGAAGGGGTAAGATATGCCTAATTCATATCTAGATCATTGGCACCATAAGAATCCCAAAAATCCTCACGAAGACCTCAAGACGTCAACACAGCAAACAGTATCTGCCAAGTACATGTAAAATACACTTTAGTATTGCATTAAATGTGACCATGTGGGGCACGCCATCACTGCACATGCAAACACACACATACTGTATAAATAAATACTATAAGTGCACCTCTGCAATGATTAGAGAGGCTCATTTTTAATATAGCTGTTTCCACATGAACTATAGTCCCTTGCCATTTTAAAATATGGTATGATAAGATTTGCACAAAATTCTTAGGTCAATCTGCTTTTTTTTTTTAAAAAAAGAAAATTTAAATCACGGTTAAATGTATTGAAATACATTATTGATTCAAGCCCTTTGACTGAAAACAGACTGAACTACCTCAAATTTCCCTACAACATGTATGTAGTAATTATATTTTTCTATCTTTATATCATAAAAAACGTTTCCGTAATAATAAAACAGTATCTTGTACTTGATCCAAACTAAGGTATGAATCCTTATTGGAGGTAAAACCAGCCTATTGGGTTTATTTAATACTTAAATGATTTTCTAGTAGCCTTAAGGTATGAAGACCCAAATTACGCAAAGATCCCTTATCTGGAAAACTCCAGGGTCCTGAGCATTCTGGATAACCGGTCCCATACCTGTACTTTGCTTGCTTGCCTATATATGATATAGTTCATAAAAGTCTTAGCTGAACGCAAATGTCCATTTCAGGTGGATTCCTGGCAATGAAGAAAATAAGCAAAAAACAGATGTGCACTACAGATCACTGGATGGGGAAGGAAACTTTAACTGGAGATTTGTTTTCCCATTTGAATATCTTCCAGCCGAACAACTGTGCATTATTTCTAAAAAGGTAGGTACTTAAATCATTTCACATTTGTAATACCAATTATGAGTGCCATGCTATTTATACATGTACAGCAGAAGCAATTTTGCAAAAGTCTGCACTCTTCCGGCCAAGGCTATAATTCCCTCAATGCCTTGCAAAGTAGGATAATCCGAAAAGTCTACAAAAGGAGAAATGGGGTCTTGGCTAGAGGAGAGCTAATGAGTGAACAGTACAAGGAAGAACATATACTACCTACAATAGCAATTACATACTGTATAAAACATCAAAAAAAGCAATTAATAGAAAATTGCTTCAAATTAAATTTGCTTTAATTTCATTTCAAATATTTGATTCATCAATTTTCTGTATTTTTATGCAGGAACATTTCTGGAGCCTTGACAAAACAGAATTTAAGCTGCCACCCAAATTAATTCTTCAGATATGGGACAATGATAAATTCTCCTTGGATGACTATTTAGGTATGAATGTTCATTGATATTTTATATAATCATTAACTGGCCTTGTGCCTGTTTTTTGCATCTTGCCCCCAGTAGGGGAGGCATTATTCACTGTGTATACATATATACATATAGAAAAAGCTGTTCAATATTTTTACTATTTAAGATTTTATGTTTCTTTCTGTTCTAGGTTTTGTAGAACTTGATTTACATCGAACAAAAATGCCTGCAAAAGTCCCAGAGAAATGCACTTTAGACTTTCTTGACCAGGCCAAGCATTCAAAGGGGGCCTCCCTGTTTGAGCAGAAATCCATGAAGGGATGGTGGCCATGCTATGCAGAGAAGGATGGAATACGGATATTAGCTGTAAGAATATGCTTTGATTTCCTTAGGAAAATTTTTTTAAACTCGAGCTCCTTTAGTCAAGTATTAATTAAGCAAAATAACATTAATATTAATAAATAACATTAATAAATAAAGTGGGGGAAATTTATCTATTTTTGATGTGAACATCTTGCAGGGTTCCCAGACATTCCAATTTTAATTTAACAACTCGGACTCCTGAAACAATGTTGATTAAAAGACCGATTAGAGAATGGACTCCAAAAACAGAATGTGCTAAATACTGCCTTCAACTGGATTTACATCTAAAAATGATTGTAAAATAATTGAAATTCTTTTTTCAAATGTTAGAAAATTGCTTAGAATTTGATTTTTTCTCATTATGCAAAATGATTTTTGGTTGGAGGACCCGTTTAACAATTCTCCTCAAAGGCAGATTTTTTTTTGTGAACTCCATTTGTTTTCATACATTTTGTGTGAAAATATATCCTACGTATCCGAGCAAAAACAAAATCCCAGATTGTTTCTATTCTCTATGTAATGATAGTGTATAGTTTTGTGGTGTTTGCTCCTCCCTATTAAACGATGAATGTTATTTGCGTCAAAATTTTAAAGCTTTTTGTACAGAGTGTAGCGTTTCCATATTGTTGCAACCTTTAGTTTTAGAGTTGCCAATAACATAAAGTTAAAAGTTTGTAAATAGGGAAATAAATAGGAAAATTTGCTCAGAAGTTGCTCAAAATCTTATTTTCACATAAAAAAAAACTGTGTTTATAACAAATGAAAATATATTATTCAGTTAGAATTTTTCATGTGCATTTTATGACACCTACATTATAAATCTGGTATATTACATCATGAAAACATGCTTTACTTTCATAAAAAGTTCTAGATAACATGAATTTATTTTCAGACTTCATTGTTGAAAGAAACCACTTTCTGTAATATGGAGACCTTCAAGTGCTGCTGCAATTTGTTTGAAGGTTAAAGCCAATTTCATACAAATTTGTTTTGTTTTTTCAAAAGGGGAAAATTGAAATGACTCTTGAGGTCCTCAATGAAAAAGAAGCTGAAGATCGGCCTGCTGGCAAGGGACGAGATGAGCCCAATATGAACCCCAAGTTAGACCCACCAAAGTGAGCACTTTCTCTCTTAACAAGAATCTAAATTGCCAATTAAAGTCAGCATTTCATTGTTTTATACACCCAGACTTTCTACTTGATTAAAGTGATGCAGACACACGCATTGCATTTTATTTTCAAATTCCCCCTTCTCAAAGCTACAGCAGCATGAACTTTATGTCTGACCCTCTAAGAAACACTATTATACAGTCACATACAGAATAGTAGGAAGCAGTCCAACTTATGTTCCATAGTGGCTTCTAAGACTGCTAGTGTGTTGAAAATAGAGAAGGATGTTGGGGGCCTGTAGGTGACTTTACAATAAACTATTTACTTTAAAGGACCACCATACATGAAATGTAATGGCTTAGGGGCAGATTTACTATTATTCCCCTAAAAACCCTCAAATTCCTCCGAAATTAGTTTTAGGCTATTTTCACCTCGATATTCGATCCCTCGATAAAATCGTACGATCGAATACCAATCATTTGATTTCAGAAATAAATCGTACCAATCGAATGATAGAGGAGTTCGATCGAACGAATGGTATTCGAGCAGGTGATAGAAAAAAAAGCCTATGGGGGAGATTCCCATAGGCTTCCGTTGCAATTCGGTAGGTTCAATCTGGCGAAGTAGGAATAAAATTTTAAAGTTAAAGTCCTTCGATCAACGAATGGTCAAATTATCAAATATCCGATCATTCGATCATTCGAATTTTCGGTATTCGATGATCGAAGTGGCCAAATTTGCATATTTGACCATCCGATTAGATCATATGATCGGAATTTGATCGATCTTCAATCTATTCACGTGAATTTTTTAAATCTGACCCTATGTGTGCTTAGTATATGCTAAAGTGGAATACTTTAACTTTATATGCTATGGAAAAAAATAGAGGCTATGTCCTGCTGCAGCTTACTTATGCAGTTCAGTTAATCACTGTCTTTGAGTGGCAGCTGTAACAGAGAAATCAACAATATCCCCTGCTGTATTTTTGCAAATTTAAGACTATGATACACATGGCATTTTTAATACCATGATATACTGTGGAAGAACCATGGAAGTCAAAATGTAATTACCTCTCTCTGCTTTACATTGAAAAGCATTACATGTTTTGTTATGGCCAGCACTCTCAGCATCACTGACCAATTGTTTCCCATGCTATTTTACCCAGGTAGCCCTCCATAAGAGAGCTCTAGCGCTATGGGCATGACAGATGAGAACAATGGAAACATTTTAAATAGTGATGGGCGAATTTATTCGCCAGGGCCGAATTCGCGGCGAATTCCCGCGATTCGCCGCTGGCGAATAAATTCGCGAAACTGCAGCAAAAATTCGCCTCAAAAAAATTCGGCAGCAAAAACGAGTCGCGCGACTCGACACGACGCGCGACTCGTTTCGCGAATTTTTTGCCAATTCGCTAATTTCTCTGGAAATTCCCGAATTTTTCGGCGAAGCGAAACGCGGGAGTTTCGCCCATCACTAATTTTAAACTGTGGACAGCCAAACTGGAAAATAAACAGTAGGCAATGGAATTACATATTTTAATATTTCCACTGGATAAATATAATTGGGAAATATAAGTGCCCGTGTGAAAGTGCTCGTGTTGTACGAATAAACAATGTTCATTTGTTTATCTTGGTTAAACTTGCCAGTTCATTATTCTCTCACAAATGCATAATTAATTAAAACTTAATATACTCTAGGATTAAAAAATAAATAAAATTAAACCTTTGTTTGATAAATGAATAAATAGTGTTGCTTTGAAATTGCAGTCGACCAGACACCTCCTTCCTCTGGTTTACAAACCCTTGCAAGACAATGAAATTTATCATATGGCGCAGATATAAATGGGTATTTATTGGACTCATCATCCTGCTGTTTGTACTTCTATTCCTTGGAGTCTTCTTCTATTCTTTGCCGGTAAGACTTGCATTTAATTTACATTTAGAGGCCTATTTATCAAAGGTTGAATTTCAAATTCATGTGAATTTTTTTTTATGTGAATATACTCACAATTCAACTAGGAGGTTATTTAAGAAAAAAATTGAATGTCTAATATTTGATTGAATGGTTCCAACCCCAAAATTCCAATAATTCAATTCGAAAAAAATCGAATGTCAGGAAGGCTATTAACATCTCCAATATTTGATTGAATGGTTCCAGCTAGAAAATTAGAATCATATTCAATTCGTATGAATAGAGTTTTTCTTCCGAAAAAATACCTTGATTGTCAGGAAGGCTATTAACATCTCCAAATGACTCAATGGGCCTCTGCCACTGACTTGTAAATTAACTTGGCAGGTTTTAGGTGGTGAATATTCAAATTAGTAAAGTTTCCATAGTCAAGATGTGATCAATCTCACATTTAAACATCTCACATGTGCAGAACTTGAATTATTCTACATGTTAATGCCCAGGGCAGGCTGAGTTTGGTTATAGAAAAGTAAGAGTGGTGACTAGTGATGGGCGAATTTATTTGCCAGGGCCGAATTCGTGGCTAATTCCCGCGATTCGCCACTTGCGAATAAATTAGCGAAACGCCAGCAAAAATTCACCAGTAAAAATGAGCCGCGCGTCGTTTTTGATGCGTCGCACCGAAAATGACGCGCGTCAAAAACTCGACTCGTTTCACAAATTTTTTCGCCAATTTGCAAATTTCGCTGGAAATTCGCGGATTTTTCAGCGAAGCGAAACGGGTGAGATTCTCCCATCACTAGTGGTGACATTCTAACAGAGAAGATTAAGATGCCATGTAAAAAGATTAACTGAAAAAAGTGTTATTCCATGGCTTTTGCATTTTTCTTAATTTCCCAGTACATCAGAATGTGTTATTTCTTACAGGGCTATATTTCTATGAAGATTGTGAAACCCAATGTATAAGAACAGCAAAGAAATACCAACTTGGACCACACTCTCTTTACTTTATGAATTTATATTCTCTAAACTTGAAAGAAGAAACAAACCACTTTTATTATTTCACACAAGGCTTGAGTGCAGGGTTCCTTTGTACACTTATATAAAATGCTAGCATATTGCTACTTTTTTATGCCATAGGTTCACTCTCAACTGTGATTGTATTTTTCTTTTCATAATAGACCCATAAATGTGCAATAAACCAAATAAATTGGTGCACATATAGATATATGGAAGCTAATCCATTTTAAAAACATATTTGTTTGTATTTTTAGATACTAATTTTATCATTCTGATAAACTGAAACACAAGCAAAATAAAAGTCACATTTTCCATTTTTGTGTGTTCTTTGTGTTATGATGCATGGCATGCACTAGTTAGCTGCACTATTATATAGTCTGTCCTTGGATTAATAATAGGCGCATTTGCTAGAGTCCTGCAGCGGGTCGGGTACCCACAAAATTCTGCGGTACCCTGCGGGTTGCATGTAGAAGTCCCGGGTGCGGTTATAGAAGTGGGTCGGTGGTTCTGGGGGTTTGCATGTTGAGGGTCGGGCCGCGGATCTTCTCCACAGTGATTTTTACTCCTTTTTTACTGATCACGGCTACTTCCTATGACCTCACTTCTGATTTACAATGACAGCACTTCCTGATTCTTTATTGTCAGCGAATCGTGGGTCCTGGTTGCGGATAAGGTATTTGCGGGTCGGGTCGCGGGTCTTATCGGGTAAGAATGCAGGTTGCGGGTCCGGATTGCAGGTTGTGCAGGTACATTGTTGGTGGTATAACATTATAATTGCATAAATGTGCAAAGTACAGTTTACTATTGCCCTTATGCACAGTTTCAGCTTATGACACACTAGTATAAAGAAAGGTAAATGCTGTATGTATGGGTGGAACCAAGGAGAAGGTCATCCACTACCAGCCAATCCTTAGAGGAGAAGGAAACCCTAAAAATGATTAGGACTAAAAATGCCATGTTTTAAAGACTGAACTTATTGCACCTGCCTAAAGTTTCAGCTTGTCAATAGCAGCAATGATCCAGGACTTCAAGGTTTGGAGGATGCAGGCTAAGGACAGATGGCTATTGATACAAAGTAACAGTAGTCAGCCAGCTCAGCAAAGTAGTCAGAAAGATCAGCAGGAGAGCAGGGGGCTAGCCTTACGGAACTGTCAGAAACCATTACAAATCATGAAACGTCTGCATTTCTTAACTGATATTGCAAGTTTACTTTTCAAAAAGCTTAAGTTATGTTTTTGTGGCATTTGCTGCCTCATGTGTTCCCTACTGACATTTTCACACGCACAAAAAGGGACAAAATTTTTTTTCATAAGTGGCTACATTTTTGACCACGCCCATTTTTGTGGCCACACTTCCTAATTACCTTGTTCGTTTTACAAAATTTGGCGGATTATGAAAGTTTGAAAATATTTCTCCTGTTACAATCACTTATTTTCTTATTTTAAAAGTGTTACAAAGTATCTTATTTGCACCTGTTAGCTGTTGTTTCTTTATGTGGCTGTTCAGTGCAGAGAAAAGATGTACTTTCCAGAACAAATGAGGTACTGTGGGTTGAGCTGTCAAAAGAGCGTCTGTCCCTCCAAAAAGGGCATGGGCGGGAACGACGTAACAAGGGCGGGGAGCGACATAAAGGGGGCGGAGTTGTGGAAATGACATGCAAAAGGGGTGGGGCCGTGACACTTAAGGGGCCGAGGGCTTTTTGTAAGGGTATTACAAATTACCGGCAACTACATTGCCGGTAAATTTGTAATACCGGCCCTTGCAGGTATTTTACTGGCTAGGCCGGCAAAATACCGGCTGGGTGACAACCCTATGCACATAAAGAAATAGCTGGCATCTTTCTGCAACAACTTTCTCTCTATCCTGCGTCTACGTCCAGCTAGGGTTGCCACCTTTTCTAGAAAAAAATACAGGCCTTCCTATATATTTATCTTTTTTTCCTATTAATAACACACAAATTAACACATGCAAATTAAGAAATAGAAATGGGCAATTGTATCCCCGGTCTCCATGCATTGCCATTACAGTGAGTGCTCATTTGTGCACCAGAATTTAAATAAAGTTTTTATTTTCTTTTGTTAAAAAAAGAGAAATGCACAAGAGTGTCTGGGGGAGTGGCTTTGTGCACATGTGTGAAAAGAGTAGCTGGTTCATGCTGTGGGGAGGAGAAAAGCAGAGAGAAATTGGTATTAACACAGAAAGATCTCATTGAAGAGAAATGAAATGCAGAAGCTGTAGACAGAAGGAAAAAATGTCGGCAGGGTAGGATTCTGTGAGGTAATGGAAAGCATGGACCACAACTAGGGTCGCCACCTTTTTGACTGAAACGTCCCTCCATTCAAGGAGATTGGGCAATGACTGGTGCTAGCGATTGCGTCAGAACAGGACAGGTGGAGAGCTATATTCTGTGAAGACTGGACCCAATGGTTGAACACAAATGCGGTTAAAGGGGTGGTTCACCTTTAAAGGAATTGTTTGGTTTAAAATTAAAAACTGGGTAAATAGGTTGTGCAAAATAAAAAAATGTTTTCAATATAGTGAGTTAGGCAAAAATGTAATGTATAAATGCTGGTGTGACTGGATGTGTAACCTAACAGAACAGAACACTACTTGCTTCTCAGCTCTCTTGGGGGTATATTTATCAAAGAGTAAAGTTCCGCCACTAGAGGGCAATTCCACTGCTCTCCATTAATTTCTATTGGATTTTTAAATGCGTATTTATCAAAGGGTGAACTTTCACTTCACCCATTGATAAATAGGCCTTTCAAAATCCCATAGAAATGAATGGAGAGCGGTGGAATCTCCCTCTAGTGGCAGGACTTCACTCTTTGATAAATTTACCCTTGGTTTACACTGACTGGTTACCAGGCAGTATCCGATCAGTGACTTGAGGGGGGCCACATTGTTGCTTTTGCATCTGAGCTGAATGCTGAGGATCAATGTCAAACTCACTGAACAGTTATGTCTTATGTGGCCCCCCTTCAAGTCACTGACTTACTCAGATTTAGGGAGCTGGAAAGCAGGAAGTTGGATTCTATTTAATCAGTTTTTAATTTTACCCTGAACTGTTCCTTTAAGGTAACTTTTAGTGTGTTACAGAAAGAACAATGCTGGTTTTTATTATTTTTATTTATTTATTATTTTTTATAGTTTTATAATTATTTGCCTTTGCAGCTTTCAAATGGTTGTCACTGACCCATTTCTGAAAAAAACAATTGCTTTGTAAGGCTGCAAATGTACTTTTTATGACTCATCTTTCTATTTAGGCTCTCTCCTATTCATATTGCAGTCTCTTGTTCAAATCATTGCTTGGTTGCTAGGGTAATTTGGACCCTAGCAATCATATCACTGAAATGACAAACTGGAGAGCTGCTAAATAGCTCCAAAAAAAAAATGAAAACCAATTGCTAATTGTCCCAGGATATCGCTCTCTAGATCAGGGGTGGTCAAACTTTGTTTCCCGGGCCGCATTGGAAAAAGAAAGATTGTCTGGGGCCGCACATGAAATACACAAACATTTTATTAACGTAAAGAAAAGCAATAGAAAAGAACTAAAATACCAGTTGCATAACCAGATGGAGCTATACACTGGAATATGGGACACCTGGATATTAAATAGACTTATTTTATAATTATTATTATTATTATTATTACTACTAACTGAGTCCCCCTCCTGCCTACTCCTACATATACTTTGCAACATTAAGGGGCAGATTTACTAAATTCACATAAATTCACAAGTGATTTGAATATTCGATCAAATTTTCAAAAAGATTCGAATTTTGAATATGCAAATTAGGCAAATTCGACAATTGAATAGTCAAATTCGAATAATTTGAATATTCGAATTGAATTTTATTCGAATATTCGAAAATTCGATGGTCGAATACTTCCCCATTAAATTTAAATTCGACCACCTACTTCGCCAGATTAAACCTACCGAAATGGGGATCATTCCCTAAGATCGAATATAAAAAATTTGATTGATTGATTAAAAATCGTTCGAATATTCGATTTGAATTCGATTAGAATATTCAAACGAACAATCAAATTTTCTATATTCGATCGTTCGAATTGCGGCAAAATCGTAGGATTTTACCTCCCCACTAAAAATCGTAGGATTTTTCCTCCCCACTATTCCCAATAGTAAATCTGCCCCTAAGTTTCCTCGGGAACCAAGGGTTTCAATCTGGGCCCAGTGTCGGACTGGCCTACCAGAATACCAGGAAAACTCCCGGTGGGCCAAGATTTCAGTGGGCCCTCATGCTGCTAAACATTTGGCCATTCCCTATTTCTGTGAGAACAAAGAGGCTAAATAGATGGAATAAATGATTATAGTATGTAAAGAAAACAAACTAGGAGGTTGATTGAGGGCCCCTGGTCTAAGGTTATATGGTGGGCCCCTGTGACCTAGTTCGACAGTGGCTGGGCCGCATTCATATACATCCTGGGCCAACATGACATCAATTTGAAACTTCGCAAATTTACTAAGTCAGACTCTGGCGAAAATTCACTAGCGAAGTAGATAGACCAGTGCAACTTCGCACCCCTACGCCAGGCGAAGTTGCACACAGACAAAGGGACGTAATACGCTAATTCACTAAGATGACCATTTTACTGAACGTTACCTTTTGCGCTAGTTCAATACAATAGATAGGAGTTTGAAAATTTTTTTTATTTTTTTTTCTCTAAGTCCCAAAAAAAAACCACTGGTGTCTTTTACCTTTTGTAGGGTGATAGTCTGAAAAACAGCAAAACCATTTTGGGGGTTACCCTCCTTCCCCCTACATTTCCTAACTTATGGCAACTCAGCTATACAGGGGGCACATGTTTAGGGCAATAGGACAACTTTATTTTATTTATTAAAGGTTTCCTGGGCTTGTGTAGTGGAATGTAGTGACTGTACTTCTATTATACGTTTTATTTCGGGCCCTATGCAAATTAGGCATCGCTAGCGCATTTTAGTGAATTTGCAGCAGGCTGGAGAAAATTCGCCTGGCGAACGATGCCAACGCTGGCACATTTTCGCTCTTTAGTGAATTTGCCCCATAGAAAGCAGAAACATGGCCCCGCCCCCATCCTGTCTCAATTTGTTCTCCACACACACAGATTATATGTTATCCTGGTGTTTATATTTTAAGTGATACTGTATTGTTGAATGGGACCAGTAATTAATTTTGTGGTGTCTTGATCCCTCTGGAATGAATGGTGCCTCCAAACAGCCCTCAATATATATAGTAGATTTAGCTATACCACTGTGTAGAATGGAACAAGGGACTTTCCATAACTTAAGATAAAATATATATGTAGCATTTAAATTACAGAGCATGATTTTTTTTTTGAGTTTGCGTCTGGGGGTTTCATTCCCCTTTAAGCAGTGTTCCCCAGCACTGGACAAGTCTGTCCTTTATCCCCATGTCTGATTCCATTTCCAATAAAATGACATCATTATATCTATATGTAAGATAACAGCAAGATGCCTGACGGTGCTGGGAATCAGAATTCTTATTGGTCAGTTTTTTCTTTTTCATTTATAATGAAGTTTTCGATCCGTAGAATTCTCATTGGTCAATTTTCTTGCATCTATAATTATGGTTTTCAGTAACTTCTATAGAAAACTAGGGGGGATAACTGATCCCAACTAAACAACAAACCTTCTGTAAGGCTACAATTATACTATCTTTGCTCATCTTAATATTCAGGCCGCTCCTATTCATATTCCAGTCTCTTATTCAAATTAATGCATAATAACATGGCATTGTGCCAAAGTGTAGGTTTTAAATGAGTAACACCCCAAACTGCTTTACTAAAATTATTTAAGAACATTGCAACACAAAGCCCAGTGCAAGCAGTTAGACAAAGGATGGTCTCAGAGGTATTTCATAACTAGACAGGTAACTTTATCAGAGGACATGGCCTGTATAACCAGGAAAAGCAGCAAGTCTTTCAACCTTTTTGCTTTCTGTGGCCTATATGCATTAATATATTGTAATACTGCTACTTGGATGTTTGCACAAGCCCTTGTTTTGTTCTTTAATATCATTAATCGCCTGACGCTATACAACCTGGTCTTTTTTTAATTAAACATTTTAACTTGTAACTATAACCTTAACCAAAAATGACGCTTACATGCACCAACATACTGGACCATAGTGCTATAGATATGTGACATACTCTGCCTGCCCTATATTCTGTCTTCCCTAATCTGCTGTGTGTGTGCCCCATACTCTGCCTTCCCTATGCTCCTTGTGTGCCATACTCTGTCTGCCCTATGCTCCTTGTGTGTGCCACACTCTCTTTGCCCTATGCTCATTGTGCGTGCCACACTCTGTCTGCCCTATGCTCATTGTATGTGCCATACTCTGTCTGCCCTATGCTCATTGTGTGTGCCATACTCTGCCCAAATGCTTGTTGTGCGTGCCATACTCTTCTTGCCGTACTCTGCCTGTATGTGACATACTCTGCCTGCCCTATTTTTCTTGTGTATGCCATACTCTCCTTGCCCTATGCTCAGTGCTGGCCCAAGCCAGCCGGGCGCCCCAGGCAACCTGACTAGCCACTTTGCCCCTCGTTGCGTGTGTGCCCAACCAAGTATGCACACGGTCATACACTACAGTGCACTATCGCGGGTGCACATGCGCAACTGATGACATGAGTTACCTTGTGCAACCTATGGCATGCGATGCCCCCCAAGCTTTTGTGCCCTAGACACATGCCTCTTCTGCCTAACCCTAGTTTTGGCCCTGTCTATGCTCCTTGTGTGTAATCTAGAAGGAAATTCTGTGTACAGTACCAAGTATATAAAAAAGCCTTTATTGAAAAATGACATTGCAAAGCAACCTGGTCCACAACGTTTCAGGCCATGTATGGCCTTTTTTCAAGCTTGAAATTAGAAAAGCATTGAGACTTGCTTGAGTGAGACAAAATTAGTTGGATCTGATTGCTCTGATCACTACAGTAAAATGTTGCTGTTTAAAAAATATAAATTTCCAAACAATATTTTTGATGGTGTTTCTTTTTCTACATTTGCCACTAGATGGCAACATTTTACTACCAACAAATAGTCTCTGGGTATGTGTTCTATAACTGTAGATTTGGAATTATTGGGGGGGGGGGGTGTTTCAATGTACTTTAACATTCCAGTGCCATTAGATGTGTGAAATTGCCACGTTATGCTAAATTATAAATTATATTTTTTTCTTCTACAGGATACAAAAAAGGTGGAATCTGCAAATAATTTAAATATACTTGAGAGACAATTGAAAAATGTGAGTGCAGGTATGGAAACCTGTTATCCAGAAATGTTCAAATTACAAAAAAAGCCATTTCCCATAAACTCCATTTCATCCAACTACAGGTAATTTAAAATTTTAAGATTTCCTTTTTCTCTGTAATAATAAAAGAGTAGCTTGTACTTGATGCCAACTAAGATAAAATTAATCCTTATTGGAGGTAAAACCAGCCTATTGGCTTCATTTGATATTTACATAATTTTCTAGTAGACAAGGTATGAAGATCCAAATTACAGAAAGATCCATTATCTAGAAAGCCACAGGTCCCGAGCGTTCTGGTCCAGGGGCGTAACTACAGAAGAAGCAGACCCTGCGGCTGCAGGGGGGCCCAGGAGCTACAGGGGCCCCATGAGGCCCTAATTCATATACAATTACAATAAATATTGGTAAAACAGGTCAACCACTGGACGTTTTGGGGGCCTAAAAAATAATTTGCTGTGGGGCCCAGTAAGATCTAGTTATGCCACTGTTCTGGTCCCATACCTGTATATGGTATATAGACAGTTTTGGCAAAATGCTCAAGTTATTGTTTTGGCTGATGCAAATGGTTGGTATATAATAATAATGAATGAAAAATAAATAGCTTTTTGTTTTTTGATTTGGCCGAATACAGAATAGAATCTATGGCTTTGCATTTTCCGACCTGATGATAAACAGAAAGCATCATCTGTGATTAAAACGTTTCATGGAAATCGTCCGTGCAGTTCTACCCTAAGGGCAGACTTCTATGCATTTCTGTTGGGTCCGACGCTTGGCGTCAGAATGCCCGCGTCCAGTCGGATCTGACAGGAACAAGGTAAATAATAGAAAGTTGGAGGGTGTTGCAGGGTTGATCCAACACGAATCTCGGATGAAAATGCTGCAAGCTGCTTCTTCATCTGACAGTTGACACGGGCGTTTTGTCGCTCAGCGTCGGATCCGACAGAAACGCTGCCTGTGTACTTCTGCCCTAAGGGCTCTTACACACAAGTGTTTTACCGTTTTGTTGCTTTCAGCTGCAGGGGAGCGCAGGTATAGACACACTCAATGCTTTTCAATGGGGCTGTACTCACACAAACATTTTTCCTGCGTTTGGCGCCTACATGCGCTTGTGCGAGTACAGCCCCATTGAAAAGCATTGAGTGCGTCTATACCTGCGCTCCCCTGCGGCTGAACGCAGCAAAACGTAACGCAGATAAAAACGCTTGTGTGTAAGAGCCCTAAGGGTTCAGGTCTAGTTTGGAAGAAGATTTTTCATTCAAAAAGTGTACATGTACTTGAGGAAAATAATTGTATGCTTTGTTCATTGGCTTGGTGGACAATGGAGCAGCAATGTGTATGAATCAGTTGCTATTAAGGGGCTTGTAGATAAAGCTGTGGTCAAAATTTGATCTGGGGCTTTTGCTGCCCTTTAAAGGACATGTCAACCCTCTCCACAAAAATGTAATCAATGAATAGCCTCTTTGAAATCTTTAGATAACTGCCACTCTGGTTGTTAAAAGTTTAACAGTAAGGCTGCAGTATCCCTTTAATCAGTTACAAATCCTTCTACTACACTAAACCACTCTGCCCTCTCCCTCAGGAATTTTCTTTGGCTCTTGGCTCAGTGAGCATGCTCAGTGCCTCTCAGCTCAGATTACAAACACACCCTCCAGACTAACAGCCAATGAAGAGAGAGCATCGCTGGTTCCCATAGAAACTGTCTGATGCTATTTTTTTCTCCTATCCACCTCTCCTGAGCTCAGCTTAACAATTACAGTGCTCAAACCCAGCAGAACTTTTTTTTATCAAAGTATGTTGTGCCTGTTTAAACCTGCATTCCACACTACATGGACTTTACAGCATACGTTTTATTTCAGATGTCAATAGTACTGATAATGCATCAGAGGGAAAATGGCCGCCAGCTGAAAGCTGCTATGTGTTTTAGGAAAATGTGATGGCGCTGGCAAACAGAGGGGGTATATGCAGTACATATGATGCAGTTTGGGTGGGGAAGATATGCCCAACTTATATACATGGGAGGAAAATGTAGGCTTTACATGTCCTTTAAAATGGAACTGTAAATGTATAAAACTCCAGTAATCCATTGTTTATGTCTAATAAACTTGTTTTGCAAAAAGGTTTGTTAGGTAGCATCAACAAACAGTTCATCATATTTTCATAATAGTGATGGTTCCCCTTTAAATAAAACAGTGGCATATATAGACATAGACACAACTGCTGTATATCTGTATGTGACTAAGATTTACTACTTTGTTATAGTAACACTGTAGAGCTTATCTAGGAAACATTCTGGTGGAAAATTCGGGTGGTTACACATGAGTATAATTTTCAGGCTGTTAACCTGATTCACTGCGGCTGGTTACAGACTGATTGAGACAAGACTGCCTTAACATGTGTCCTGATTTTTATGCCTGAGCCAGTAATGAGAAAAGCCATTCTTTTTGCTTTTCCCTCAATAAGACATTGGAGAAAAATCAGAAGTGGTCGGTATATGATCATCAGTGTGAAGAGTATGAAAAGGGACTTCTGTGCCGATTTTATGATCTGGAGCAGAGCTGGGAAACACTAACATCACAATTGAACTACAAGCAATGGACACTCCATCTGAAGGTAAAGTGTAAGCAATAAAGCCAAGGGGCTTCATCTTCATTCAGGTCACAGAGTGCTGTCTAGAAGGGGGGTTTCATTTTTCCTGTATTAGGCTGATTACCCCAAATAATGAATCCTAGTTCTGCATAGCTGCATGTAGCAGCTGTTTATCTGCCAGTGGAACATAAGCCTTTTGCACTCTCCTTTAATTACACTGGTATAAAATATAATATGAATCTTGTACAGCTAAACCATAGCTGACCTATATGCAATTTCATGTATAGAAAATGACTGGATTTTATAAGATACAATGTGTTGAAAAATCATCACTGCTGATTTGTGAATGTTCTTTTTAAATGAGTTTTGTGGTTCAAGGTCAACAAGTTCTATTACAGTACAAAATAGGGGGTATGTGGAAGCACTCTAAAGGCAAAATTATAGTGTATTTAAGTATAATGGAAGTGCTAGTTTTAATGCACATTCCCTGTGCCCCTGTCTCCAAAGTAAGTTTGCAAAACAGGGGTTTTTAATTACAAAGTTATGATCATAAAGTGGGGTTTACCTTGACGTGGTGTGGCGGCTTTTCAACTTTATGATCATAACTTTGTAACTAAAAACCCCTGTTTTGCAAACTTACTTTGGAGACATGGGCACAGGGAATGTGCATTAAAACTAGCACTTCCATTATACTTAAATACACTATAACTTTGCCTTTAGAGTGCTTCCACATACCCCCTATTTTGTACAAGTTCTATTACAGGTATGGGACATGTAGCACAGCAATATACTCACCCAGCAAAAATTACAAAAGTTTTGCTTTATAAGTCAACATTTTGGCACTACAGAAGGGACGGCTTGCTCAGGACTCTTGAGGAAGACACCTATTAGTTGCCTTGATTTTTGTCACATGAGATTTAACTCCCAGCATTGGATGTGTAGAAAACAGACCTCAATCGTCACTGTAGTTCTGTTACGAATGTATCGTAAGTATCTATTCTGGGCTCTCTGCCAATTAACTTAGAAATATTTTATCTTTTTTTGGCTGTTCAGTGCAGAGAAATAGGGACTTTCCAGTTCAGTGCAGAAAAATCGGGACTTTCCAGTACAAACATGGGACTGTGGGTTGAGCTGTCAAAAATGGTACTGTCCCTGTAACTCAAAACGGGACAGTTGGGAGGTATGCTTATAACCTCAAGTGGGTGCCAGCCAGTGACATGTTTTTTAAAGCACAGATGGAAAATAACTGCATGCGTTCAACAATACAAACATCTGACATCACAGAACATATGTGGGACAGTCATAGTGCAAAGTGGAGAGACGGCTCCTCAGCTTTAATAAAAAGGTCAATTTCACACAAACTATGGTGAAGAAAATCTCATCTACAGTATTTATTCCATTCAGGGCTTTCATGTAGAATGTTTAGTTCAAATTAAAAATAAAGTCAGGACTCTTACCCCAGAATGTGGCTTCAAGAAGGTTCAATGTTCTACCTATTGGCAAGATATAAAGTAAACAAGTATTCACAGCAAATCCTATAGACAAATGTTGTGTATTGTGCTGTAGGCTGGGGGTGGGAGAGTCATAGCATTATCTTGGTGTAGGATCATAGGAAGGTCAATAGATGTAGATGGTTCGGCACTATAAAGGTGTGGAGATTGTACAGGTATGGAACCTATTATCCAGAATGCTCGGGACCTGGGGTTTGCCGGATAACGGATCTTTTTGTAATTTGGATCTTCATACCTTAAGTCTACCAGAAAATCTTGTAAACATTAAATAAACCCAATAGGCTAGTTTGGCTACCAATAAGCATTCATTATATCTTAGTTGGGATTTTACAGAGAAAAAGGAAATCATGTTTAAAATGTGGATTATTTTATTATAATGGAGTCTATGGGAGAGGGCCATTCCGTAATTTGGTGCTTTCTGGATAACAGGTTTCCAGATAAGGGATACAATACCTGTAGTTGCAATGTGGATTTGGTTGTCAGATCCATCCGTCAATATTTGTGTTAAACACAGTAATAGTGTTTAAATCCCCTTCACCACACAAATGGAACTGGAAGCTTGGGTATTGTCAGTCAATAATAAATACATTAATAAATAATAAAATCATTCACAATCTTTCTACATATACTTTAACATTATTTACCATGAGTTGCTCCTTTATTTATTAAGACTCCTTCCATACTGCCAGTTCTAGAGGCAGTTCCATGAGGACAAATTTCTCTTGCTAGTAACAAAAAACTAAATAATTCTACACTTTTCAGTAGTGTAATGCAGTTACTCAATATTCAGGCATAAGTAAACCATTTCACTTTGATACAAGAATCCCTTTAATTGTTCCAAAGCACTGGGTTTCTGTAAGAAGATATCCCAGGCATGAAAGAAATAAAGTGAAATGAAAACCGCAGCATTCTGAACCATGAGTACAATAGACCCTTAAGATATAGTCTGTGTGAAAGGTGTATCTGACAATCCTGTATGTGTGTATATACAGTATATGTGCTCATTGGTTGCCTAATCAAACAAATGATTTATGCTTTCAAAGTTGGCCACAGGGGGCTGTCATCTTG
>CM044444.1:22246846-22279049 GCA_024363595.1 Xenopus borealis
ACATTCTAGCCGGCGGGAAGGCATTTCTGGGGAGATTAGTTGACTGTCACTGGGTGATTTGTCTAGCTGGCGGGAAGGCATTTCTGGGGAGATTAGTCGATTTGTCACTGGGTGATTTGTCTAGCTGGCGGGAAGGCATTTCTGGGGAAATTAGTCGATTTGTCACTGGGTGACTATTCTCCCCTGAACCCTATTTGTGCCTCCACCCTAACAAGACGCAACAAGATCAATAAACCTTTATCTGAATGTTTGAATTACATTTAATGTACTGCTGCCTTGTAGTGTTCGTGTGATTTAGGATAGTGTTGCTATGAAAGTGGCAGAGATAAAGCTGAGCTTGTGTACAGCGAGCAAACAAATAACACTATTAAAATATATTCATTTATGAAATCAGAACCTTTGACGTGACAGATAATAAAAGAGCTATTAAAACCTGACAAAAGGTACATTACATAATAAAATAGGAGTGACTGTTTAACAACAGTATCCCATTAAATATCCACTCCCTGTTTTGTATAATAACACATTGAGCTTATGATTGTATTATGCCAGTTGTTAAACAATTGCCTGTGCCTTGTAAATACTAAACTAAAAGCTCATGAGGGATTGCTGTATTTCTAATGCTGTTTTTTGTTCAGTAGCAGCATGGTTATTGGTAATGGTTATTTCAACTGTGTCATATGATCAGTGCTCGCAAACATAAATGAAATTGGTTGGTCTAATGTAACACAATATTATTGTCCTGAATCCAAGTACAAGCACAATATTGGGGAAATGTTACACCTAGCTTTGCTCTTGCAGAGAATTTGCCTTGGGGGGTGAATTGTACTCTGAACCAGACCTGTCATAATCCATTGAAGTCAGTGGGAAAAATTCAAGCAAAGAAAAGTTGTGTTCAGTTCTGTGTTAAAATTCATGGCTCACAATGCTGTTTTAACTTGGCTTTTATCACGCTAATACCTTGTTTTATCCTTTTTCCCAGCTACACATTTATATGAAATAATTACACCTCATGGCAATATTTGATCGATTTGAAATCTGTTTATTTACTTATTTGTAGTGACGGGCAAATCTTGGACGTTTCGCCTAGTAGAAATTAGTGAAACAGCGGAAAATTTGCAAAACACCGCTGCATCTCATTTTGGATGCGGGTGTCCATTTTTGGAAGCCACCCATTACCGGTGTCGAAAGAACGAACGATGGCGACCATTTTTGGATTCAGACAGTGGGCGCCGGCATCCTAAATCGGACGCCCGCGTCCAAAACGAGATGCCGGTGAATTTTCACCCAGGCGAAAATTTTCTGTCATTTCACGAATTTATTCATCCGGGCGAATTGCAGGAATTTGCCGTGAATTCACTGCAGGCCAATAAATTCACCCATCACTACTTTCATCTCACTATGAAGTCCTGGAGTGTGTCATTCCTTGGAATATATATATATATATATATATATACAGCATATATATATATGTGTGTGTGTGTGTATACAGGTATGGGATCCGTTATCCAGAAACCCATTATACAGAAAGCTCTAAAATAAGAGTCTCCCATAGACTACATTTTATCCAAATAATCAAAAATTTTAAATATGATTTCCCTTTTCTCTGTAATAATAAGACAGTAGCTTGTTCTTAACCCCAACTAAGATAAAATTAATAATTATTTGAAACAAAACCAGCCTATTGGGTTTATTTAATGTTTATATGATTTTCTAGTAGACTTAAGGTATGAAGATCCTAATTACAGAAAGATCCATTATCTGGAAAATTCGGGTCCCGAGCATTCTGGATAACAGGCCCCATACCTGTATTATTAGGTACACATACATTTACAAAACACTGCTTAGTCTGGCAGAGGAATTTAACCCCTACCTCACCTTATGGGTGAATTTAAATTTCCGAAACGCCAGAAAAATTTCTCCTTGGTGACAATTCACCGGCGTCTCGTTTTGGACGTGGGCGTCCGTTTTTGGGAGCAGGTGTCCGTTTTTGGAAGCCAGCACCCATTGGACGCCGGTAATGGGTCCAAAACGAGACACGGCAGTGAATTCTTCTCTGCGAAATTTCGGCAAAGCGAAACACCCCAGATTCGCCCATCACTACTTATAACATATTAAAGTGACGGCCTCTGCTTTCCATGGCATCAGTGTACTTCACACCATGGAAAACAGAGGGAAGTCACAGCATTCATCACTTAGAACATGGTAAGGGAAGGATTTAGAAAACTCTGTCAGCCTAAGAAGGGTGGCGGGTAATCGTCTCCCATTACCTTTTTACATAACTCAATTGAATGAGCTCATTTCCATTTTTTCCTTTTAATGCATGTATATTACACATAATTTCCAGAAAAAAATTGGTTTCTTACTCTAAGATTCGAACTCTCCCTTTAGCTGTTGCAGTCATTTTTCCATTATCTTCAACTTTAAAGTTAGCAACAATGTTGTCAAGTAGGAAAAGTCCTTCTGGATCCTTCTTGGCCACAGCATACCAGACCCCAGCATACTGAAAACAAAGCACAGATATATTATAACTGATTGCAGAGGTGAAAGAACAAAGGCTGATACTGATTAGGGCGAGGAAATGGAGTGGACAAGTGTTAATTATGTTCCTCTTAAAATACCTCTACATATAGTTGGACCTACAAGTTTAGCATCTCAGCAGAGATATATACAGTTTAAACTTGACATAATATAAAAGTAAAGGCTTTTGAGACATGAACCATCTTCACCAGTGTACAGTGTGACTTCTAGAAGAATGTCTACAAGTACATGATTTTGCTTTAACTTGACTATCACAGAAACGATAAGTGGAAATCATCTCAAGGCTGAACAACATATTATGCCACTAAAGCATGTAAAGTCGACTGAATTGCCTATGGGATGTACCCCATTTATTAGGAAGCCCATAGGAGCAATGAAACATTTCGTACTACACCACAGACTTTCTTTGTTATCTGAGCGCATCTATATTCATTTTGTTATTATAGAAAGTCTACATGGGATCTTGCGGTATGCTTGGTTACATTTATGTTGCTCTACAACACTAAGGCTTGGGGGCAGATTCACTTCGAAATTCGACCATTGATTTTTTCTTTTTAAAGGGCTTTTTCAATGGAAAATTGACCTATTTCCATTGAATAGGTACAATTTTAATCAAATAAAAATAGTTCGAATCGTTCGATCGCATTGTTCCAATCAAAGATTTGAAGGATTTTGTGCAAAATCCTTCCAATTCCTAGGACTTCGAAAAAATTTCAGGACATGTTCTAGGAGATCCGCCCATAGGCTAAAATGGCAATTCAGCAGCTTTAAGGTGGCGAAGTGGCGAATTAGAAGGATTTCAAAGGTACTTTTTGAATTTTTTTATTATAATCGAATTTTGGCCTATTTGAGATATTTGAAGTAGCCCAAAATTACTTTGAAATTCTAATTTTTTAAAATCGAATTTTATTCGAATATTTACTTCGACCCTTAGTAAATGTGCCCCTTGGTCTCCTACTGAAATCCTTAACCCAAACATCAATTCTCTGTGCTTTAGTTAAATTGATACTTTATAAGGTTATTGAAATCAATATTTCTGAAATGACAGTGGAAATGTTTTATGGCGAAAAAGAGAGCCTTTCCAAGTAAGACTATATTTAAATTCTGTGTTTTCACACAAAGCCTAAATTTCTTATTTTCTCAAAGAAATAAAACCCAAACAGAATGAACCTATTATCCAGAATGCTCGGGACCTGGGGTTTGCGGGATAATGGCACGCAATGATTTCTTTTTTCTCTGTAATAATAAAACCTTACGCTTGATCTTAACTATGATATACAGATATGGGTAGTGATGGGCGAATTTATTCGCCAGGGGCGAATTCGCGGCGAATTCCCGCGATTCGCCGCTGGCGAATAAATTCGCGAAACTGCCCAAAAAATTCGCCCAAAAAAATTCGCCGATCAAAAACGAGTCGCGCGTCGTTTTTTGACGCGACGCGACGGGCGCCGAAAATGACGTGACGCGTCAGAAACGATGCGACGCGCGTCAAAAACAACGCGATGCGTCGTGCTTGACGCGACGCGCGTCAAAAACGACGCGCGACTCGTTTCGCGAATCGGCGAAAAATTCGCGAATTTCTCTGGAAATTCGCGAATTTTTCGGCGAAGCGAAACGCGCCCGTTTCGCCCATCACTAGATATGGGACCTATTATTCAGAATGCTCAGGACATGGCGCTTGGGGATTTCCATAATTTGGATCTTTATACCTAGTCTACTAGAAAATCATATAAATATTAAATAAACCAACAGGTTGGTTTTGTTTCCAATAAGGATTAATTATATCTTAGTTGGGATCAAGTACAAGCTACTGTTTTATTATTGCAGAGAAAAAGGAAAAAGCAGATTTATCATTGGTCGAATTTCAAATAAAAAAATTCGAAATTCAACCATATGAATAAAAGGGAAGTGAAATCCTTCAAATTCGACTATCGAATTCAAAGGATTTTACCGCAATTCAATCGATTGAATAAAAAAAATCGATCAATTGATTAAATCATTCAAATCAATTGATTTGAACGATTTAATCGATCGATCAAATTTTTTTTTATCTGATCAAAACTAATGATTCCCATTTCGGTAGCATGGTTCTGGCAAAGTAGGTGGTCGAATAAAAATTTAAATGGGAAGTCATTCGACCATCGAATATTCTAATAAAAATTTTTCCAAATATTTGATGGTTGAATTTGCCTAATTTGAATATTCGAAGGTTCAAATTCAAATGTAATTAAAATTCGTGTGAATTTAGTAAATCTGCCCCTAATAATACAAGTACTAATAATGCTTTATCCAAAAGTTCTGGTGGTCCCACGCTCACTTAGTATATGATATCTTGAACAGAGAAATGGCACCGTCAAGCCACAATACTTCCGAATCAGCATGCAATTAAACTCTGGAGAACCGGATTCAGTGTATCTTGTCTTTATTTGCACTTATTTGCACTTATTTGCAAATAAAGACAAGATACACTGAATCCGGTTCTCCAGAGTTTAATTGCATGCTGATTTGGAAGTACTAATAATGCTACTACTAGGAACAGGTTTGTCAGCAGATTTCAAACTTCCAGAAACTGTTATTTTTTGGAAAAAAAATTCCCAATGACAGTATCCCTTTAAAGTCAACGCATGCTAAATTATAAGTCAAAATTATAAACAGTAAAAAACAATATATTTAAAAAAAATTTTTAGTGTTAAGGAAGTTTTTTTTTAAAATTAAGATGTGATTAAAAAATAATAATAATAATAATTTATCCCAGTGTCTTCATTTACTTTAGCTGAATAACATCTTACAAAAATATAAACATTCACCAATTTTATGTGTTAAACAATTCTAGAGTAGATGTCAAAATAACATGCACGCAAGTTTTTTTTTATAATGCATATAAAACATTAATTTGGATATGAAAAGCTCAAGGGATTTCCAGCATTGATGCCCTGCAACATATTTTTAAGCCCCCAAATGTACCTAAATGTAACTGGTTGCCACTGATACCGCAATGGTACAATTTCCCCTGTGTTACCCAGTGAGCCTCAATGGTTCATTTGCCTTTTCCAAGGAGCTGTTGTTGAAGTTCTACTGCTGCATAAGCTGTAGTACCACATGCTAAAATAACAATGCGTATTCATGGAGGAGCTCCTACTAACAGGTTACCTACCCTTTCCTTGTCAAAATCTTTCATGACTTCGAAATTATCCACACGGCAGTCTCTGTCTGCTAAACAACTGCCAAGGAACCCCAAGGCAATTAATAGTCCCAACATCATGCTCGCCATCTTCTTTCCCAAGCTATTCAACGACTGCCAGTAAAAGAGGGAAAAAAAACTTTTTTAGGCATTTCTATTCTTGCATCACGTGTACAATATATACTTATTCTCTGACCTGTGCAGGTAAATACATATATTCTCATGCATGTTCTGCTTTCATTGCTTGCATTTAAGAAGGCAATGCTCTATGCATTGTAAAAGATATTATTTGAAATTCTAAACTTTCAGCTTGTTTCCTTAGTTGGATATTAAAAAAAGAGTTGCATTATTTCAAGTTGGTAGTAGCTAGGAATACCATTCAGATGAATTGCTGGAAAATTGCTTACAATGTGAGTCCAGTGGTGTCCAGATGCAGGAAAGCCTAGTGTGCAAGGTCTTGGAGGTTTATATACTGCTCAGCACAGTCACTGTTTCATAACATCAGAACAAGGTTAAGAAAAAAACGATATTTTCATTAGCTAATCTAACCAGTCCCAACTGGATGAGGTCCCACTTTAACAAAATTTCATAAGATCAAGCTGTGTACTTTGACCCCAACGTTTTGTTTGTCCATACCCCCCACAGCCATCCCAAAGCTAATGCTGTGTGTATCGAGGGGGATGGGATCTTCCAAAACAAATTTTTACTTTGGTCTTCCCATGGATGAAATGAATTTGGAATAAATCAATCTCCCTGAGAGAGAGAGAGAAAGAGAGAGAGCACTCTATACCTAAAGGCAGCTCGGAACTGTGTTTCATCAACTACAGACACAGGCATTTCCAATGATCCCCAGAATTCTTCTCTTTATGAAACAATTATTCTACCGTTGTTTACTGCCTAAATTTCCCTTAGGGGCTGATTTACCAAGGGTCGAATGGAAAAAAAACTTTGAAATTCGACCATCTAATTTTTTTGAGTGGTCAATTTCGATCGAATATGGCCGTTTTTGATCGAAAAAAGCCCGTATTTGATTGAATGAAATCATCGATTTGATCGAACAATTCTCACCAAAAATCCTTCGATTTCTCAGAACTTAGAAAAAATTTCTGGACAAGTTCTGTGCGGTCCCCCATAGGCTAAAATGCCAATCCGCCAGCTGGCGAATAGTGGAAGTCGAAGGATTTTTAAAAGGCCAGTACTTCGAAATTCGAAAATTCTAATTTTAACAATTCTAATCTAATTTTGGGCTATTCGATAGTCAAAGTAGTCCAAAATTACTTAAAAATTCAAATTTTCACTTCGACCCTATTGAGTACTATTGAGTATTATGAAAACAGTTTATGGGGTAAAAAGCTACAAGTGCAAACAGTGGACAAATGCAATAATTTATATACAGGAGTGGCATATGCTATCCGGAAACCTGTTATCCAGAACACTACCTATTGTGGAATGTCCATACCCCATAGACCATTTATTATTTTAAATAATTTATCCAAATAATCCCAATTTTTAAAAATGATTTTCTTTTTCTCTGTAATAATAAAACAGTAGTTTGTTCTTGATCCAAAATAAAATATAATTAATCCTTATTGGAAGCAAAACCAGCCTTTTGGGTTTATTTAATACTTACATAATTTTCTAGTAGACTAAAGGTATTATGATCCAATCGCAAGAAGATTGATTCATTATCCGGAAAACCCCAGGTCCCAAGCAATCTGGATAACAGATCCCCCTCTATAAAGCAATAGTAATGTCAAGAATTTTCCAGCTAAGTTTCACTTATTGCAATCAGATGCCATATTTTCACCAGGTACAGTACCAGAGGGAAAAAGATTAGTATCCAAATTGATACATCTCTGTGGGGCAGCACATATATAGGACCACGATCTGCAAAAAAAAACCAACATACATCCAACAGGTTCAAACCCTACAAATCACTCCCAATGTACAGATGAAGCTACTTTGGTTTGTGTGTTTGACACTGAATAACTAAACTCAGATATCCTACTTAGTTACATAGTTACATAGTTAAATTGGGTTGAAAAAAGACTGAGTCCATCAAGTTCAACCCCTCCAAATTAAAAACCCAGCATACATACACACACACAACACACACACACACATCTCCACTCTTTCAAACACAAACCATATACCTGTATGCCCATAGCTATACTAACTGTAGATTTTAGTATCAAAATAGCCTTTGATATTATGTCTGTCCAAAAAAACATCCAAACCCCTCTTAAAAGCATCAACAGAATGAGCCATCACAACATCACCCGGCAATGCATTCCACAACCTCACCGTCCTGACTGTGAAGAACCACCTACACTGCTTCAAATGAAAGTCCTTTTCTTCTAGTCTGAAGGGGTGGCCTCTGGTGCGGTGATCCTCTTTATGGGTAAAAAGGTCCCCATTCCATTTAAACACAGAATATTGCGTCACAGCTTCCCATCAAATTAAAGAGTTCACCATTGAAAACAATGGTGCTTTGGTATGTTAATGAAAAAGTTAAATGCATTAAATGAGTTAAGATGACTTTAGATAAAACAGTTTGTTGAATTAGTCCCGAGTCATGACACATTTAACACACAAATCCAAGTTGCTTAATCTGTATATACAGCTATGGGACCTGTTATCCAGAATGCTGAGGACCTGGGGTTCTCTAAATAATGGATCTACCTATAATTTGAATCTTCATACCTTACTAGAAAATCATGTTAACATTAAATAAACCCAATAGGCTGGCTTTGCTTCCATTATTACAGAGAAATTATTACATTACATTACTGCAGAGAAATTCACATTTAAATTTGTGAATTATTTGGATAAAATGTAGTCTCTCTCTCTCTCTCTCTCTCTCTCTCTATATATATATATATATATATATATAAATAAATACTCTACAGTTTGGTCAACTATCTATGGGACCAAATTATATATTTATAAACATCAGAATGTGCTGTTTATAACTGTTGGTGATCTCTTCTAGAACTTTCTTAGTCTGTCACAAAGCTCAGCTTAATAATGTACAAAGATTGTCATGGTCGGCAGCCAACACCAGAACAAATGGCAAGCACCCTGGTCTCGGCTCGTGCTTCACCTGTATTGTGACCACCTTTGGCCTCAGGAGGAGCCACCAGGACGAGAGGTGCAAGACTAGGGGTTTTGCATAGACAGAGGGGCATGACTGTAGCTAGAGTCTTAAGGCCGAGGGTCACGAAACAGTATCGGAAAGCAGAATCAACGTCTGAACAGGCCGGGTCGAGGCAGGCAGAAGTCAATCGTAACCAGGCAAGCAGAGGTTAAAACTGGGTAATCAATCAGACAGGAGGGTTACAGAAGAAGAGGTAGTCGATATTCAGGTACGGGTCAGATATGGAGGTAAGGATAGTCGATAGCCAAGCAGGTCAAAACCAGAATCAGTATAACAAGAACAATCACAAACTTGCACAAGGCTCAGGAACCACAGGAAAAGATCTTATCATGGGCAAGGTCTGGAGATTACATGAAACTACTTATACATTTGAGATTCGTCGCCCTTGCGTGCTGACGTAATCACGACTGTGCCTTTAAATTTTATTGGAGCATGTTGCACGCCCTAAAGCACCGGCGCCTGCAGCCTAATGGATACTGCTCGACGCGGCAGGCGTCCCCCACTAGACCACCAGATACGTTCCTTACAAAGATATTAAAAGTACCTCAAAGTTACGTGACCTATATTACAGCACTTGGCTTTTGGCCTCATGCTTTTATATGGTCACAAACACAACTGTGACTTTTCTTTATATTACAGTAGGGGGTACATTTCCCACTATTTATATACAGGCTTGGGACTTGTTCCAAGGGTTGGGAACCTGTTTTTTTTTTGGATAAGGGATATTTCCATAATTGGATCTCCATAGATAACTAAAAATGTCACTTAAACATTAAGCAACCCCAATAGGATTGTTCTGCTTCCAATAAGGATTCATTACAGGTATGGGATCCGCTATCCGTTATCCTGAAACCCATTATCCAGAAAGTTATGAATTACACTCCATTATAGTCAAATTATCCAAATTTTTAAAACTGATTTCCTTGTCTCTGTAATAATAAAACAGTAACGGGTACTTGATCCAAACTAAGATATAATTAATCCTTATTGGAAGCAAAACCAGCCTGTCGGGTTTATTTAATGTTTTCATGATTTTCTAGTAGACTTAAGGTATGAAGATCCAAATTATGGAAAGGCCCATTATCCGGAAAGCCCCAGGTCCTGAGCATTCTGAATAATAGGTCCCATACCTGTATATCATAGTTAGGATCAAGCACAAGGTTTCATTATTACAGTGAAAAAAAAGAAATCATTGCGTGCCACTGCTTTTAACATAAGAAATATAAGAGTGCTGACGCAGTATGGACATTATATATATATATATAGTGATGGCCAAGTTTATTCGCCTGGGGTTAATTCCAGCGAATAAATTTGCGAGATGCCAGGAATAATTTGCCTACGTCTCATTTTGGACACCATGGCCAGGTAGAACAATTAAAATTTCAACCACAACTGCCAGAAAAATTGTTCAGTTTGCAAGGAAACCTCCACAAATAACTTCAGGTGAAATACAAAAAATACTGGAGGAAAATTTGCATTCATCAGCCTGGAAGCTGCACATGGGACGTACTTGGACATTCCAATATGGCAATGATCCAAAACACAAGGCCAAGTCGACCTGTCATTGGCTACAGCAAAATAAAGTGAAGGTTCTGGAGTGGCCATCTCAGTCTCCTGACCTCAATATCACTGAGCCACTCTGGGGAGACCTCAAACGTGCAGTTCATGCAAGACAGCCCAAGAATTTACGGGAACTGGAAGAATGGGCAGCTTTACCTTTGTCTAAGAAGATAAAGAGCCTTATCCACACCGACCACAAAAGACTACAAGCTGTCATTGATGTTAAAGGGAGCAATACATCGAATTAAGAACTGGGGTATGTAAACTTTTGATCAGCACAGTTGTTTGACAATAAATGGCTTCAGCAACCACTAACCATGAATGAAAGAAAAGTGTTTGTGTTATCATTCATATTCTCTGAGAAATGGTTAAGAAATCATAAATATAGAACTCAAAAAGATTTCAGAACACCATTAAAAAAAATATACAACCCAGGTGCTACTAAGCAAAACTGAATACAAAACTTTTCCTGGAAAAAGCTAAGTGCACACTAGGAACTTTAAAAAAAAAAAATAATAATAATAATTTGTCACACATTTAAAAGGGGGGTCAACATTTTGGTCCTTTCCTAAGACCTTTATCAAGATAATAAATAATATAATTAATGATGACTTTAGGTATGTATGAGGACTTATCTGCTTAGTGAGCAGTACATATTAGCAGTCAGTAAGTGAGGGAAAAGCCAATGTGTTTGATGCTTTTACAAAGCAAACTTGATAATGTATTTATGTATGTATAACTTTATTTGTAAAGTGCTGTTAAGGAGCTTCAGCGCTGTACAGTGCATAAAAGTACAATATTTATAAAAGTATACACAGGGGAGACAAATCACATAAATATATACAGAATCATAGGACAAAGAGGTTAAGAGACATAGTGTTGTAAGAGACATAGTGGGAAGGAGGTCCCTGTCCCGTTGAGCTTACAGTCTAAGTGTGCCTCAAATCGTGGTGCTTGAAGCACATACATTTGCATGGGGCTTTAATAATTTTATTTGTTGTGATATTATGCTCAGCCCCTTTTCACACCATGGCTTGCCATATAAAGTAACACTTTGTTTTGATGCTGTGTTATTTATGTTTGTGTGTGTGTGTAACCATGTCAATTCTGACATAGAAGAGGTGTTAGTTCAAAATCCATAGTGGCTACATTTGTGGTTTCCTCTTTGATATATACTTTGGTTGCCACGTTTTTTGGAAAAAAGACCTCCAAGCTGTGGTCCACCTAAACATTACGTGCTTAAAGTTACGTGCTAGAGCTACTTTAACAAATGCACTCCTTGAACTGGTTTTATTTATCTATCAGAAAAGATTCGTTTTCCTCAGTGTCCTGGCATTTCATGGTGCCTCTCAGTCAATATTTGTCAGGCTGTTCCACGTGAACAACACCTGTTAAACATTAATAATGCACACATAACAATTTATATGGTTATGAAATCATATCTTGTAGAAGATATTTATTGTCCCGGTTGAAGTTTTCCTGATGTTTTCTGGAATAGCCATTATGGTGAAAGAAATTTAATATAATTTAAGAGAATTTAAGAGAAGTTAGGCTTTCTTATATTATATAAACTTTAACTACCATTAAAGCCTCAACATTAATTGGGTTATTTATTTTAATAAATTTAGTAAAACTTTAGTAAGGATGCCAAATACTTGAACAATTTGAGTTTTTTTACTATAAAATCTTAATTTTTGGCGGAAAAAACTAGAATAACCATGATGGTCAAAAAAATAAAATATAATTTAAGAGAAGATGTTAAAATTCCCCTTTATGAATATTATATAAATTTTAACATTAAGGGGTTTATTTATTGAAGTCCGAATGCTAAATATTTTTTAAAAAGTGAGTTTTTTTTTTACTATTGAATCCTAATTTTTGGTGGAAAAAAATAGAGTTTTTATACCAAGAGTTATTATACCATGAGGATGGAAAAAGTAAGAATCCAAAAATCCTGCATCTCAGACCTACCATGGGAGAGGTTCATCTCCTATTTGGAAGTTTCAGTGGTCTGCACTGGAATTAGCCCAAAAATCTGACTATTTCGGACTTTTCAAGCAAAAAAAATTGGGCTTTTTGGGAAAAACTGAAGGTAGAAGGATAAAGGAGTGTGGAACCGCTCTTTTGCATGGCACGGGACGCCAAAGCTTTACAGTACCTGCTAAGATATTTACAAGCCACCAGCGTTTACTATACATGTGGTGAGTCTGAGCGGTAATGGTCTTGTTTTTTTTCAGGGAAAAGCTTGAAACAAAATCAAGCTATTCAAAAAACGAAATTTTTTGTGTTTTTCCCCAATCCGAATAAATCATGCTTTTTAAAATAATAAATAAAGTCCAATAGCGGATTCTAGTTTTCGATGGAAATGCTCATTCAGACTTTGATAAAGGCCCTAAAACTTTACCAATATTCACCCATTAATAAAGATCCAGTGTGAATGTTCTTAGGATCTGGCCTAGATATGTTCTGAAACTTGATTAACTGGGAATTGCAAAGCAAAATATAACTTCTTGGTAAGACACCACTTCATTTCTACTTTGTGACTTATTGCTGTTACTGTGCATGTTCAAGTATTTATAAGTTGCCCTTCATCTGCTGTCTCTTGACATGGCATTCCCCTCAGTGGGTTTTTACATTTTGAACATTGATTTTGAATTATGTCGGCAGCGAAAAGCACAAGGCACAGAAAGTGACATCATAATCCAAATATATTGCTTGAGTAGGAAGCCAAAGCTTTAGTCAATGCTTCGTAGCACACAGGCAGCACATTTTGATTTCTCCTAGGGGACGATTTATAAAAATTTGATTTTGAGATTTCACCATGATTTGATTTTTTTTTGCTGCAGAAATCACAAATTCTGAGTTATAGAAACTTGAATATTCAAGATTTATTAAAAAAAATATATAGTTCCTTGAACTGGTGAGTTCATGTAAAAGTTATTGGGTCCCCTAATATTTTCTAAAGAATGAAATCTTTTTAAAACTTGATGGATTTCACTCTTTTAGAAATACAAGGGCAGCAGGTAAAACTCTTTCAAATGACCAAATATTAGCCCTATTTAGAGCTCAGCCATCAAAACAAAAAATGATAGGTTATTGTAGCACATTACTTTTTCATCTGTACATTGCTTTCAAATGTTGATGAGCCTGTAAGATGATAACAGGATTTGGTTGGAAGGCTGGATTTATATCTATATATATTTTTAGATGAATAATGGGTTGGATAGTTTTAAAAATAATCTTAGAAACCCTATAGGCTCATTAAAGAAGAAATATAAATATTCTTGTGGGTACAAATTGCCTCTAAAAGTAATTTTCAAATTGCCACCCAAGTAGAACAAACCTGGCTGTCACAATAGGCACAAGCTTCACGCAATATTCCTTCCACATTGACTTTGACTATTTAATACATGAAAATATCTTGCATTCATAAAAACCAAGCCCAGATTCAGCACCTCCTGTAAATCATGAATTAAACCAACATTAAAGAGGAACAGTATAGTTTATAATCTCACAAATGTGCACACTTGTGACTCTAAAATGGATTGGTTTGTGTGAAATGATTTCTCCTGGGATTTATGAGCTAAGAGCATGCCATTGGTTTAGTGTCATGACATCTGTTTAATTAGCAGTCTTCAGAATCCAGCACTAAGAAGACACTAAGCCAGTGCCTTCTGTCAGATCTCAAGCAAGCGGGTTCACAAGGATTTTGAAGCTCCAGGAATACTTGCAAAGATCATGACCATAATGTACAGCATGGACATTGCTGCATGAAGGCAGGCAATTCTATCTAAGCCATTTTCCATTGCAAAAGCATGTGTTGTTGAATTTATGTTAAACATTTGAGTTCCTACAAAAATGGGTGAGATGAAGAAAGAAGATATAGAGAAATATCTAGAAAACAACCCTCAGTTTGCAAAGGAATATTTTGACAAGAAACTTCGAAGTGAAACTATCGGGGCTCTATTTAACAACAAACAGTTGGTGTTAAAAGATGGAGTTTCATTTCGTGAGATGACCAAAATAGAAGAGGCAGACATTTTGCTGGAGCTGGTAAAAGAAATACAAGATGACTGTAACATGGAGAAGATTGTTCACAAAGTACTCCAGAGGCTGGCATATCTGCTGCAAGCAGACTGCTGTAGCATGTTCTTGTTCCGGTCACGAAACGGTGTTCCAGAGCTGGCTACAAGGCTCTTCAGTATTACAAAGACATCTAAATTTGAGGACAACTTAGTAGCTCCTGAAAGTGAAATTGTTTTCCCTTTGGATATTGGGATTGTGGGATGGGTTGCTCATACTAAGAAGTCCTTTAATGTTCCTGATGTGAAAAAGGTGAGTAGCACTGTAACTGAAAATGCTCTCTGTGCATATTAGGCTACAAGTTGTCTTCTAAATGAATCTGAAGTTTAATATTTTTGTTTTTGGTCCTCTTGTCATGTATGTTTGTATGGACGCTAAGGGTTATCTAGTAATATGAATCCATTTACCCATATCAAACAACAGCTTTGGAAGTGGCATTTTTTACCTGATTAGTTGTACCCTGGTTAATATCATGTGATATTATTATATTTGGATTTGCAAACTGTGTAATATCCCTCTCTGCCTTTTATGTTTCTTGACATTTCTCTAAACCAACACCGAAGCTGAATTACAACTCCCCTTCTTGAAATTTCTTTACACTTGAACCCCTTGTGTTGATTACTGAATGCTGACCACTACCCAGATGGAATAAGTTCTGTACCTTGCACTTAACTGCCAGTCTAACACCCCAATAGGACTATACAGATGCAACAGTGATATCATTTATACGTGTGCTCAAGAAATGTTGAGTTATTACAGTAAGCAAAAATGTCTCCCTTCAATAAAACTTTCAGAAACACTAAAGAGCATCTGGTGCTCACCCTCCAAAGTTTTCTTTCATCAACACTAAAGTAAGTGTGAATCAACAATATTCAGTACTTTAATTGTAAAACCTTTACTCCTAATCAGCACATACAGTAGAACCAATACTTCAGTGTTCTGCATTAGTAACAAATCAAATTATATACACTTCACATCAGTTTGTCAGAAGGAGAATCCTCATGTCAGTTTAAAATGTTTGCATATTTCCAGGTGGATGAGAACTATTAGTACAACCCCAAGCCCATCCCCTGTCCAAAAATGGCTCAAACTGTATGTTAATCTAGTAATCCAATTTGGCAGGGCACGTTTTTCTTTGTTTTATTACTGTGATAGACAAAACAGTTTAAAGAGTTGCTGAAAATGTTTTCCCTGGAATTTGAATCTATACATGTACAGAATAGAATATGGTGTAAAAGTCATAGTGATAATTAAAAAACAGCTTGAATACTTGAAGTTGCTGCTGTCACTGTGGGTTAAGGCTCAGCATTACCAACAAATGGCGAGCTAGAGGATAATCCTGCTAAATTCATAAGGCTGATTACAAAAGGAAAGATCAAGGAGAAATCCAAGGGATGTGCTGGCCAAACTACCTGCACATATGATCTCCTGCAACTACTGTAACCCCTAGGAATGAGTACATATAGGCTCTGTATAAACTACTGTGTTGTATTGTTCTATAAAACAAAATAAATGCTTTCATGATGGAAAAGATGACCAACATTTAATGCAAGTTTTTATATATGGATGAATATCTTTATGTAGAGCTACTGAATACACAGCATTGTACACTTTCACAGTACAGGTATGGGACCTGTTATCCAGAATGCTCAGGTCCTGGGAGTTTCTGAATAATGGATCTTTCTGTAATTTGGATCTTCATGCCTTAAGTCTACTAGAAAATCATATAAACATTAAATAAACCAAATAGGCTGGTTCAGCCTTCAGTAAGGATATCTTAGTTCAGGTCATGTGCAATGTACTGTTTTAATATTACAGGGGAAAAAAAGAAAATAATTTTTTAAAAAACTGGATGATTTGGATAAAGCGGAGTCTATGGGAGACAGCAATTCTATAAGTCAGTGCTTTTTGGATAATGGATTTTCGGATAACGGATCCCATACCTGTATATACAGGGGAACAAACAATGCAATAATAAGAATAACTATACCGATAATAAGAATAAATATACCAATAATACGACTTAAGTAGCACATGTTAAAGGAGAATTAACACTAAACCACAAGTGCGCTGTGAGCAGAAGGCAGTGTGATTTTATGCCCCAAGGTGTTCTAGAACTTATGGTGCAAGGCATAGCACTGTGGACACAGTTTATCCCTCTACTTAACTCCTGTCAAGGACAATCTAGAGACTGAGGTTTTTGTGTTCCAGTCTTGAGTGTGAAGACCTGCACCTGCACTATGCACAAAACATGGCAGTTTATGCCTGTATTTTGCAATCTGCACCTTAACCACTCTATGTAAAAGAGCCTTATTATGTCTTCAGTTTCTGTATGAGTTCAGCTCTACCATAGCCTTTTAACTGTGAAGATCTAACACTCATAATATTATTATTGTTATTATTATTATTATTAACATGTATTTATAGAGCACAAACATATTTTGCAGCACTGTAAAGTAAATGATTTATATACATAGAATACATGAAGTTACATACATCACAACCAATACATGTACAAAAGGTGAGGAAGGCCCTGTGCAATAGGGCTTACAATCTAAAGGGGAGGCAATAAGACAAAAGGTGTGAGAGTGGGCCAGATTCAAATTAATAGGGTGAGAGATTTGGTACTGTATGTGGTATCGCACTTGGTAGTTAAGCAGAGTTAGGGTAGGCTTCTCTAAATAAGTGCGTTTTAAGAGATTTCTTGAGAGCAGAAAGGTTGGGAGAAAGTCTGACAGACCATGCGAGAGAATTCCAGAGGAGGGGTGCAGCCCTTGCAAAGTCTTGAATGTGAGGACGTAATGAGAGAGTTAAGTAGCAGGTCAGTAGAGCAGTGTAGTAAGCAGTTGGGTGAGTATACAGAGATGATTCCAGAGATGTAGGGAGGGGCAGTGTTTGAATTTCATAGTTTCACAGTGCTTTGAATGTCAGGGTCATTCATTTGAGTTTTTTTCTGAAAGGTAGCGGAAGCCAGTGCAGGGATTGGCAGAGTGGCATGGCAGAGGAGGAGCGGTTGCTGAGGTGTATAAGCCTGGCAGCAGTGCCCATTATGGACTGGAGAATGACAGTTTCTGGCAGGAAAGGCCAATTAATAGAGAGTTACAGTAGTCTAGACGTGATATGACGAGAGCGTGAATAAGAATTTTGATGGCAGCTCGGGTGATAAGTGATCGTATTTTGTCCCTTAGGTGGAAGTGAGAAGATTTAATTAGTGACTGGATATGAGGAGTGAAAGACAGAATCTAGGAAAACCCCAAGGCACCAAGCCTGGGGAGAGGGGGGGAAAGTGGAATTGTTAACTACAATAGATACTTCTGGGATGTTATGGGTGTTATTTGGGGAAAGAGAACCATTTCTGTTTTAGAGAGGTTCAATTTAAGGTAGCATTGTGAAATCCAAGTAGAGATAGTGGACAGGCAGGAGGAGATCCGAGTTAGGAGTTCTGGGATGAGATCAGGAGAGGAGAGATAGATCTGAGTATCAGCAGCATAGAGGTTGCATTGGAAGCCAAACAATACTCTACTTTATCAGATTCATATTGCCAGATACCACAGAACCCATTGCATCCAAACTGATTAATGACTTAATGAGCAATGTCGTTGACCCTCAAGGCTTAACAGGATTCGAAGATGGGGACCTGCTGTGAACAATTTTGAAGGCATTACTGTTATAAGGCTGCTGGCTTACAGTTAGGGTGATATTTGGTGTGAGGGTCAGATTGGTCTCATAGAAACCCCTGGAAGCCAAGCCTGAAGGTTAATTAGCGTGAGATCTGGGAGGAACACTGAACTAATTGAAATAGAATTATGTTCTGAAACAGAACTGTTTTCATATATCTATGCCACATGTTCTAGAAAAAGAGCCATTTCTTTGCACAATACATCTCCACGCTAGGCAACGTTTTCAGAGATAAATAACAACAGACAATGAATGGAGTCATTAGTGGCACTTTCCGCAACTTGTGCTCTTCTAGTTGATATTTTATTCAGAATAAGCTAAGGTGAAAGCATGTTGCAATGTACTTTAAAGAGGTTTAGTGAACAATGGTCCATGTTACGTGGGATTTATATCCCCAACCTAGGCATCTTTACTCTATGAATAGACTCTAAAATACCCACTTCAGAAAGTGACATACCTATAGCCCACTTTAAAGTCTGCAAAAACATAAAAAAACGTATTCACACCTATAAAATCTGCCAAACTTTAAACTAAATAATCAGCAACTCAGGAGGCTCTTAAGATCAATAAGTACTTAGAAGCCAAACAGTAAATTATTATTTTATTTAACATCTCCCTATACACTAGACCTGTTTAAAACAGTAAGTTATTGCACTCCTTATAGAGAAGAGTGAAAAGATCCAAAGGCTCATGAGATATAATATACAGTAGATATAAAACCCTGGCTCAAAGGAAGTATAACGGCTTCAGAATCTAATTAAACTTCAAGTCAAAGAAAGTCCATTGAAACCTTTTCTCTTCACTTCTTGGTCCTTGTCTGAGCAGTTATTCAAGTATATTAAAAATTGCTTAGACTATACCCCTTGCCTGGAAATATGACTATTATCAAGAATAGTTTGACTGCAAAACAACAACTTTTTCCTTGTTTTCCTTGTTCTTCTGCTGTGTACAACACAGCAGAAACTGCATTGGTGACAGGGTCAGTATGGACCACTGAGATGCTGGGGAAAATCTAGAAAACATCCAGTCTTGATGGGCCCCACAGCACTGGCCATAGCCCCAGTCCTGGACAGGGTGAGGCAGAGTTGGACAAGCCCACTGGTATAGTGGGGAAAATTCCAGTGGGCTTCAGATCTGATGGACCTCACAAGCCAAGGCAGTAGTTCTGGAGGGTTCTCTTGAAGTCTGCTCAGGGTCTGCAGGGCTGGAGTTATAAGAAGCCTTCAGTATTTCACCACAAGGGCCCAGCTTGCATCATTTCCAGCTCTATTTACTGCATGCCTTATTTTAAAGAGCAGTGTGTTCTGTGCCTTACAGTTAAGTGCCTGCAAAGCAGGTAGGGTAGGCAACCACCTAGGGTGCAAGTAAAGGGGGGCGGTGCAATCAGAAATTTTTCTGCATGGAGAAATGGGGTTGGGGTGGCCAGCACAAGTGGCACCAGGAGCAAAGCACCAGGGGAGGGAGTGGGTTTTGTTTGTGACAGCAGAGGCAGTGGTGGAGGACCCACCATTGCAGAGGGTACTCAAATGTCACACATGCCTCTGACTGCCAAAGTGAAACCCAGTTACTCTCTACACCAGTGATCCCCAACCAGTAGCTAATGAGCAACATGTTCCTCTCCAACCCCTTGGATGTCGCTCCCAGTGGCCTCAAAGCAGGTGCTTATTTTTGAATTCCTGTCTTGGAGGCAAATTTTGGTTGTAAAAACCAGATGTACTGCCAAACAGAGCATCCTGCAGGCTGCCAGTCCACATAGGGGCTACCAATAGCCAATCATAGCCCTTATTTGGCACCTCCCAAGAACATTTTTCGTGCTTGTGTTGCCCCTCAACTTTTTTTTTTACAATTGAATGTGGCTCATGGGTGAAAAAGGTTGGGGACCCTAGCTCTACACCATGCCAAAAGTTAATTCAAAGATGAACAACCCCTTTAAGTACTAAGTTGAATTGTTGTGACACTCTTGATGGTGCAGCCATTTGGGGTAAAGATTTTTATAGTAATGAAGCTTGCTCCAACTGGGATGGGGAGCACTACTACAAGGCAAACTTGGGAGACAAACTTCAGAAAGGGACCTATGAGAAGTTGGAGTTAATAAGGATTGATATTAAATGGTTGTGGTCATAGGGGGCTGATAGAGAAAGCTAGAGTAAATGGCACATGGAGTAAAAAGGGAAAGGCTTGTGGAACAATGGTGGATGCAGGGGGAGAATAGCACTAGGGCAATAAAGCAAAGCACTGAAAATGGGGGTTGGGGGAGAATGGCTCATACCTAGAAGAAACAGATAAAGAGAAGAAACTAGCAGATGGAAAGCGGGGGGGGACATAGAATAGAATTGGCTTAAGGCAGAGATATAGTGATAATGATCTTAATAAAAAATATTAGGGGAGGAGGTACAGAAAAGCAAAAATTATTTTTAGCAGGTTAAAAGCACAGGTATGTATATAGACTATATATGTATATAGACCTGTTATTCATGCTTGGGACCAGGGCTTTCTGGGTAACCTATTTCCGTAATTCATAGTCTACTAGAAAATCATGAAAACATTAAAGAAACACAATGGTTTGGTTCTGTTTCCAGTAAGGATTAATTATATCTTAGTTTGGACCAAGTACAAGCTACTGTTTTATTATTACAGAGAAAATGGAAAAAAGTTGGATTATTTGGATAAAATGGAGTCTACAGGAGATGGCTTTTCTATAATTCTGAGCTTTCTGGATAATGGGCTTTCAGATAATGGATCCCATACCTGTATTGGGAAAAACAGATTGGCAAGGGACATTAGAATATGAAGTTCCAGTTGTAGTTGTCGGTGTCTGGGGGTTTAGAAGGGGGGAGGGCCGGTTCTTTGTTGGGCCTCAGGTACCCCATCCAATGCAGTAGATTTACTTGCAGACCACAAGTCAGCATTTTGATAGCACATATGCAACCTGAACAAACCCCTATGCACTGCAGTTATGATAGAAACATTCCTCCATGACTCATTTAGAATTTCAAAAGCAACAGAGCCTTATAATAGGCAACTGACTACATGTTTTGATTAAAGTTTTGTAGTATAAACTCTATATATTACCTAAAATACATACACAGTAACTGTCTACAGATTCTATTTTCTGCTGCCAGTTTATCTAATATCCCCCGGTACTTAACAGTGCAAATTGGATCAGTCATTAAGTATAGCAGACACTTAGCATTTGCTTGTCCTTATGATTTGCCATAGTCCCCGGGAAAGGTATTCCCCTGTTCTTTAATCATTGGTCACCTGACACTGATTACAGCAATGTCTTCATTTAATCTCATAACAAGCTAATTACATGGACTATGGTTAATACTTATAATACGGACATTCCAACCCATCACCCATAGGATCGGCAAAAGACAAGTAGACTATTAGAGTTTCAGTTTTAGAATGCAGGTGTATTCTCATATGATAATGTGGTGTGCCTGTAAAATATGTCAATGTTAGTCTGCTCAAATGTAAAGCATACATATCAGGTTGTCCCAAAACAGTGATCTTGAGTAGAGGCTCAAGCAACTGTGGAATCTACTGTTTAGCTAGTTATCTAGTTGAAAACAATACAGTATTTGTATAAGGAGTATGAACTCCATACTGCCCAACATTTTAGAAAAAAGATTTGCATGCAAGGGGTGGCGAAATTATTTGACCATGCCCATTTTAGTGACCACACTCCCTAATTACCATGCCCATTTTCCAAAATTTGGCAGGTTCTGAAAGTTTGAACACAGTTCTGTGGTTTTGATGTATTACAGTTTTAGTGAACTGCACTTAAAACTGCAAATCCGTTTCCCCATGAGACCTTCTAATCTTAAATTGTCACAGACATATCTACGTATCTATTCTGGGCTCCATGCCAAAGCCAATTAAGTTAGAAACTTTGTATCTGTTCCTGGCAAAGATAAAGTCGGGATATTTCAGTAGCAACCTGAGACTGCGGGTTGAGCTGTCAAAAGTGGGACTGTCCCATTTAAAACAGGACAGTTGGGAGGTATGGAACTCTGTTGGCCTTCCACCCCATACCACCCACAGAAACTTGTCTATTTGGAAACTCTTTTACAGTATGTGCCCTGCTTTAAGTCGCAAGCAAAGAGAAGATCTATATTGAGTAGAGTCATCAAAGATAAAAATGTGTCACACATATATGTATTTATATACAAAATATGCTCAGCTGGTCAGCTACTGGTACAATCACTGACAGGTCAAAAAACAAAACCTATAACCCAAATTGGAGCAGGTTAATTTTTTAGGCTGGAACCGCAAGTTCCACAGTCCTATCCAATGATTTAACTGACCAGGAAATGGAAAGATCTTCTGAATCAGTGCAGTCTGGCTTTGCTCACATGCCAACATATTGCCCTTGACTTAACTAGGTATCACATATGTTTACTGGTTGAATAACCCCAAATTCAGCCTATGTACAGCCTTACCAAGTACAATTAGTAGTTTTGTACATAAAATTCCAATGAATCACTTTATTAGTGAGGAACAAATGGGGCAGATTTAGCAAAGGTCAACTTAAAGTGGTTTTAGAGCTTTTACAATCTACAATTAAAGTCTGTTTCTCTAAAACCACAAATGCCATGAAATACGAATATAAAAATTATGGATGGAAAAAAAAAAATAAAAAACGGTCCAATAGGATCAGCGCAATTCCCCTTGACCTCAACAACTTTTACTTGGTGCAGTTTTATATCAGAGTTTTTCACTTCTCATTAGAAAATGTTAGCGTTTTCGTGAAATTAAAATAGCACAACTTCACAGGTTTATAAAGCTCAGCATTTGGGAAAAAAATCTATAATATGTGATTTGATTGCAAAGAAAAACAATATTATATTTAATTATATCATATATAGAAGTTTTCTAATCCATGTTATGTTTTCATTGCAGAACACCCACTTCTCAGACTTTGCAGATAAGCAAACTGGATACACTACAAAAAACTTACTGGCAGCGCCAATTTTACAAGGAAAGGAAGTCCTGGCTGTTATAATGGCCGTCAACAAACAAAACGCTGATGAATTTTCAAAAGAGGATGAAGAGGTAAATTTTAATACTTTAATTGTTTGTATCTTGTACTCTTCTCCAAAAGGCACCTTACAAAGATATCCCTTAGGCAGAATCCCAAATAATACAGCTTGGTTGATCCAACTGCTCAAATTACTGTCCTTTCCCCCCCAAGAATAAATCAACTATATAAACCAATGGTGTTAAGTACTGAGAAGCAGACCCCCTTAATTGCAGTGGGCCTGGTAAGGACCCTACTTTTACATCTGGTAAGGGAAATCTGGGGGCCTACTTGTGAGTAAAAAGGGTGCCCATGGGTGTTATTTTCATCATTAAAAATAGTCAAAGAGGAATCCCAAAGAACTTTACCATATATATATATATATATATATATATATATATATTAATATATGATGATATATAATCTATTTATATTTGCAGGTTTTCCACAAATATCTCAACTTTCTATCCATTGCTCTTAAATACAATCACATCACCTACCTCCACAATGTTGAATCGAGGAAAAGTCAGGTAATAGAGCTTCAACACAGAAGTCATAATGTATATGGCTGCTTATGTATCATTAGTATACATTTTTTTATAATTTTTAAATTTTCCTTTAAATATATACATATTTTATTTTGTTGACTTTCATTTCCCTTTACATAGGTGCTTCTTTGGACAGCCAACAAGGTGTTTGAAGAATTAACAGATATTGAAAGACAGTTCCACAAGGCCCTTTACACAGTTAGAATATATCTTAATTGTGAGAGATATTCTATAGCTTTGCTGGACATGACAAAAGAAAAGGTGAGATGTGACATGAGATATCCTGGGCCCTGTCTGCACTGTTGCCCATAAAAACACAGAAGCAAGCAAAGTAGTAAACTCCTGGGTGTAGGAATCTAAGCCTTTATTAGTGCATTTGATGTAATATTTCATTAAAGGACAAGGAAAGTCTAAAATAGAATAAGGCTAGAAATGCTGTATTTATCAAATGTTTTATGCTTTCAAAATTGGGCACAGGGGGCTGTCATCTTGTAACTTTGTTATACATCTTTGCAAGACTAGACTACATACACATGCTCAGTGTGGTCTGGGCTTCTTAGGGATCATCATAAATGATCAAAAAACAAAGCAGCTTGAGTTCTGCATGGCTGGTAAGTAAGGCAGGGGCTCCCCCTGCTGTTCATAAGTATGATTGTTTCCCTGCCAGAAGTTAGAGACCGTCTGACAATTCCTATACACAGCACTAAATAAAGGGAAATTTTTACTGCATACAGTCAGGTTTCTTATACAAACTGTACACATTTTTAAAATAAAGTATATTGGAGATAGATTTCTTTTTCATTAAATAAAGTAAAAATTGGATTTTATTTCTTTGCATTCCCTTGCCCTTTAATATTTGCAGGAGTTCTATGAAGAGTGGCCAGTCAAACTTGGAGAAGTACCACCTTACAAAGGCCCAAAGACTCCAGATGGAAGGGTATGCATTAAGACATCAATGGGCCTATTTATTAAGCCTCAAATGTTTCATGTTAATTTTAAAAGGGAAAGATTTAAATTTTTATATGAAAAAAAAAACCTTCAAACTTTTTGACATATATTACACTCCAAGGCTGCTAAAAATACTCCAGCTAAACTTGTCAAAGTCAGTGGCAGATGGTTCCTTTAACAATTGGAATATGTTTTTTGCCTTCATGATGGTCGAGCGTTTCAGGCTGTTTTACACAGATTTTCATTTGATAATCTGAAAAATTTAGTTCAATAGTATGATAAGAAAAAAACGTTGTTCGGGCAACAATTAGAAAAAGTCTCCCGATTCAATTCATTTTAGATTTTGTTGAGATGTTTGATTTTTGATTCAAATTTTTAGTAATTGAAGCCAGATCATGGCTGGAAATTAGGTTGAATTTTTAATATACAGGGAAAATGTTAATAATTAACTTAAATGAGTTACTATGTTTGGGGCATGGAACATAAGTGTCACAAAGCTCAATAGCAAGGACTGTTACCTGAAGTAGACATATTTGTTATATTTGCTCCACCGAGTAACGGACTTATTCTCCCAGTCTCAATTACGTGTCAGGATTATGTATAGATATGCACTTAGTGGTAAGATAAAAGGCAATTTTTATTTAGATTACACCGCAGCAAACAGTTTCTGTAATGCGTAGTTCTGTGGGTGACACAGTGGATATGGCTCCAAGTTATATGAAATTTCAAACGATAAGTATACAGACCGGATCCGTAGCACGCGTAGATTACACTATTTTCAGCATTCCACAATTGCAAGGTGATGTTCAGCTCCACTCGTCATAGCTCACATGAGCATAGGGTCCCATCCCAGCAGGCGGCGCCGCCACGCTAGACCTCGACAGCCTGTTTCGCTACCAATGTAGCTTTGTCAAGAGATTGATGGTTGTTTCAATTTCCTAGAGATACATGCTTCTCCTCCGATTTTATTGTAATCGGTAGGGTGGCTACGTATCCACTCAAAGGGGATCCCCTTCCACCATGCGGTGCCGCCTATGGTTTAAATTTTTGATTTAAATTTTCTTTATATAATTTTCTATTTTGTTTGTTTGGATTTAAGTTTTAATTTTGGGGTTGGATGTCAACCTAAATAAAAATTGCCTTTTATCTTGCCACTAAGTGCATATCTATACATAATCCTGACATGTAATTGAGACTGGGAGAATAAGTCCGTTACTCGGTGGAGCAAATATTCTAATGCATGCATGGACACTCCCATTCTCAATCTCGTCTTTAGTGATGTATATTGATACAGGAATTCAGGTTGTTAAAAGACATATTTGTTACCTACATGATATGAATGTTTCTCTTTTCCCAGGAAGTCATTTTTTACAAGATAATCGATTATATTTTGCATGGAAAAGAAGAAATTAAAGTTATCCCGTAAGACACCTTTACCTTTATGTTAAAACGTAGTGCCAAGCTTTACTACATACTCAAGTGCTAAAAGCCGTAACTTTTATGTTTCTCGTATGGAATATAGAAACTGGGAAATTGTAAAAATACTAATTACTTTTATCAAAATAAAACATGCGTACTTAATTGTAACATTTGACTTGCAGCTCGCCACCAGAGGATCATTGGTGTCTTGTGAGTGGGTTGCCAACATACGTTGCTGAAAATGGATTTGTAAGTGTGTTCCCTCTGTTTATAAACACATAATTCATAAATGAATTAAAACTGAGGAGTAAATTTACTATTATTCCCCAAAATAAATTCGACCAAATTCGAAATTCGACCATCGAATGCTTATCGAATTGTTTTAGGCTATCATTTTGCTCGATATCCGATTTCTCAATGAATTCGTACGATCGGATACCAATCGTTCGATTTCACAATCAAATCGTGAAATTTCCTTTGAGAATCCGAAAAATTTTGAACGTTCGAACGCTCCGATCGTATGAATGGTATTCGAGCAGGACTTAGCCTCAGAAGCCTATGGGGAGCTTCCCATAGGCTTCTATTACAATTCAGTAGTTTCAATCTGGCGAAGTAGGCAGTCGAATAACTTTAAAATTTTGATTCCTTTGATCATCGAATTATCGAATTATCGAACATCTGATCATTCGATCTATTCGATATTCGATGATCGAAGAGGCAAAATTTGCATATACGATTTCATGAAAAATGTGTATGATCGTTATTCGAACGAACTTCGATCATTTCACTTGAATTTAGTAAATTTGCCCCTTAGAGACAGCGAGAACTGTTACAAGCATGTACCATGTTTTAGATGGACAATGTATCTATCAGTATATGAAGTGCACAAGCGACAGGGAATAGTAATAGAGTAACTAGGGGTAGCAGGAGTCTAGAATACAATTTGAGGGGGACATGATTGGAGGGGTAAAGATAATTTGAACAGTCCCACTGCTCATAAGTGTATCAGAAAATGTTGGAAACTGGTCACTATTCTACTTACTTTTCATTTACCTTCTCATTTTCCTTTTTAATGCTATATTTATTCTCTTCATTTTATGCTATGCATCAGAGCTGACCTTAGGGTATAGGTTGAAAGGTGCTCTGCAGTAAGCACCCATCATCAATAAGAAAACAAAAATAAAGCACTGATATACTATAACAACCCCAACTTTACATATATATATATATATATATACCAGTTCACGCAACATGTATACCTCAATATTAGGAAAATAGAAAGTGTGGTACCCTCTTCCATGGTGGCCAAGTAGATTGAATACCCCCACCGGACTGCTTTAGCTTTTTTCTCCCCTTTTGTATTGTCCATCTTCCCTCCATGGAGCCAATTCACTATTCGCCAGCATGATGTCATTTTGCAACTTCACCAATTTACTAACAGTGTCCCTGGTGAAAATTCGCTAGTGAAGTAGATAGACTAGAGCAACTTCGCACCCTTACACCAGGCAAAGTTTCGCACTGACGAAGGGACGTAACTATGCTAATTAACTAAAATGATCATTTTACTGAACGTTACAGTACCTCTTGCACTAGACTTTACTTCGCCAGGTCAGACCTGGTGAAGTTCAGTACATTAGATATGGTTTTGAAGTCCCAAAAAAACGCTGGCTTCTTTACATTTCCTAACATATGGCAACTCACCTATACAGGGGGAACATGTTTAGGGCAATAGAACAACTTTATTTTATTTAATAATGTTTCCTGGGCTTGTGTAGTGTAATGTAGTGGCTGTAATATATACTTCTATTATACGTTTAACTTTAGGCATGGCTAGCGTAACTGCGCTTTGACTGGTGAAGTAACGGTAGTGAAACTTTCGCCTCCTTTAGCGCAAATTCGCATTTTAGTGAATTAGTGGCGGGCTGGCAAAAACTCTGCGAATTGCGGCGAAGCTGTTGTTAGCACATTTTCTGCGCTTAGTGAATTTGCCCCCATGTGTCTCCATTATCTTCATCTTTTCTCTAATTCATGCCAACTAAGCCCCTTCCCATTTCAATTTTGACTTATTTTGACTTAGACTTTACCCCCTCATGTTTTGGTATTGATCCATACTTACACCCTCCTAGGTCTCAGTCTGGATACTAACTCAGGGTTGGTGCTCTTGACCCTTCCAGTTGCACATTGGTCCTGCTAATTAGATTCAAGAATACGATAATGTAAAATGTAATAGTTTTGTATAATCAAATCATACAATTAACCATTTAAGGCAGTGTCCTACAATATAAGCAGTTTGTTCCCAAGCTTTTTAGAGATCACTATTGTACTGAAAAAATCTAATCATTAATTTTTCATGCATTATCCTTCAGATTTGCAATATGATGAATGCACCAGCAGATGAGTTTTTCAAATTTCAGGTAATGCATTCCTTCCTCAGAAATGTCTCCACATTCTGCTCTATGGATGTGGTGGGCATTTTAATCAGAAATATAGCATATATAAAGTATCTGTATTGCATGTGTATCGAAGAATACTCATCCTGAATTAATGTTGTTCACTGTTGGCTTTGCAGAAGGAAGCAGTGGATGAAACTGGTTGGACTGTAAAAAATGTGCTCTGTTTACCTATTGTAAACAAGAAAGAAGAAATTGTAGGAGTAGCCACATTTTACAACAGGAAAGATGCAAAGCCCTTTGATGAATATGATGAACAAATCACAGAAGTAAGACCCCCTACAAGTTTTTACTTTATTAACAGATCATCATTATAGCTTACCACTAGTGATGGGCGAATTTATTTGCCAGGAGCAAATTCACAACTAATTTCCGTGTTTTGCTGCCTGGTGAAAACATTTGCGAATAACCAGCGCCAAAAAGTTTCACGCCGGGGAGGAAAGTTTTGACGCAGTCATCAAAAATTTACACTGGCGTCAAAAATTTATGCCAGCATCAAAATTCGCCATGTTGACATTTGACCATCGCTACTTACCACTTAAAAAGAAAAGGCAAACACAAAGGACCTTATTTATCAAAATCCAAACTAGAATCCATGATTGGACCTTATTTATTATTAAAAAAATAACATTTTATCGTATTGGGGACATACAGTACACAAAAAAATCCAAACAGTTTCCGACTTTTTTCCCAGAATTACTAAATTCTTGCTGACTTTTTCACGAAAAGACAGAATTTTTCGGATTTTTTCTAAGTAGTCAGATTTTCAGGCTAATTCCAATGCAGAAACTTCCAAATAGGATATGGACCTCTCTCATCAAGTTATAAACAAGTTTAGCAGGTCTGAGATTCCAGATTTTCAGATTTCGACTTTTTAAATCCTCTAGGTTCAATAAAGCTCTACAAATTTTAGTTTTTTCCCCACTAAAAAATTCAGATTTTATAGTTAAAAAAAATTTAAATTTTGTTTTAGTTTTTGGCATTCCGACTTTAAGAAATAGCCTTCAAGGTATGGCATGGGGTCAGAGGGCACTCTAATGAGAATTGGCATTATTCAGTGAAATTCAGTTGATGGTTAGGTATTAAAGGAAGAAAGAATAGCAGTCTATGTAGGGTAAACTTGCCAATGACACACATTTTAGTCTTCAAATCCATAGTCTGGTACGATATGAAGGAAATCCATTAATGTGGTGAATTTCTATAACACTCATGGGTTACAGAATAGAGGCATTTCAAGCATTACATTGATGCTTTCATGGCTCTTTACAGGCTCTGACACAGATCCTCGGTTGGTCCGTTTTGAACACGGACACTTATGACAAAATGAACAAACTTGAAAATAGAAAGGATATTGCCCAAGAAATGCTCATGTATCAGCTGAAGTGCACTCCAAAGGAACTTCAAAGCATATTGGTGAGTTTGATCATTGAAACCTCTGTTGATTATCTTACAGGGAATTGATCTGAGAAGATGGAGGTGCATAGTTTTTGATATCAACACATTTTTGTACTTTTTATCACAATACTGAACACCAATAGCCATTTAAATCTTAGACACTTAAAAAGGTTTATAATGGGTTTATGCTGGTTTTGATTAAAGTGCATTGGACCAGTGGTGTAAACAATATTATAAAGTTGTTATTGAATGAGACCCATGGCTCTCATCATAACAGATGAACAGTACATTTAATCAGATTAAATTAAAATTGTGAAATATCAACCTTTATTAGCTAAAATGTCAGTAAACCTATCGGGCTAAAGCTGAAAGTTCTATTAAACATTCTATTTCACATTTTAGAAAACCAAGGAGAAATTAAATAAAGAAGTCGAAGAATGTGAAGAGAGCGAACTTGTGAAAATACTGGTAAGCATTTAATGCAGGTAGGGATTATTGAAAAAGAAATCCGTTTTGATATTTTATGTCTGTAACCCCTTTTTGGCTATATTAGAACCAAACCAACTAGCAATGGTAGAGCATGGGCTACATGCGACCCTCTTTCTTCAGGTAAGGCTTTCGCTAAGGGGAAATACACGTGTGAGGTAGTTGAACTATAACTCAATACTGCCAGATGTGTAAAATAACAGTTGTTGGACGCCAGGGGTTCTTTGCAAACAGGTAGAACAGCTTTATTTACATACACAGCACCACAGGGTTAATGATACTCACAACTGAGGTGGATCATATGCCGGTACATTGGTACATTCAGAGGAGTAGCAGATACAGCAATGAAAGACTCTCAGGTAGGATTAGTAAGTTGGAGTTGATAGGATCACCATCCAGGATATCAGTACCTCATGTGGTCCAGATCCCTACAGCAGACGTGGATCAGGGATAAGAACACTGCCTGACGTCCCTTGTCAATACTGTGGTCCCTTCACTACAGGCAAAGTAGAGCCTGGGGGAGAGCTACTCCCTTCTATCCTCCTTGGTGGAGCTTGAGCTGCTCGTGCTAGCTTTCCTCTCTGACTCAATTCCACTAGAAAGTGCTATAAAGAGATATAACCTTCCACTATCTTGTCCTCGTTCATGGGGTCCCTGTATCCCCGACTTCTCTAAAGGTGTATGTTCCTTTAGGGCCGAACACTTCTGGGGCCATGTTGACTCCAGGCTCAGTGGATCCTCTGCTCACATCAACTGCTGCAGGCCAAAGAGAAAGTGCCCCTCCCTGCATGTATTTTTGTTACAGCACTGCAGGGGGTGGTCACAACCTGTAGCCAATAAATTGTAACAAATATGTTACGTGGGATTTAACCCAGTAACAGGAAAAGGAAGGTACGGGTAAGGGAATGAAGCCATAAGGGCCATGCTACTTATGGGTCCCTACATGTCTGTATGGAGGGAGACCTGGGTTCAATTCTTGGGTCTCAAGTGTTTTATGTACATTTAGGGGCAGATTTACTAAGGGTTGAAGTGAAAATTAGAATTAAAAAAATAAAATTTTGAAGTAATATTTTGGTACTTCGACTATTGAATAGACCAAATTTGGTTTGAATTGAATAAATTCAATTCAAATTTAAGAATTTGCCCATTCAAAAATCGAAGTGCTATCTCTTTAAAAAATTTGAATTCGACCCTTTGCAACCTTAAACCTGCTGAATTGCTATATTAACCTATGGGGGACCTCCTATAACCTTTATGTGTTTTTGAAAATTTTTGATAATCAAATTTTTTTTGGAAAATCACTCAAATTGAACAATTCAATCAAACGATTTGAATGATTTTTATTCAATCAAAAACAGACCCATTCAATTGAAAACAGTCCATTTTTGACTGAAAACCCCCTTTAACAAAATTCGATGGTCAAATTTTTTTCGAAGTTTTTTCACTTCGAAATTCGACCCTTGATAAATCTTCCCTTAAGAGTTTAAAGGGCCAATTTATTTTAGGGTCAATTTGAAAATTTGAAAAAAATGTTATGGTCAAAACTGTAAAAATCCACTAGGGAATACTCCAAACTCAATTCGAGTTAAAATCAAATTAGATTTTTGAGATTTATCTAATTCTGGCCTTTTAAGAATTCAAATTGGACTATTCATCACCTAAAACCTGCCGAATTCATGTATAAGTCAATATGAGAGACCCAGTGACCAATTAGGAGATATTTATAGCCTTCCT
>CM044444.1:22285549-22330379 GCA_024363595.1 Xenopus borealis
AAAAAAATAGTTCTTCATTGTTGACTGCAGTTGTTAGAAATGATTTACTGATGGCACGGTCTGTAATAGACAGTTTTACCCCCTTTCCACTCTTTTGGTTTTATACAGGAAAAGGACTATGTTTCAGAAGATTGTTGATACCACGGAACAAATGCAGTCAGAAGAAGAAAGAATAAAGTACATTATCTGTGATCCAACCAAAAAGGAGATTATCATGTGAGCTTTAAGAAATAGCATATATCTAATCTCATAAACTCACTTAGAAAATGTTTCATGAATAGTGTTTTTCTTATGACAGGGCGATGATGATGACTGGGTGTGACTTGTCAGCCATAACTAAGCCATGGGAAGTACAAAGCAAGGTAAGAATCAAGTTAGTCTTTTATATTGGGATTTTACATATAATAATAGAATCCAAGGGACATGGTAGTCTGTAACTGCAATTGTGGTCTTCTATATGGAAAAACTGTATTAAATAGGCGAATACATGACCCTTCAATGATCCCGGAATATCTGTATATAATTGGCAAAGGTGCAAAACATCCAAAGGGTCCCATGTCGGTTTTCCATGAATGTTTCAACTAATTCTTTCTTATGTGACATCCCATATTCTAACACTATGCAGGGGGTATGGGGTGGGTTCATTGGTTTGGAGGGTTCAGAAAACACCAAATACAGGTATGGGATTCATTATCCAGAAAGATCTGAATTATGGAAAGGCCATCTCCCATAGACTCCATTTTATCCAAAAAATCCATGATAATAAATAATAATAAATAATTTCCTTTTTCTCTGTGATAAAACAGTAGCTTGTACTTGATCCCATCTAATAAATAATTAATCCTTATTGCATGCAAAACCAACTTATTGGGTTTATTTAATGTTAACATGATTTTCGTGTAGACTTAAAGGGGTTGTAAACCTAAATGTAATGCCACCCCACAGCGTCCCCTAGTTTTCTATAGAAGTTACTGAAAACCATAATTATAGATGCAAGAAAATTCACCAATGAAATGAAGATACATATTACGGAAAGATCCCACAGGTACAGAACATTCTGGAAAACAGGTCCCATACATGTACCAAAAAGTTTAGAGCTACAAGCTGAATAATAATATTGCACCTGAGGATGATGGGATCCCCCTATTGCATTCTTAATTTCTTATGTTAAACAATATCAAAAAATATTCTACCATTATATTATGTTTTTGAAAATGTGGAATTATGATTCAAGGTATTAATTCATGTTTTCAACTCTAGGTTGCCCTCATGGTTGCAAATGAATTCTGGGAGCAAGGAGATCTAGAGAGAACAGTTCTTCAGCAACAACCAATTGTAAGGCAGCAACACATTAAAACTTATCTGAACCAATTTGTATCTCTGTCATTTGAACGCAAATCACTTTTTCCCAGCAAGAAATGGAAATATGCATTTTCACTGACCAAGTTGTCACCATGTGGTAAAAAGCCATAGCAGAAGAAAATATAAAAAATGCAAAACAATATAGTTGCCCATACTTTACATAGCTAATTTGAGGTTTTAAAAGTCATACCCTGAATAGTGAAACAGTGAATACATTATAAAAATGTAGGCAAAAATATTTAAAACAATTAAAAATACATGATGCCGTCCAAATACACCCATTATGAATTTTCAATATGAAAGGCGCGGTTTATTTGTACTTTTGGGAATACACAATGCTAATATTCTACACCGTTAGATAACTACCAAGAATTAATTCGGGCTAATTAACTAAATGGAATCAGGACTAAAAAACAGCAAGTACTTAAGGTCTGCAATGTAACCAACTAGCCAAATTACTTCAGAAAAAATGGCAAGCATTTATTTGCCTTTTACAAAATCTTATGTATTAGTCAATTAGACTATTTATAATTATTCAGAATAATACATTCTGCAAACTCTTACTGCCTCAATTTGGGCATAGATGGACCACCGAGTCCCCAGGCCAAACAATGAGATACTGCATGATTTGGGTATCCATACAAATATTCAAATAATATTGATCCATTCATTATGGCAGATGGTTTGGCGAGTGGCTCAGTTATAAAGGGTGAAGGAGCTCACCTGGCAATTTACTCTCTTAACGGGAATTTATTGGAGCATAAAACTCAGATTTAAATTCTCATTACACATTGCTGATAATTTTGTAGAGAGAACGTTTCCACTATGCATTCAGAAGGAGAAAACCTTTTCTCTAACAATTTCACTACTATTCATCTTCACTATTCATGGTGTAGTTTAATTTTAAGCTTGCATAAAAATAGAGCAGCTGCCACTAATTAAGAACAGCAAACCTAATGACCCCAAGGTCAGACCAAAATAAAGACAAGGGTACATTTCATTAGCTTCAACATTTCTTTCACTGAACAGAAAGTTCTTGCAGTGTCGGGCTGGTCCACCGGGATTCCAGGAAAACTCCTGGTGGGCCCAGGTGTCAGTTGGCCCTCATGCAGCTAAACATTTGGCCTGTTTTATGGCCATTCCCTATTTCTATGAGAACACAGTGGCTAAATATAGTATAATAGTAGGTAAAGAAAGGAGACTAGGAGAATAGAGGTTGAGTGAGGAGAGGAAGAAAAATAGTACTGAGAGTGGCCCCCTGGTGACCTTGAATTCTGTTTTGTGAATGAAAAGCCTTAAAACAAGATACAAACAAGGGAATATTGGTATGTCCAGGGGCGTTCCACGGGCTGATGCCGCCTCCCCTCCCGCTCCACTCTTCTCATTTTTATCGTCGGTGCAGGTGGAGGAGAGGCCGCATCGCTATTGTGCTCGATGCACTAGAAGAGCCAAATTTCCGTTTTAAAAAACTGAAATTTGGCTCTGAAAGTTACCAGGGGAGGCAAAAAGCCACTCTGTGCCGCCAGAGGCAAGATGTTCACCCTGTCTCATGGCCAGAGCGGCCCTGGGTATGTTTAAACTGTCAGCTGGTCTTGCTAATGAATATTATTACTTGTCTGATGTATTTATTATATTTCAGCCTATGATGGACAGAAACAAAGCAGATGAGTTGCCCAAGCTTCAAGTTGGTTTCATTGATTTTGTATGCACCTTTGTATACAAGGTGAGACATTTTCATTATTTTATAGTTTACAGTGATTTCCAAACAGTAGCCCATCACACACCCCTCAGTGTTACAGAATGCTTAATATTGCCAAACTGTGCATCTGCAATAAAGCCTGACCACTAGATTTTTTGTGACATGAAAAATAGCATTGAACAGTGGCTAGTGGCAATATGGCTAGTTATTTGTCTCTACCACTTCATTACATTCCTATACTCTTCAGCAAGTGGTGCTGACATTTTATTTACTTCTTAGCCACTGACAATGAAAAAATAAAAGCAAAAGAAATAGTCTCAGGCCACAGTAGTTGGCTATGACTGATCCCTGTTCAATCTCTTTATTACTTTAATAAAATAACTTTAGTAACTGGCATTGGATTACATGGTTGCTACTCTTAGGATGATCAGAAAAACTATGGGTTAAGTGGGATCTAACCACCTCAAAAAACTGCAGTATTGTCAGCTGTGGTTTTGCGACAGATCTGTGCAATCTTATACAAGATGTTCTGTTTGTAGGATAGCTCTAATCTTATACATACATCAGAAATCAGCAGACTTCTGCTTTCTGATTATACCGGAAATTGTCCCACTTGCCAATGCATGCACCCACTGACAGCCCGCAAGTGCAAAACATGACTATAAAGTTTTTGTATGAATGTCTAAATATAAATATTTTTAATAGAAGTGTTGCTAATGTTCATGCTTTTTAAAATGGACATTAAACCAGAAAATAAGAAATGACCTGGAAACAATATTTAGGTCAATAAAAGTTGAGTAAAATAAGACATATTTCAAAAGTTCTCATGTAGTGGTAGCAATTACAAAATTATTAAACACCACATAGTGCCTGGTGTAACCCATAGCAATCAATCAAGTCCCATTTAAGGTCAGCTTTGCTATTAAAGTGGTGGTGCTCAACGGTGGGGGGGGGACAGAAATGTCTTATAGGATGCCGTTTATATTGCTTCTCTAAACAGAAGCCTATCTAAACAAAAAGGAGGCAAGAATTTACATTTTATTTATGAAACCAATATAGTGAGATGTCTGGCGAGCCAAGGAAGCAACAACACAGGCTCCATGATTAACCACAGATTATGCAAGGATACAATAATAGCTATACCTTTTTATACCAGTTTACTTTGTAAGAATAATATTAAATAAGGTATACCCTATGTAAAAAATAAATGCCATTTTATTTAGCGATTGTGATACAGTATCTGAAATGGGAAGCCCAATCAGATGACTATTTTTTTGTTTTTGTAAGGAATTTTCAAGGTTCCACAATGAGATTTTACCAATGTATGATGGGCTTCAGAACAACAGAGTACAGTGGAAAACACAAGCAGATGCTTATGACGAAAAGATGAAAATTCTAGAAGAACAGAAGAAGAAAGAAGAACCAAATGTCGGAAATGTTGGAAATGTCGGAAATCCAGGTGAGTAACAAGCTCTCAGCACAAGAGCATACTGTACATCAAACATTGCCAGATACTTCCCTTGCTTCATAGATTATTTTACTTTATTAAATTCAAATAAAATTAGTTTTGATTAAAAAACAGGTTTCAGTATACTCAGACAGACTTTGAGAACAAGCTAACGTGATAAATGGCCCTGCTTTCTGGAAAACGAACCAAAGTTTTGCATTTATCAGGATACTCCAATAAGAGTAAAGTAAAAGGCTGCAATATCAACAACTAGGGGCACATTTACTAAGGGTCGAAGTGAAAATTCGAATGAAATTTAATTTCAAAAATTTGATTTTCGAAGTAATAGCCCAAAATTCGGTTCGAATTGAAAAAATTAGAAAATTCTAATTCTTGAATTTCGAAGTACTGGCCGAATTGACATTTTAGCCTATGGGAGACCTTCTAAAACCTGTCCTGAGTAATCAATTTAAAAAAAATCGTACAAATAGTTTGATACAATCATTTGATTTGAACTATGTGATTGTTCGATTTGAATGATTTTAATTTGAACGAATACGCCCATTTTTGGTCGAAAATTACCCCCCCAAAAAAATTAGATGGTGGAATTTCAAATTTTTTTACATTTAAAATTTGACCCTTAGTAAATCTGCCATTCAACCATCTAATTTTTTGGGGGGGTAATTTTCGATCGAATATGGCTGTTTTTGGGCATATTCAATCGGATGAAAATCGTTGCATTGTTCAAATCGAACGATCCAAACTAATTTGCGCAAAATCCTTTGAATTTCAGGACAGGTTCTAGGAGGTCCCCCATAGGCTAAAATGGCAATTCAAGCTTTAAGGTGGTGAAAATTCGAATTTTCTAAATTTTTCAATTCAAACCGAATATTGGGCTATTCGATAGTTGAAGTAGCCCAAAATTACTTCAAAATTGGAATTTTTTTCAATTCGAATAGTCACTTTGACCCTTGGTAAATGTGCCCCCCAGTGTCATCAATCTTGTGCAGAAAAATTAAAAACCTGAAGCTACTCACTCTTACTTATTACTAGTATTACCCCTTTTCACCCTTATTATAACTATAAAAAAGGTAAATATTTGTTTAAAATCAACTCTGTAATTGTGAAGTTTCTGCAAAGCGAGTTTCCCATACCTGTGCTGTAAATGATAATGAAATCAAAAGTCATCAATTCTATTTACTGGGAACACATCTATGACTCCCATGCCAGACTGGGAATTTTAAGGTAGACTGTAATTTCTTTCTAAATGTTATCTGAGAGTAAATTGTTCATAATACTTTTACCACTGAATAAACAGCAGGATATATACTGGATAGTGAATACTGCACCCCCTTATTGTAAAATATAAATTGTTATAAGTCACTAAGGTGGTCCATGATAAAGTGCTTTAATACTAGAACTACATGATTGCCTAAATAAAAAAAAACAATGTATTTCCTAGAATGATTCATCATTTCCAAAAAGATAAGCTAAGTGAACATATTTTGACAAGTTTTCACACTAAGTTTTCACACTAGTCTTCACACTAAGGGACAAATTTACTATTATTCTCCAAAAAAATATTCCTTTTTACTCGATATTCGATTAGCATTCGATTTTCGAATGCTAATCGAATAGTTTTAGGCTACCCTTTTATTCGATCTTTGATCATTCGATGATCGAATAATGATCGTTTGATCATTCGAATGAACTATTCGATCATTCAAATGATTAGTATGATTCGAACGATCAAAGTCATTGATCGTACGAATCCTATTCGATCAGGACTTAGCCTCAGAAGCCTATGGGAGTGCTCCCATAGGCTTTTATTGCAGTTCGGTAGGTCCAATCTGGCGAAGTAGGAAATCGAATAAATTTTAAAATTTAAATCCTTCGCTGATCGAATGATCAAATATTCAATCATTCGAATGTATTCAATCATTCGCTATTCGATGATCGAATATGCCAAAATTTGCATATTTGACCAGTCGAATAAATCCTACAATCGTTATTCGATCGAATTTGATCGATCTTCGATCTATTCATGTGAATTTAGTACATTGACCCGTAAGTTAATTAATCCTCATTTCCATTGCCTTTCCTATAAGCTCATTACAAACTGCTCCACACTTGTACTGTGTACCTGCACTGTGTCTCTTTCATGTACTACCATTAAATAGATGTACTCAGTCAAAGAAATAAACAGTGTCTTTTGCTGATGAAGATAAACAGATACTTGGTGTAGGCAGACTGACCCATCTGTGGAAGGGATAACACATTGACATGGATGGAATCATTGGGCTGTAGGATGTGTAGGGACTGGAAAGGAATAGGAAGCATTTTTATAGCCCTTCAATTGCGGTGTTTAGGGAAAATATGACAGTTGCCAGTGTTTGTTAATTTGATTAGAAAACAAAATTTATATGACATTTTGTTGAATATTTATAAATATATTTGCACCTTCCCTGTATGGCACAGTCATTCTGACCTGGTCATCCCAACCTTATTTCATGCATTCTTGGCAGAAGAAAAGCTAGGCAAACACATTTGCTGAACCAATTTAATGGAATGTTCAGTTTACTAAATTGTATACTGTATGGTTTCAGGTTACAATGTGCAATGCATGCAGCCTCTTTTAATACAGATGCTGAATTGCACCAGTCTAGTTACTAATAACAACTGATCAGCCCTTTGGGGCAGATTCACTAAAGCACGAAGCGTCTAATGCTAGCGATAATTCGCCAGCGTGACGTCATTTAGCAACTTTGCAAATTCACTAACATGGGCTCTGGCTAATGACGAAGGATCGTAACTTCGCAAATTCACTAAGATGAACATTTTCCTAAACGTTAGCACTTACGCTAGACGTTACTTCGCCTGGTCAGACCAGGCGAAGTTCAATACAATAGATAGAAGGTTGAAAAAAATTTTTTACACAGTCCCAAAAAAAACGCTGGCGTATTTTAGCATAGGAGGGTGATAGTCTGAAAAAGATCAAAAAATTTTTTGGGGGGTTTACCCTTCTTCCCCCCTACATTTCCTAACATATAGCAACAAGAAAGTTATTTGGGAAACTTGTTTAGAATTATGTCTTAATTTATTAGGCAATAATTTTATTTTGGGGTTGACCTGTCCTTTAAAGCCTTACTTATCAGTTCGTAGCTTCCAAGATGCCCAAACATGGAATGAAAAAGGATCTGGAATTTCCTATTGAGATAAACCAATCTTCTACATGACAAAATCCCTAAAGTGTCTTTACTGTTCCATTGTGGTTTGTAATTGGTCTTCATTTAGAAATGTATTTTATTATATATATGTATTAATCTGCAGTTATCTGGTTGCTACAGACTAATGTATCCTTGCAACATTGCATTGCATGGAAATTGAAATAACGTGGCCTTTAGAAGTAGCTAAACTGGTGTTATAGCCAACAATAAAAAAATTAGGAAATAATATACCTGTATGTACCTGGTGATTACAAAGTGCACATATCTGTTGGCACAAGTAATAAATTATATGTACCAAATAATCAATGCAGAGAAACATTTTGGATCTATTGTATTTCCTAGCAAAATAGGCATAAATAGAAGCTACACTTACATGCAATAACGTGTTTTTAAATTCACTAATTCCTCACAAAAGTACATGTGATGGGGCTGCAATGTTTATTTGCACTTCATCCTTCTTGAGCTTTCTGTTGGTTCAGTGTTAGGGCTAAAAGAAACGTTCTCCTGCTGGGAACCACAGATATTGTTATTGTTAAAACCTGTAATAAATAATTTGGAATATTATGTAAAACGTCTTTTTAAATGTGGGTGTCTTGCATGTATATATTGTTTCTTACACAAATCGGTGATTCAAGTGTAGAATCTAGGCTGAAATGACCTCTTATGATTAATAGCTTTGAGAGCAGACGTCAGGAATCTTGCCAATGCCCTTAGAATGGGAGAGTTTAAACAATCACAATGGAAAGTGCCTAAATGGACACAACATTAAGTGCACATTGATGCCATTCACAAAAGTACTTCATCATCACCATTCATATATAGCAACAGCAAGTTATTTGCTTTACATTCATTCAGGGACCGTACAACAATTTCACATAAGGGTTTACAGAGTAAAAATAGATTAAGGGGCCCTTATGAGAGAATAATGTCTGATCAATCAAGATACATTGAATATGCTTCCCTTAACAGGTGGAACTTTAGGGATTGTTTGAAGGTTTGGAAGGAAGGGATGAGTCTGATAACTTGAGGCATTGAGTACTTAAAGAAACCCTGGAATTACTCATAGTCTGTAACTGGAAGCAATACAAGAGTTACCTTGGCAGCTTGTGTCCATAGTTGCAACAGACACTGATTTTACTGATGCTGCCCAATGGATGTGAATGGACAGCTTGTGTTCATATTGGTGTAATCCATATAAATTGTGCTGCTGCTACATAGTGGGCTCCTGCTATTACCCTGGAATTCTGTGAAACAATGCTGCATTGCACTTAACATGATTATTATTATTATTATTATTATTAACATGTATTTTTATAGCACCAACTTATTTCGTATTGCTGTAAAGTGAGTGTGATTATACAACTAAATCACATGAATTACATACTGTACATAGAACATAAGGAGTTACATACATCACAATACATATACAGTTACATACATCTGATGACTTCTGTCCGAATTTTGCACTATGCACTACATTCATAAACGGGCACCTTTACAAAGAAGTGGTTCAGTGTGTCTTCAACCAAAACAAACATTATGAATTTGTTGCTTTGTTTTGTCTTAGGTTATACATTTAGATAATTGTATTCAGTTTAATTAAACTCCTAATGCAATATTTCTTTCTTCGCTTTTTTTCCCCAGTAGGTGAAGGCCAAGGCGGGGAGCTAGTCAAATCAAAAACCTGCACACTTTTGTAGAACAGAAGATAACAGGAGACCCAGCAGGAATATGAGACAAAGGCTGAAATGCTCAGCAAAGTATCTTCAAGCAAGACATTCCATGGTAGAAAAAGTTAAGGCTAACCTGAAGCATGCCAGCTGTGCTCTACTGCAACTTCCTGGGTTCTGCAACTGAATGCTGGGAACTGTAGTTCAACAACAGCTCCTGTGTCACAGGTCAAGTCACACTGCTGGAAAATTAGATATTATTTTGCAAACCCTCAATACTTAAAATAGCAGCTTTTGCCCCTAAACGAACTGTGCTTACCACTTACCAAGCAATATATCACAATATATTTACAGTAAAGGCCTTAGAAAACATTTGAGGTTTAAAAAAGAATAAGGAGTGGTAGGAATTTCAGATGAATCACAGTGAAAGGGAACACATTATAGAATAGTTCATATATAGTATGCTGAAAACGTGTAAATGGGTAGGCAGAATCGGAAAAGAGACAATACTGGATGGCTCTACTGGATCAGCAGTTTTGGTGTACAGCAATCCAAAAATCTTTCAGTTAAATATATAGTAGTTTCTTTATTAATATTAAGATTTTTATTTACTGCTAGACTTGGATGTTTTTCATACCTGTTCATTTTAGGGATGCACCAAATCCACTATTTTGGATTCAGCCGAACTCCAGAATCCTTTGTGAAAGATTCGTCCAAATACCGTACCGAAGGGGAAAACATTTTTACTTCCTTTTTTACAAAAAGTCATGCAATTTCCCTTCCAACCCTAATTTGCATATACAAATTAGGACTGGGATTCAGTTCAGCTGCGCAGAAGGATTCAGATGAATATGTATCCTGCTGAAAAAGAATAAATCCTGAACCGAATCCTGGATTCGGTGCATCCTTAGTTCTTGTAGTGAGACCCATTGACAATAGCTAGGTATAATATGAAATTTATGGTAGGGCTCATTTAATAAAGTGCAAACTTTTTTCTAAATACAATGCAGGTATATCCCCAAAAAGTGTACGACATTTCAATTTTGTCAATATTTTTTGTAAATCAGCCCTGTTATGTGCTACACAGCAGAAACTGTAATACATTACTGTGTTTCTTTTTTTAACTAAAGCACTTTGTACAATATAAAAGGTGTTAAAGTGAATGTCATATATTTTTCTTTATAATTTTGCAAAGGCATTCAATAGACATCCAATTGTTCTTATTTTTCATTTTGGAGAACATTCCTTTGTTACCCATGAAACACAAATACCATAAACAAAATCAGCAAATCATAAGAAAAAACTATTATCTATCTGTTGTGTACACCACACTATCAATTTCTATTTTGGAAATCCCCTTCCTCATACTAATATATACTGTATGGGAAAGTCATCTGACATAGACTCTAATTTAATGGTATAATTCACATTTTTAAAAATGATTTCCTTTTTTCGTGTAATAATAAAAACAGTAGCTCGTACTTGATCTCAACTATGATATAATGAATCCTTATTGGAAGCAAAATAATCCTGTTTGGTTTTATATACTGTTTTATAGTAATTTTATAGTAGACTTGAGGAGTGGAGATCCAATTGGTCTAGAAAACCCAGGTTCCATGCATTCTGGATAATAGGTAATAAACTTGTACAAGATAGTTGAGTTATATCAGACACATGTATGACAGCTTTTTCTGTAGAGATTACACACCTGCCCTAAGGTGTAGAAATGACATTTTTGGTGCCTGAGACATACAGAGGAAAAGGTTACTGATAATGGTTCAGAGGCTGATAATGAGATCAGACAAAGGCTAAAGGTGGTTTCATGCACCATTATGATCAGGCAGTTTGGCCTCATTATTATTTATTAATGTATAGCTCAGGATGCAGATGTGATTTCATCAAATGACAGCTGGTCTGTGCAAAATAGATAGATAATATAAAGCAGTTTGATAGATGTATCTCACCCTGTTGTAGCTGAGCTTCTCTAGCATCTGTTTTTCCACCCTGCACAGATCTTCATGACTGGTGGGTTAGATATGTATAGGTGAACATCAGATAACTGTAAAGTTATTACAAAACTGTTACAAGCTTTTGCATTTATGAACTAGATAAACTTACAAATACAACCATGATAACCACTTGTTACTGGCAGGGAGAAGTGCTGATGTTCTGGATGTTATTTCTAGATATATTTTACATTTCAGTGTACTCTTATGGTAGGATATTTCTCATGCAAAATAAACTATTATACGTTTTTGTATGGATCTTCCTGCAGTCAACAATAAAGGGAGATAATTTGACACAATAATGCTGATGTATTTGAAGTCATTTAGGATTAATCACCTTACAACAAAAACTGCTGTACAAAAAACAACTGGTTTAATGAAAAATAATAGAGTGTAAACATCTATTATTCAAGCACAAAAAGAACCAAATATAGGGCCATTTCCAGTGTGCTGCATGTTACAGTATCCTTCTATTCAGCTATAAGAAATGGAGAAACCACAGTATGGATTTCTGATCACTAAAGCACCAGCATACAGAAAGCTTTGAATTATGTGAAGGCCATCTCCCATAGACTCAGTTTTTAATAAAATAATTCACATTTTTATAAATGTAATAAAAATATGAAACAGTACCTTGTACTCGACCCCACTATACGTAATTAATCTTTATTGGAGGCAAAACAATCCTATTTTAATTCAGATTTAAATTGTTTTTAGTAGAGTTAAAGGAAGAGTAACACCAAAAAAATAAAGTTTTAGTATAATGACATGTACAGTTGCCTTGCACTGGTAAAATTTTGCTTCAGAAAGGCTACTATAGTTTATATAAACAAGCTGCTGTGTAGCAATAGCAGAAATTGAAAAAGGGTTATACAGTAAAGCACAGGTTAAATAATGGATAACAGATAACACCATTATGTTCGACAGATCTTTCTGATGTGTGCCTTTTCTCCTTTGAATGGCTGCCTCCATTGCTACACAGCAGTTTATTTATATAAACAATAGTAGTGTTTCTGCAGCAAATGCAGCACTTTTACCAGTGCAGGGCAACACTGCATTATATATTTTATTACTTTTAAAACCCTTTCCTTTTTTGAGGATTATGAAGATTCTGCTCACTATGAAGATTTTGATGTTACTGTTTCTTTAAGGTGTGGCAATCCAAATTACGGAAGGAGCCCTTATTTGGAAAACCCCAGGTGCCAAGAATAACAGGTCCTGTACCTGTAGTAACATTTGCTATTTTGCACTGACACCCCAAACAGGAGATTTTCGGAATATTATGTCTATCATTTTTCTTAAGAGCGGTTCACTGTATATTTTGTAAAACACATTGCAATTGTTTATAAACAATTACAAAAAAAGCTACATATAAATATTTATTACACGCACTGCAACACTGCTTGCTGTGCCAGCCAAGGTAACAAGAAATGGTTTCACTAATGGGGTCACTTTTATTGGAGTGTTAATACTATCATGAAAATGTTACAATGCTTGCTACTTAACTGATCTTTCAGACATGCCAGTGCCTCAGTTAAGTCTGCAAATGATCCAATAATTGGCCAGATTCAATTCAGTGAGAAAAAGGTTTATTCAAAATATATTTGGGGAAGATTCAATTTCAGATGCAATTCAGTTTACAAAAACTTCTCATTGTTTTGTAACGTGAAAACGGTTGAAATCTATGGAAAAAAACTGGAATTGAATTAGGAGAAAAGTCTCTTCTCCTGGAATTGAATCTCATTTCACGTGATAAACAATGAGCTGTGACAGACTGGGCTGACGGTATACAGAGAAAAAACCCGGTGGGCCCACGGCCCTGCCGGGCCCTGCCAGGCCAAATCCACGTTTGCAGGCCCATGGGGCTGCTAGCCAGGGACCCCCTTCCGACCCCCGAGAGCATGCACTTGGGCGCTGACACACACTCACTACGTTTATTGGTTGACAGATGTGCGCACAAGCGCACTCTCTTGGCAGAGCGGCAGCACGGCGGAGAGGGGGGTGTTGCGTATGTACTCAGTGGCGCACCACTGCAGCTGGGGGGCCCTGGCTAGCAGCCCTGGTGGGCCCCAGGCCCCCCAGTCTGACCCGGACCATGAGATAACTTTTTGTCACTGAATTGGATCTGGCTCAATTTGCCACAAATTAGTGATGTACAGGTTTGCAAAGCACAAACTGAAGCATGATAAGGGCTACAATAAGTCTGCACCTTGTATCCCAAGCAGCTTCATTATAAATTACATAAAAGCACAAGAGTGTATTCCGATAAAGGGAGCATGAGGCACATAACTGCACCCAGCCCCAGAAACATAATTGTTTCAGGAATCAAAACATATCAAGTCTAGTGTGTGAACAATAACTGCTAAATTAAAAAATACTACGCTGCTAACTTATTTTTAGAATAATTCAGGCAATGTAGCTATCCTTGATTTCGTACAGAACATCCACAAAAAAAGCTGCTTCAGACAAGTTGTGTAACCATAAGCTGCTTGTTGGATATTGGATTTGGCTTTGAACAGAGCTTTTGAGATGCTGTAGAATTAACCTTAGTTTCTCCTTAGAAGATGTCTGTTGCTCCTTGCGAATAAAACCATTATTCATATAATGAATATATTTGTATGGCAAATTATTAGCCAGTAATTTAAGTCAGCCCTTAGCTTCACAGTTTGAAGATAATCCCTTGTTGTTTTTGGTTGGAAGATAAAGCTACTTTTGACCCACCTTTCTCATAAACAGCAGGGAAGCAAGCTACACAAACCACAAAGACTGTCATGGTCAGACAACTTTGGACAGAGGAATATAGTGCTTTACAGTAAAGAAAACAGTAAAAAGACTATTTACAGGTGACGTCTTCAAATTAATATGCATATACAGTATTAAAGAACATTATAATTTTAGTACTGGCCTTGTACACTATGGCTATGACACTCCATAAGATCAGTACATCGGTACTCAACTTGTCACTGTGGAATTAATGGAGCAACAAACACAATAACAACAAAAAATGCTGATTTACACAACAGAAACCATCCCTTTGGAGCCTATGATTAAGGGAGTTCTATCCCGAAACGCGTAAGGCCATGTGGATCCTTTCCTTTAAGGAATAAATCACCTATTTGTTTTACTTGGAGTGCCGCCGGTTTTGTTTTTTCTTTAGAAACCACCCCTTGCCTCTAAGGTAAAATAAATACCAGAACTGCCAGGAAGGTCAGTTTAGTTGTTGAGTATTTAATACAAATTTGTATTTACTAGTAGCCCAAGGAGAAAAAAATGAAATAAAGGCTATATTGTACATTATAGCAACATTTCAGCACAGAAATATGAAATGGTAATAGATAGATCACATAGTATATGTTCTTGGAAACCCTTTGGAAGACCTTTGTGATGTATGGTTGGGCTTCAATAAATCACCCTTCGGACACTCACTGCAACTGAAAGGTGTGCATCTGAATTTTTTTGCAATTACTCTAATGACCCCTGAGCGAGGGAGGGGTTTTTCAGATTAGCACCCTACATTGACAAGTGTTAATTTCTTGGGATAGGGTCGAGCACTCCACTTTCGTGATTAGATGATGTTTGGCTAGATTAATGCAAAAGCAGCTGATCTGATCATGCTAAGATAGAAGGTTGTATTAAAAGCCAATGTAAAATGTTAGTAGGAGGCTCGGGCCTTGGGGAAAAAGGCCTTGAGCACCTATTCAAATGGCAGAAATTAGAGAAAATTTAGTACGGAAAGTTCAGCAGCAGCTGAAATGAACAGACAAAGAGCCATCGGATGGATAGCAAGACACAAGTTTTCTCTCATCTACAAGGTTAGACTTCCTTACTCAAATTAGATAAACATATCCGGAAAGTACTCGTTGAATTCTTCTTCCCTGAAACAAAAAGAACATTGTAAAATGAACACACCCTTCAAATTACAGCAAAAATAGAATTTCTTGTATTAATGAGTAACCATTTTTTGGCACTGTATACCGGGATATGACTCAAATTTACACCTACTTTATAAGTGTGCTTCTAGGTTGCCCTCAATGTCAATGTTGACACAAAGCATTGCATGAGAGCTAAACATTTTTATGATACATAAAAGTAATATAATATAGGTGTGAAATAAGAGTACTGACCGGATTTTTTCATCTACATCATGGCACCTTTCCAGAATTCACCATCGGTTATGCCATTGCGTCCTTTAACCTCATGTCTGAAGAATCTATAAATATTAATAGCAATATTAAAAAAAAGAAACAAGAACAGTCAAAAGGGCAAATGTTGACTGTTGAAGGTATACGAATCCTTTAAGAAGTCAATCAACAATTAGGTTAGTAATAAAACCATTGCAAAACAGGAAAAATTTCAGTCTGCTCTCCCACAAATGGGCCAGGAGCCAAAACGGGTCCCTATGTAACAGTGTAATTTTGTTTTACAACAGAAATGTATACTTAAACGAACATGCATAGGTTAAGAATAATCCAATAAAGATTATTAATCTATAAAGATAACTTCCTGGATAAGCCTTGGGCTTCTGGGTAAAAGTTTAAGAAACCTTGCTCTCTAGACCTCACAATATTCAGCTCAGAATAAAGTGACTTTACATTCAACTGAAATATATCTCCCCTGTAACTCCATACTGCATGTAGACTGGCATATCTGATCAAACAGCAGAGCTGTTGCTGATGGTTTCCCCTTCAGCTATCAAGATGGAAACACCAACATTATCCCCTAGCTCTATTACAAAGTACAAATTATCTCTTATTTACACCACATTTGGTTAAAAAGTCATGCTGTGCAAATCTGAACTAACCACTAATAAGCAGTAAAGCATGTTTCCCTTTTCAGGGGGTTAAATGGATACATATAAAAACACATGGCTGATTATAGAGAGGCCAGTCCTACATGTGGTTATGTAAAATGAGATCAAATAAAGTTAGACTTGTTCTTGTTTTCACATTGACAGTCAATGTGTTCTGCTGAACTTAAAGAAGAAGAAATTTGTTGTGTTTGGTAGCCGAGGATGAGGAGAGTATAACAGTTCTTTATTAGCAGGTCATGCAGCCATTACATAACAGCACTAAGTCTTACTTTCACTTTCAAGTTGTACAATTTACTTTGGGGTGCCAAAAGTTAGGAACCCCCAAGTGATTATATATACTTCAAAGGTTTTCCAAAGGAAATTGTTGCTATGCGCACCTCAATGGGTAAATGGGGACAGAAAAACAAAAATATAGTGTAGTATTTTCAAAATAGATTATTCACCCAGTGATGAGATTATGGCCAGTAATGGTGTATTAAGGTGGCCATACACGGGCAGATAAAAGCTGCCGACAGACTGTGTCGGCAGCTTATCTGCCCGTGTGGGGGGCCCTCCGACGGGCTTTCCCGATCGATATCTGGCCGAAAGTCGGCCAGATGTCGATCGGGCAGGATTAAAAATCCAGTCGGATCGCGGCCGCATCTGTTCGTTGATGCGGTCCCGCGATCCGACCGCCCATACTGATCCGAACGTTGGGCCCTAGGGCCCACGATCGGATCAGCCCGATATCGCCCACCTCAAGGTGGGCATATCGGGGAGAGATCCGCTCGTTTGGCAACATCGCCAAACGAGCGGATCTCTTCGTGTATGGCCACCTTTACTCATATACCCACATAGGTGAAATTTATAATGTGATAACTTAGGAAAATCCTCTGACAATAATAAAATAAAGTGCACATGTGACACACTAAGTTTGAGGAGATTGTAATGAACACCCACACGATCGTAGGTCTGTATCCGGTTATACTCACAGACGTTTTAGAAATCGTTCAACTTTAAAATAAGATCCCAAACATTCTTCTACTTTTCCGATCTGAACAGATAAAACATGGCATGTGCGGAAACTTTCTAAAAGGTGTTTTAATAAATAGTAATGCACTTACAAGAAGTTGCTTTAAAAATCGCCTTAAAACATAAAAACGTCCTTTTAGGTTCAGGTCCCTCTGTGCGGCTCAGCGTATACCCCCACCTCCAGGATCGTGGTGTCCGGGTCCGAATTTCGGGGTCGCGGTGCCAAACACAAGGCGCGTGTACCTGCTGCCCGCTGACGTAGTACTCCTTGTGACGCGTTTCGCCTCGAACTGGCTTCCTCATAGACAAGTCTATATACAATTATATATACTTACCTGACACCCCAGGCCAGTGCTCCTATCAGGAGAAAACTGTGTTCCTTCAGCAAGTACCACGGAGCAATCAGCTTCCTTCTTCAAATTTCCCAGGGCAGATACATGCACAGTAGAGCGAAATAGACAATTTCTTCAATAAAGTTTGGCTTGTCTCGCTACCAGTGTCGGACTGGGACATCAGGGGCCCACCCAAAAACCTTACACTAGGGGCCCACCAAAAAATTTTAGACCAGGGTCCCACTCTCAGTACTATTATTCTTCCTCTACTCATTCAACCTCTATTCTCCTAGTGTATTTTCTTTACATACTATAATCTATTATTTCATTTATTTAGCCTCTAGAAATAGGGAATGGCCATGAACTTGGCCAAATTAGCAGCATGAGGGCCCACTGACACCTGGGCCCACAGGGACTTTTCCTAGTAGCTTGGTGGGGCAGTCCGACACTACTCGCTACTGCGCATCCGCACGAAGAAAGAAGAAGCGGGAAGCTGATTGATCCGTGGTGCTCGCTGGAAGAAGCCCCGGAATAGCAGCAGGTTTCTGCTGATAGGGGCACCAGCACGGTAAGTAGATACAATCACTTGGGAGTGCCTAACTTTTGGCACCCCCCAAGTAAGTGAGGATTCCCAATGAAATATCTGGTTTAGTTTAGCAGTATGGTGTATGGCGTATTTTTTTCTGGAGTCATTCAACACAAAAAACTCTTTGCAGTATCAGCAAAATCACACTTTTCCCATTAAGTATGGGTGGCAGAATGGCAGTGTAGGGCACTTCACAGTATGAGTTGCTTCATGCAATGAGGCTGTACCAAACAGATGGAATCTGGAATGACCTTGCTCTGATTTAAGTCATGGAATTCATGGTAACAGAGATGCCAACTATCTCAATGTTATTAAGGCATTCTGGGCATTTTTAAGACTGGATTTCCATTTTATCATTTAGAGTGAATTGGAACTAATTTTTAAAAAATCTAGGACAAGGACATCACCCTACTGACATTTGGGTAGTTGGCATCAATATATAAATGACATAAAATGCAGTGCAAGTGCTTAGGGCACAGAGCATCCATATGACTTTCATTAGAATTATGTCTTTTATATTGTTGGAATAGGATGAATTTCTGGTCTATTTTGCAGTAGACGCAGGAATAGAAAATCCCTGCATCACAGAATTAAAATATGAGTCACTATTTCAATTAAAACGAGTGGACGCAAGTAGTCTGTACTCCTGCATGCATTCCCATCTGATTATGAGCAAACAATCAGAAAGATTGCAATTGAATATGGCTTTAGGGAGTAGTAGTGTTTGCAAGTTATAACAAATACATGAGCACATACTGTGTGAGGACCCTAACATCATTTTATTCTCCCTCAAATCAGTATACAGGTATAGGATGTATTATCTAGAATGCTTGGGACTTGGGTGTTTTCTGTAACTTGGATCTCCATATCTTAAGTCTGCTGAATATAATTTAAGTACAGGTATGGAACCCGTTAGTGATGGGCAAATTTATTCGCCATGGGCGTATTTGCTGCGAATTCCCACGATTCGCCGTGAAACGGCAGCGAAAATTCGCAAAAAACGAGTCGCGCTGCGTTTTTGACACGACGTGCGTTGAAAACGATGCGACGCTACGCATTCTGAATAAGAGGTCCTGTGCATGTATTAAATAAACCCAATATGATTATTTTGCCACCAATATGGATTCATACAGCTTAGTAACCATCACGAACAAAGGACTGATTTCTTATTACAGAGGAAAAGGAAATCATCTTTCAAAAGGATTTTCTTAAACTGGACTCTGTGGGAGCCTTCCCTTAATTCTGGATGTGGGATCCCATGCCAGTAATTAAGTCAGGAATAAACAAGATTTTTGTTTAGCCCATTCATATTTAAGGGGAACAATTTATTGTGCTTGTATTAAAGGGTATTAAAAGATACTAATGCCAGATTTTTAGATTATATGTTTTTGGCTGGCTCTTTATCTATGCTGTGTCAAATATTAAAGAGTAAATGCAGGCACTAAAAGGTTAAAATGAATAAGTCATTCCTAAAATACAATGCAATCATTTTTATGCAGGTATTACCATTAGCATTAATTATCTATTTGATCAGAATATAACAATATTATGAAGATTTTAACTTTGCAACTAAAATATGAACATAGAAAAATGCATTAGCCCAAAAGTTGTTCAAGGCCATTCTTAGCGATTATAAAGGTATCTTTATATATTTTATATTTTTTTTATTACAGTTTTATTGTTAGGTTGGAGAAAAGTGTGTGCAGAGTTCAGCCTTTTGAGATAGAGGAATTAACAAAAATTGTGTTTATCCAAAATTGCCTAATAATCTCAGTCCGAAGTCTGAAATTACGCTACACAAACAAAACACAAAGGTTAACATTGGATTAACAGAGCTTCAGTTTGCCTCAGGTAATCAGGACACATGATGGTGTATAAAGTGCGACTATGTAATCACTGACAACAGCTTTTTTTTAATACTATGCGATCAAGGAAAATTAGATTCATTGTCAGTTACAGAGTTTCATTTTCAGTTGCATTTTAATAGATTTGATGACATGACATCTCAAAACAATAGACTGTGCTCCCAATATAAACCACAATATATCTGCTTGAATTGCAGGAGTTGAAATAACAAATTGTGCCATGAAATTTTAGATCATCTTCCTCTTTACCCCCCTCCCCTATAACCTCTAACCCTGGGACCAGTGCTGGACTTGGGGAGGGATGACCAGGGATGCCAGCCAATCACTTCTTTATTTTTGTGAAATAGCATCCGCTCAGAAGGGATGCAAGCGTTTTGGATCCCGGAACTCTATTTTGCTTCTCTCCACTTTTGCATGCAAATAAAATGCAGAGGTAAAATAAAATGTAGTTGAATAATAGAAGATAAAAGGAGAGAAAAGATTGCTGGGAGAGAAATAGAGAAGAGATAGAGAACTGTTAAACAGATGAAGAAGGTGGAGGCATCAGAGACGGTTATAGAGAAAAAGAAAGAAGAAAACAGGGGAAACCAAAAGAGAAAACAAACTTATTAAACAGCAGCAGGTTTATATATATGCAATAATCTTAGGTAATATAGAATATGATAGGGTTGTGCTATGTTATGAAACAATACACAGGCAAGGGACTTGTTTGCAGAAGCTGGATTGACAGCCAAGAAAAGTCATATGACAATGTTAATTTTGGGGTCCCTACAGGTCACATACTTAGGAAAATCTATGCATACTGGGCATTAAACTGTGCATTAAAAGGAAATAGCAAAATGGTTTTGCTTTAAAGTGGGTAAAACCAGAAAGTATTGGCGTGTGAGGTTTAATATAATAATGGGTGTGGGAGGGGCTTGTTTTAGCATGCTGTGCTATGCTCACCACACAGAGCATCCCTTCACTCTTTATACTCCAATACAACCACTGCCTGGGACCATACTGAAACATTTGTGTTGTATTGAGCTAATCATTGTCTACTAGATGTTGCATTATGCAACTCAATGTTAAAAGGAAATAAAATGTGAATGATGCCCTACCAGCCACATACCTGATCAGCTCACTAAAAATAGAAGCCTTCTTCTGATGACATTGCTAAGCTGGCAGTCACTACAAATGCTCATGAGATCTGGTTACTATATGAACTTTGTTGTATCTCTATTTAATACATAACAGAATTTCTGTTTTTTGTTTGCCATTAACAGAGGGGCAAATGCAATAGCATCTTAGAGGTAGTATGTTCTTGTACATAGCACTGAAAAACACAGAGGTCTTCACAAATCCAAATTTGGCTAGTACTTGCTGACATCTACTCAGTTCACTGTGAACTGGTTAGCTCTTTAGCTATGTTGATAGGGATTGATTTTAAAAGACCTCTACTTCCAGATACAGATCACAGATCCTAACTACCTATATGAATACTGAGAGCATCCACATACCTTCACTTACAAGCTGTACCTGTTTAAGATGGACAGCGATCATTGTTGCTTATTATATATTATATAGGGAATAAAGTACCCCCTCTTGTAAATTATAAGGATATTATAAGTTACCGAGGATTTTCATGACCATATAAAAAAACGAGGCCGAAGGCCCATATTTTGCAACTGGGGGTATTTTATTTATTATAATACACAAGTTTCAGTGAGTCATGTCACAGAAATGACATCAAAACTCCCAGTTTATAACTGATGACATAAGAACTCACTGTTTATATAGTGAATAAAGTATCCCCTTTTGTAAAATACAAGGATATTATAAGTTAACGAGGAGTTTCTTTAACATATAAAACACGAAGCTGAAGGCCCATATTTTGCAACTGGGGGTACTTTATTTATTATAATACACAAGTTCCAGTGAGTCATGTCACAGAAATGACATCAAAACTCACAGTTTATAACTGATGACATCAGAACTCACCGTTTATAATTATATAATTTACAAGATATTCACAGCTTTTGTGTATTAAAATGATATCATCTACAGTCTGGTCATTTCCCCAAGGGACCAGACTATAAATTACATCCTTATAAACGGCGCATTCTGATGTCAGAACACTCTGTTTATAACAGGGGCCCCTGGCCAACTACTTGGACGCTGCATGTCCGAATTGGACGCCGTTGACCAGACTTGGATGCTGACCCCTAAGACCCCCCCTATAGACCCCCATGACATTTCACACAAACTGTAGATTATAATGCATAATGTACTCCCTACTGAAATTTATAAAGATATCAGAAGTCACCTTGGAGTTATGTGACCATAGGCTTTTTTTTCTATCACCTGCTCTAATACCATTCGTACAATCGAACGCCTTGATCGTTCGAATCGCATGAATTTTTCGAACGATCGGAGGAAATTTCATGATTTTCCGTGAAATCGAACGATCGGTATTCGTATGATTTTATCGAATATCGAAGTAAAAATAGCCTAAAACTATTCGATAAGCATTCAATAGTAATAATAAATTTGCCCCTTAGTGTTAGTATTCTTTTGAGAGTGGGATGCTTTCTTCCTTTTCCTAGAGGATTCTTCTTTATCTTTTTTTTGCCTCCTATGAATGCAGAAAATACATTTTTACATTAGTAGCATACTGATAGCACAGGTTGTGGAGCTGCTGAGGTGAATTTTTATTTACTGCTGGTTGATAACTACATATATTTGGCAATCCTGCTCTTACAACTATGGAGGGCTGTGGGTCTTGTGTATCAAAGACACACAGGTTTAAGATTTTCCAACCTGGTATTAATAAATAATTACCATATTTGGACATGGAATTGATTTTGTTGAAAGATAAGATATTCCACCGCTGTTTTTTTGTTCTTTTTGTTTGCTTTCTTCTTGTTTATCAGTTCTGTGACCTGAGATTTGTTGAACTCAATGGACTAGAGTCTGTAGTTAAACTTATATAACTACATAAACATGTGAGTACTTATATAAACGCACGTGTTCTGAGTATGTTATACACATATGTGCTGATGCTGATGCCAATTTCAGTCTCCATAACTTAAATCTACTAAAAAACAGTAAACATTAAATAGACCCAATGTGATTGTTTTGCCACAAATAGTTTATGCAGCTTTGTTACCATCAAGTACAAGTTACTGTTTTATTATTACATAGAAAAAGGAAATCCTTTTGCTATGGGAAAAAGCCTTTATACAATTCAGAGCTTTCTCCCATAGTGGGTTTTTGTATAAACAATCACATACCTATATGTCAATGGAGATACATACTTTGTTGAACATGAAATTACTGCCCCACTGGTGCAATGGTAAATGCACTAGACCAGTGATCCTCAAACTTGGCCCTCCAGCTGTTAAGGAACTACAAGTCCCACAATGCAATGAAGGAGTCTGACAGCCACAGTCAGGCAAATGCATTGTGGGACTTGTAGTTCCTTAACAGCTGGAGGGCCAAGTTTGAGGATCACTGCACTAGACATCGCATCAGCATTCTAGATCATCATCAGCATCACCAAAGAAATATCTTCATGTATGTGATCAAATATAACAGCCACATTAACAGGGTGGTTAGAGGGGATGTAAAAGCAAAAAATAAAATCACATTTTTACTTTCTTTAAAGAAAAAGAAATCTATCTTCAATATACTTGAATTGACTGTATGCAGCGAAATTCCCCCTTCAATTTACTTGCTCTGACAGCTGCAGATAGGGATTTTTATTAAAAAATATGAAACTTAACAATAAAAAAAATCAAAATGTCATAACAAACAAATCAAAACAAAACATTGAATAGATACATATTCAAAAATCCATAGTTTTCTCCCATGAAAAATCTACCCCCCTCCACAATTTATTGTTTTCTTTATTGATACTTATTTCTTTCAATCTTATCAGGCATAATTCTTTCAAAATCTTCTTGGTTGTCAAATCTATAGAACCTTCTTCTCTCCCCAAAGTTTTACCACATCTCCTCATCCATAAGAAATATCGAATAACTGAGAAAATAACAAAGAGGGGCTCTTTATCCAGAGGATGGTTATTAGTCACAATTCCATAGGCTCTTTCCCCGTAAGTGTTTCTACAGAAATTCTTAATTCCCAAAGTTGTCAAGACTTGATCGTAAAGTGCTTTTGAGACTGAACATTCTAAGAAAAAATGATCTACTGTTTCTTCTTTTCCACAGTCCCAGGAGCATAAACTATTTACTGCACTTAGATAACTTAAATTTCCCCTAACAAATAGCTTCCCCTGTAGGGCAAACCATGCATTATCAAAAAAAATTTCTGGTAGTCTTTTCCCATTCAAAAACTTAATGCATTCCCCCATGACTTTTACAGGGCAATCTTTTGGACTCAATGAAACAACAAAAAAGGAGCTAAGCACCTGTTCATACAACTGTTTTCATGATAAGTTTTCAATATCAATAAAACCTAAACCCCACTTCTTCAACAATTTTAAACCTAACGCAATATGATGCGGAAAACCACCCCCCCTGATCCGGACCCCCTTCACTCTACCGCCCTCCACCCAGTCTCTGATAAAAGGCGAAACCCAGGACCTGACACAGTTTTCCCACAGAGAACACGTCTTTGACCCAGGTTCCCAAAATTAAATTTTAGGAAAATGGTGCCAAAGAAGGCGATTGGACAAACCATCCTAGACCTCCCTCCTTCCTCTGTAGGAATGTTACCCCTCTTTTTACAGGGTTTAGCTTACTCCCCCATCTGGAAAAACAAACTGTAGACCCGAGCATAGAGAGATTCTGGCAAGGGAAACACATAAGCAACAAAAAGAAACAATGGGATCAAAAAGGTCTTGATCAGATTAACCCTTTCTCTATAGGTCAGCTTCCAAGATCTCCAACGCTGAACTTTTGCCAAACCAGCATCCACTTTCTCTTCCCAATTTAGTCTGCTATTATCATCCCTTCCAAATTTTACTCCCAAGATTTTAACCTGCTCTGGGGCCACTGGGAAATTTCCGGCCTGAAAATACGGTTTCCCTCCTAGAGTCCAAAAAGTTTCCAACTTTTCATGATTAACTGAGGATACAGAGGCCCTCGAGTAGCTTCTGATGCAATCAGTGATCACCTCAACCTCCACCTGCTTAGAAATGACCACTGACACATCATCCGCGTAGGCTACAAATCTGAGTGGCCTGACAGCTGCAGATAGGAACTGCTCTGCAGGGAAACAATCATACTTTCAAATGGCAGGGGAGCCCTCCCCCACTTTACTTCCCAGAACTCAAGCAGCTTTGTTTGTTTCCCTGTAGAGCAGATGGCAACTGTGTAGAGATTTGTGTCTGCAGAGCCAGTGCATTCTGGATATTGTGATTATTGATCAGTCTTGCTGTATTGGCTTCTATTGGAGAAATGATTTGAGTGGCGCTGTTTTGATCATTTTTGATGATTCCTATGCTTAACCTCCCAACAGAAGTGGTCTAGGTCTTGCAAAGATGTTTAACAAAATTACAAGGTGATGATCCCCAGCAGCCACCTTTGAAAACATAAATTATTTGTTTAATTCTGGTGCAGTAAGTTAATGTTTATGTTTAGTATACAAATATACAGCATTTCTAGCCTTATTCTATTTTAGACTTTAGTTCCCCTTTAAAAAATGTCAGAAAGGTAGACAGATGAAAGTTTTGTGTGGAAAAGTAGTTTGTAAGTGGTTTGGTTTGTGTGGTGCCGTACTGTGCCTCCAGCATTCCGCTTCAAGCAAGAACAGGGTAGTACTCCATCATCACTAAAAGTATATATACAATCAAGCAACTTGCCTCTGATGGGAATTCAGTCAGTATGAGCATTCAGGACAAAGCCCTGAAATAAACGGAAAATAAGTTCAGTTTACATTGTACAGACTGTACAGTTATTACATGTTTTTGACTTGCTTTAATGCTCTTACACTAGGGTGGTTTTGACTGCGCTCCGCTGCGTTCAGTTTAAATGCATTGAACTGCAGAGGATGCAGGTCTAAACTCAATTAACTGTTTTAAGAGTTCTTACACATGGGTGGTTTTGCCTACACTCCTCTGCATTGAGTTTAAAGGCACTCAACTGCAGGCCCAAATACAATGAATTCTTTTAGAGTTGGCAGTCCTCACGATGACACCTATAACATGCTGCATTCAGCGCTTACATGCATTATCATGAGTGCATTCCCATTAGGAAGAGTTGCCTGTGTCTAGGCCTGCACTCCCTTGAGACTGAACGCATTTAAACAAAACTCAGGCAAAACCAGCCATGTGTAAGAGCTCTTAAGTGGGCTGTACTATGACAATGAATATAAGTGGAATGCTAGTTCAAACGAACGCATGTAAGCTCCGAACGCAGGTTCAGACGCAACATGCTGCATTTTTGCAGCATGTTTTTGCTGCGTTTAGCGTCTACATGCGTTTGTGAGTACAGCCCCATTGAAAAGCATTGAGTGTGTCTATACCTGCGCTCCCCTGCGGCTGAACTCAGCAAAACGGAACGCAGGGGAGCGCAGGTAAAAACACTCCAGTGTAAGAGCCCTGAGAGTCCTTACATAGAAAGTCTTCTGTCCATGTGCACACAAGAATTTCACACAGATGCTATGGCTATTTTCCTTAAGCTGCTTAGAGTGAGTGAACCGTTAGAAAACAAGGAGCAGCTGCTAATTACCCACAGACACACTCTCTCAGCTGAATGGCTTGTGCACAAACGTCTGAAGATAGTGAGTGACGTCAGGTAGACTGCAGGATGACAGGGAGAGGGAACATCAGAGAGAAGGAACATTTAGCAGATGGTGACAAGGTGAGAAAGGGCATTGATGGTAAAAATGTAGAAGAATGGAAAGCTCATTTACAAAATGATTCTGGATGTAAAGTGAAAAGAAACCATGGAGAAAAACAAATGATTTCCACAGTGTGCATAGTTTAGGAAATATGTTTTTTTAATCCATTTTCGCCAAGGCTCTACATGGTTACATGTTGGACTTCCTCAACAATTTGAATATAAAATCACTATTGACAACATTAATTTGGTTATATGTATCTGTAACCATTGCTCTGATCTACATGTTTTGTTCATCTCGCATAAAATAAAAAAAGAAATTTTGTGTACTCACTGTTAAACCTCTTTCTCTTCAGCCACTTGGGGAACACAGAAACATAGGAATATAGCTGGTACCACTAGGAGGCAGGACATAACAATAGAAAGGTGAAGCCCAGCTCATTTTTGTACAAAAAGTGTACAGGAATTTGTAAGAACTTGAAGGATAACTTAACCAGGAAAGTATAGGAACTACCAGAACACACCGGACCATGTCTGACAGGGAAAGAAGGCCTCCATGCAGGAGGGAAGTCCTATGTGCCCCAAGCGACTGAAGAGAAAGATATTTAATGGTTCGTACACAAAGTCTCCTTTTCTTTATTTTTTGGTTGGGGGACATGGGAACAGTGGGAATGTACCCACGCTTTCCCCGGGAGTAAAGTGGGAAGGTGAGGCCTACGTAGAAGTAACCACTGCAGCTGCCAAAGCAAGTGTCAGAAGCCGCAAAGGTGTCAAAGTGGTAAAATTTAATGAAGGAGTAGACAGAGGTCCATGAAGATGCTCCATTGATGCTTGGTTTCGGAACGCCAAGGACATGCTCATCTCCCTAGTGGAGTGGGCCATAAGTCTGGCTGGTAGCATCTGGCCCTGTGTGGCATAGGCTCGCTGAATAGTCTGGTTGATCAAGCAGAAAATGGTGTATTTGGTAGCAGAGGTGGCTAAGTAGTGATTTGATTTGCAAATGCCATGGACCATGTGCCATCTCTCTTGGGTTGGCCAATGAGGGGAGGGTGGAATGCTGAATGGTGAATGTTGGAGTGTTTGCAACACTAAGGTAGGTTCCCAACTGGGTATTGGTGGTCATCCAGTGGTTGCCACGTGTGCTACTCCTTGCAAAAGTGCCAAGAGTTTCTGGAAGAGCCAAAACTTTGATCCCAAGGAGACACATGGAAAGGCCCTTTTGAAGGAATTCCAGGATATTAGGTACAGAGATTACCTCGAATTTTTCGCCACGTCAGAGGCACCATTGCTGGTAGGTGGACCAAACCCTATCTTGGTGGAGACAGGTTTGCCGGTGGCACCCATTGTGTGTACGACAGCATTGGAGAAACCCTTCCTCCTTAGGATCGGGTCTCAAGAGCCATGCAGTAAAGTTGAGGCTGGATGGATCTGGAGGACAAATTGTATCTTGGGTGAGAAGGTCTGGTATAGGAGGCAGGGTCCATGGTTTCACCACAGAGTGGTTGAGGAGGCCCACAAACCAGGCGACCTGGGTTTTATAAGAATGAGAGCAGTTTGCTCCCCTTTAAACTTCTTGATTGTCCTGGGGAAAAGCTGAATGGAGGGTGCGGAATGTATGTGTAAGGGCTTACCCTGGTGGTCTAGCGGCAGCGGGGTCCATCGCAGCTCCTTTGGCGTGGATCCCCGCTGCAGTGCTCCTCTTCCTTCCAAGCGCCGGTTTCTATTAGGCATGCGCGCCGCACTTCCTGGTTAATTTAATGACGTCAGCGCGCAATGGCGCCAAATTCAAAATGTATTTAAAAGGACTTTTGCTGCTAATTCACTGCCCGGGATAGGTTTTTCTACCTGGTGCTTTGAGCTATCTGTTTATTGCTATACCTGATCTAAATCCTGTGTTTTGACCCTGCCTGGCTTGACTATTCTGATTTCTGTATCCTGATCCGTGCCTGCTATCTGACTACTGATTTTGCCTCATCTTTTTCTGATTGAATACCTGGTTTTGACCCTTGCCTGCCTGACGATCCCTGCTTTCTGCCTGCCTCGACCCTGCCTGTCTGACCACGATTCTGCCTAATCCTGTCCGTACTGTGACCTTTGGTCTTACTGACTTTTAATAACTGTCGTGCCCCTTTGCTTGCCAGAACTAGCTGAGGGCTCCTCCCGAAGCCAAAGGCGGTCACACTACTGGTGAAGCCAAGCCGAGACCAGGGAGCTTGGTATCTGTTCTGGTTTAGGGTGCTGACCGTGACAGTATGTCAGGCAGAAGTGCCAGGTTGCTGTTAGGGCTTTGGCTTCCCGAGGTCCCGATAGCATGCAAAAAAGGTTGGCACATTCTGATTGTGCCGAGTTGCCATGAGGTCCACCTCCAAAACACCTTACTTCGTTGGCTCCTGGAAGAACTTTTCCTTTAGGGACCACTCGCTTGGATCCAGAGACTGCCTGCTTAGGAAGTCTGCTTCCCAATTTAGCAGTCCAAGAATGTAGATAGCTGAGAGTTGTGGCTGATGGGCTCCCACCCATTGAAATAGTAGTTCGACTTTGTTTAGCGCCATCCTGCTTCTTGTGCCGCCTTGGTGGTTGATGTAAGCCACCATTGTGTAATTGTCCTACTGTATCTTTATGGCTTGTCCCATCAGTTCTAGGTACCAGTGGGACAGGCTGAGGTGAATCGCTCGGATCCTGAGCAGGTTGATTGCCAGTGTTTTTCCCTCTGGGGTCCATTGGCCCTGTGCTGACTGACCTTCCATTACTGCTCCCCAAACGAAGAGCTGTGAATTGATAGTGGTGGTTAAGGAATGCAAAACACAAGTATTTCTGGTGGGGAGGGAAAATGAGCACGGGTAGATATGAATATTTTATGTTGAAGGAGACCGCGAACTGGCCCAGGGACAACGCTGCGATGACAGACCCGAGGGACTCCATTTTGAATTTCCATGGGTGGATGAATTTGTTCATCTCTTGTTCATCCATGATGGGTAAAAACTGAGCTGTCCTTTTTTGGGAGAATAAAGATATTTGAATAGTAGCCATTGAAGTGCTCTCCATGAGGTACAGGGGTGATCATCTCTGTGTGGGATACGTTTGAGATTTTCTCTTGCAATGCCTTGCACTTGTTTTGTTCCTGTGAGAGCCTAGACATAAAGAAATGGTGAAATCCAATTGATAAGCTAGAGTTATGACTTTGTGAACCCAGGCATCTTTTGTATTAAGTGCAAGCCACGAGTCAGCAAAATGATCATGTACTCTTATTTTGAGTCACGAAAAACTTGCCCCAGCAAAGGAGGAATATGATTTTGGCTGTGGCAGCAAGGCACTCTTGCTCCCTGTGGCTTGACTGATAATTGTATCCAGTTTGGGACTGAAGACAAAGTTTAACCCTAAAGGGGATGGAAGACAACGTTTTTTGGAAGAGAGGCTTGCTGACCATAGTTTCATCCAGAGAAATCTGCAGGCCACTACTAGCATACTAGCCCACCAGGAAAAATGGTGCCAATTTTAAACCCGCCTTAACTGAGAGCACCACAATGCCCACCAAGGGCAGGTGGCTGTTGGGGGAGGGCTTGGTGGTGGTCGGCAAGTCACCCAGTGAGTTGCTGGTCCAGTCAGCATGTGCCAACTGCGGCTGGTCAGAGGCACATGCGGGATGGATCTGTGGTTTTATTCCTATTACACCTGTCTCTTCAGTCTGAGAGAGAGAGTAATGGAAGGAAGCACACTAACTTGATGTTGGAAGCACTCTTCCCTTGGCTTCCAGCCAACCCATTCTCCTCCTGTGGATGGAAACAGAGGCCAGTCTGGTTGGATGGTCAGTGCGCGCAGCACCTTGGTGACCCAGTAGACAGATTCCCCTATTGGGAGATGCCAGATAGGGACCCGCTACTCAGTGTAGTGTCCTGATCATTCCCTGGTATAAGATTGAACAGACAGGTGTAATAGGAATAAAGACAAGTCCTAACTTCCTGAGGACACACCAAAACCTGAGCTGGGCTTCGCCTGCTGGGGGGTATAGACAGTGGAGGAGGAGCCAGTTCTTTCTATTGCTGTATCCTGCCTCCTAGTGGTACCTGCTATACCCCAGTGTTCCTATGTCCCCCACAGAGACAATGGAGAAATTTTGTGTACATACTGTCTGCTTTTCCATGTAAGATCTAATATAACACAATATACCATATCTGGCCACTGGGATAGGTGGCATAATGACCAAAGTGGAGATGCTTATCCAGTTAGTTATCATACTAAATATGAATGGTACACTCCTCTTATAATAATAAGCTATTGGGGTGTGCACAGCTAATCGTTAAAGAAAGCCAAAGCAAGGCTGCTATGGGCTCCAGCTTCATTTTTCTATCTTTCAAAACTGAACAAGGAAGATAAATTCAGTTATAGTATTCATACAGTACTAATCCAGAGATAATATGTGAGATTGCTTTAATGCTTTAAATACAAATCTTTTACCTTTAATCCCTCCATTAATTCTCACACAATAGCCAATGTACTTCCCACATATTATGCATTATCAGTGTTGTTTCTGCTTAGCATTGCTTGGCATCACTATATTTTGAATGTGCCATGTCTGTTACATGGTGCTGTACTTGTCTTGTAAGTTCCAGTCCCGTGCACACTAACATATTCCTACCATGCACTCGTCCTTTTTTGTTTGTGGCAGTTGTTTATTTACTTTCTGCCCCCTTCTTTCTTGACCTATTGCTCACTCCACCTGTAGCCATGTATTCTATTCATTGTAACAAGCTGCTACGTTCCTTATGTCCATACATCTTCCACATTGCACCCTTCATTATTATATTTTATTGAGGTTTTTCCCTTCTCCCTAATTTGTATCCCCAAATAGAGGGGTAGTTAAAATTCTAAAGCAGGCTGCAGAAGGAAGGCACAACAAACTTCATAACTGTATCAATGGAAGCTTTAACATACCTAGAATACATACATATGCCCTTTTAAGTTGAACATAGTGGATGGGTATGTTTGTAACTTAGTGGATGGGTATGTTTGTAACTTAATTTCACCAGGGCTCTTTTTAACCGTGTTCCACATATGCAAAATTTACCTCCCAACTCTTAAGGCTTTCTTTTTTATCACAGTGCTTGTTCCCATAGGAAAACTGACCTGGAGACAGATTGCAGGGATCTGCAACCTTGGCTCTCCAGCTGTTAAGGAACTACAAGTCCCACAATGCATTTGCCTTTATGAATCATGACAGACTCCTTCGTTGCATTCTGGGACTTGTAGTTCCTTAACAGCTGGAGAGCCAAGGTTGCAGATCCCTGGATTAAAGCTATACTTTAAACCAGTGATCCCCAACCAGTAGCTCGCGAGCAACATGTTGCTCTCCAACCCCTTGGATGTTGCTCCCAGTGGCCTCAAAGCAGGTGCTTATTTTTGAATTCCAAGCTTGGAGGCAAGTTTTGGTTGTATAAAAAGCAGGTGCACTACCAAACAAAGCCTCAATGTAGGTTGACAATCCAAATAGGGGCTACCAAATGGTCAATCACAGCACTTATTTGGAACCCCAAGAACATTTTTCATGCTAGTGTTGCTCCCCAACTCCTTTTACTTCTGAATGTTGCTCATGGGTTCAAAAGGTTGGGGATCCCTGCTTTAAACACTTGTTCCTGTCCCTTAAATTTTTAGAAACACAATGTAATCATTATTCAACAACAATCATATACTGTATATGTTGTGTTTTGATAGCCAAAGATGAGCAGAGTATAACAGGACTTTATTGACAGGTTCATGCAGTCATTACACAAAAGTAACATAAACTCTATCCTTCTTAAACAGTATGGACAGTACTGTGTATACACAGCATAACTCATGTGCACAATGACTTCTGCAGGCCATTTGTATAAACACCACATATTCCCCCTAAAATAGGAAAGCATTTGGGCAAATGTAATAAACGACAGTACGCATCTTAAAGCAATAATATACATTCTTCACATCAGATAGTCCTTGGTCCATGCAGGTAGGACTTCTCTCAGTATGCCTTATAGGTCCACTTTCTTTAGGCCTATTGCAGTTGGCATCAGGAGTACGAAAATGTCCTTCATAAAATGGAACGTCTCCAAAGTCATATCTAGCAGGACCAAGACGACTTGAATTCCATATGCGTCCATGAGACAGTTCATATGTGTATGGTCCTCGCTGGTGTCTCACTTCAAGTGGTGTAGTAAATTTAGATTGTCCTTGTTTCGGTAGTCCTGGTTTCTTAATTCTGACTAAAGATCCAGGCTGAAAGTGCATTTCTCTTGCACCAAGTTTTCTGTCAGTTTATACTGACATTGCATTGCATCAAATGCCTTGCATTTGACTTGTTGACGTTTGACAATGTCTGCAGTAGATGATTTTGTAGGAACAATATTTAGTGGAAGTTTGATGTCAGCAACATGTAACTTAGTGCCATGTAATAATGCAGCTGGAGATGATTGGGTTGTTGCGTGGCACATTGCTCTGTAGTTGTGTAGGAACTCTGTTGTAAATAATTTCCAAGATTTCCCAGTAAGAGTTGCTGTCTGTAGTGCTTCTTTCAGACTTCTGTTGAATCGCTCGATTTCTCCATTTGCTTGTGGGTAATACACTGAAAATTTCCTGTGCACAATATTCCTCTCTCAGAAAGATTTCAAACTCAGATGAGACAAACTGTCGTCCGTTGTCTGATATTAACTCCTTTGGATTACTTTCTCTGCTGAAGACTGTAGCTTGTGGTTAATACACTGAAGATTTCCTGTCCACAATAGTCCTCTCTCTCAGAAAGATTTCAAACTCAGATGAGACAAATTGTCGTCCGTTGTCTGATATAAACTCCTTTGGATTACCTTCTCTGCTGAAGACTGTAGACTAGTGATGGGCGAATTTATACGCCAGGGGCGAATTCGGAGCGAATTCCCGCAATTCGCCGTTGGCGAATAAATTTGTTGTTTTTGACGCAATGCGTCAAAAGCATGCCGCGACTCGTTTCGCGAATTTTTCGCCAAGCGAAACTGGGGAGATTCGCCCATCACTACTGTAGACAGAAATGTTTTGTTATATGAGAAACAAATGCAATTTCAGGCCATTTACTGTAATATTATATGTGTCACAAGAATGAATGGCAGTTAACACATCGGCATCCATTGCTGGCCACCAGTACAGTTCTCGCAGTCTTTGTTTTGTATATACAATTCCTTGATGATTTTCATGTGCCAGTTGTATGAGCTTTTATCGCAAGGTGTGCTAGCCATGTGCAGAGGCTACTGGCCATTATTCCTTGATAAAGATCAAATGTAAGCAATACTAGCAACTGTAAATGCTGACGACCACAATTATCAGATATTACACTGCTGATTCTGCACATTTCATGCAAATTCTACCCATTCTGTTTTCACATTTTCAAAAAAACCACTACAACTCATAATCAATTCAATAGCCCAGTTTAGGAATTTCTTCTCAAACTACACAGGTTTGAGCTATTATAACTCATGGACAAATGTTACTTTTTTATTTATTTATTAAAAAAAACAAAAAAAAATGCAGATGTGCTTTTCTGGTAGGTTATCGGGAAAAATGAAAATTCTACGGCTTCATTGACATCCAGGGCAAAAATCCTTTGATATATAATCAGAGCTTTACACAAGTTAGTTAGTGTTAGACTTTGTTCTAGTGTCTGATGTAGTAGTTTGCTTTATTCCCTTCCCAGTACATTTTCAAGGACTCAGTAGTTTGTAGTGAGAAACACGACTGTGTCCATGGGGTGCATATACACTAGGGAGTTTAAATACAAGGAAAGTTAAACTAAAGAAGTTGCTAGAAATGTTGTTCATTATGTTTTGTGTTTCTGTACCAGCCCAAGGCAACCACAGCCCTTTAGCAGTAAAGATCTGTGTCCCCCCAGTAGATGCCCCAGTAGCTCCCCATCTTCTTTTCTGCTGATTCACTGATTCACATGCTCTGTGCTGCTGTCACTTTTTGAGCTTAGGGACCCACTCACAATATACAGTACACATAAAATATAAATTTCACAGTATTTCACAGGCTGATTAGTAATTGGCAGCACCAACCACAGAAACCAGTGCAATTAGCATCAGAATTTAATAATCAGCCCTGTAGCATCAGCTTATATTACAGACGAACTTTATTTTCTGCTTGATAATTAGTGACAACCCCTAAGTTTAGCTTCTCAACAGCTGCTCAGAGCCCACTGAGCATGTGAGTGTCACAGACACTTTCCAAGATGGTGACCCCCTGTGACAAGTTTGAAGTCCTGGATCATTGCTGCTATTGACAAGCTGAAACTTTAGTCTGGTGCAATAAGTTCAGTATATAAAACATTACATTTTTGGCCCTATTCATTTTTAGGGTTTTGTTCTCCTTTAACTCTTAACATCCCAGACACAATGAATTATGCACAAATTAAAGCAATACTCCTCACACATCAATATGAAATGCTGTCTTATGGGCACCTATCGTTACCCCCAACCAAATGTGCGGGCTGATAGAGCCCGCATTCCTGTTGGGGTTACTAGTACTTTTTTTTTTTAATAAAATTCCCCCGCCAGCGTGCTCGCACTGGGACTGAACTGAACATCCTTATTTGGGGAAGGGAAAACTAAGACCTAACTGCAAGGGAACCTTCTAACATAAAAATTCCCTTGCTAAATATGCTGTATTATAACTAATGTTCATGTGCTGAAAAAAGACACAACTCCATCAAGTTCAACCTTTTAACTTTTTTTTAACCTGCGTAACTCCTAGTTGATCCAGAGGAAGGAAAAAAAACCCCATCTGAAGCCTCTCCAATTTGCCTCAGAGGGGGAAAATTCTTTCATGACTCCAAAATGCCAATCGGACTAGTCCCTGGATCAACTTGTATAATGAGCTATCTTCCATAACACTGTATTGCCTCACTTGCTAAAAAGCCATCCAAACCCTTCTTAAAACTATCTAATGTATCAGCTTGTAAAAATTATTCAGGGAGAGGATTCCACATCTTCTCAGCTCTCACTGTAAAAAAATCTATCCGAATATTTAGGTGGAACCTCTTTTCTTCTAATCGGAATGGGTGACCTTGTGTCAGCTGGAAAGACCTACTGGTGAATAAAACATTAGAGAGATTATTATATGACCCCCTTATATATTTATACAGTTATCATATCACCCCTTAAGCGCCTCTTCTTCAGCGTGAACATCCCCAATTTGGCCAGTCTTTCCTCATAGCTAAGATTTTCCATACCTTTTACCAGCTTAGTTGCCCTTCTCTGTACCCTCTCTAATACAATAATGTCCTGTTTGAGTGATGGAGACCAAAACATGCACGGCATATTCTAAATGTGGCCTTACAAGTGCTCTATAAAGTGGAAGGTTGACCCCCCCTCCTCCCGTGACTTTATGCCCCTTTTAATACAGCTCAAGACCTTATTTGCCCTTGATGCTGCTGACTGGCACTGCTTGCTACAGCCAAGTTTATCATCTACAAGGATTCCAAGGTCCTTTTCCATAATGGATTTGGATAGTGCAGTCCCATTAAGGGTATAAGTGGCTTGGATATTTTTACATCCCAGGTGCATGACTTTACATTTATTAACATTGAATCCCATTTGCCACTTAGCTGCTCAGATTGCTAGCATGTCAGCCTCAGTGGACTTCAATGCCCTATTCTCAGAACCCCAATGGTGTGCAAAGGTCATTGATTGAGGTAAGCAAATTAACGTTAAAGAAAAGGAAAGGCACTTGGGGGTGCCAAATGTTAGGCAACCCCAAGTGATTGTATTAACTTACCTGAAACCTCAGGCAGGTGCTCCTATCAGCAGACAATTACACTGGCCCGGGTTTATACCAGTAAGCACCATGGAGTGTTCCTCTTCCGGCTTCTTCATTCTTCAAATTTCCTGGAGCAAACGCATACGCAGTTAAACAAAATAGCTGACTTTTTAATTAAAGTTCAGCTTTTCATTCTACTGTGTATGCACAGCCTTACGAATAAAGAGGAAGCCGGAAGAGGATTGCTCCATGGTGCTCACTGGTATAACCCCAGGGAGGTGCAGTGTCCTGTCAATAGGAGCGCCAGACTGGGTTTCAGGTACAGTAAGTCGATACAATCACTTGGGGGTGCCTAACATTTGGCACCCCCAAGTGCACAAAGCTTTTCCTTCTCCTTTCAGCTCCTCAAGCTGATTTTGTTTATTGCCCAATTTGCAATTGGTTTTCAATTTTTATTATTTGTGGTTTTTGAGTTATTTAGCTTTTTGAGCAGCAGCTCTCTAGTTTGCCATTTTTTGTTATCTGGTTGCTAGGGTACAAATTACCCTAGCAACCACACCCTGATTTGAATAAGAGACTGGAATATGAATAGGAGAAGGCCTGAATAGAAACAGGAGTAATAAAAAGCAGCAATAACAATAATTTTGTAGGGTTACAGAAGATTTGTTTTTTAGATGGGGTCAGGGACCCCCATTGGAAAGTTGGAACAAGTCAGGAGAAGAAGGCAAATAATTAAAAAAAAGATATAAAAGAAATAATGAAGACCAACTGAAAAATTGCTTAGAATTGGCCATTCAATAACATACTAAAAGTTAATAAAAAGGTGTACCATCCCTTTGAGAATTGTTTTACAATAGGCAAGAGCAATATTACGAGTTTGTCCAATGTATTGCTAATTTCCATTTTTATTCCTTGTTTATACCACATGAGCTGTTGGTATCATGTTAATCAAATAATATTAGCATGAATTGTAAACATCATTCATTTCATGAATACAAATTTGTAGCCACAGCCATTTGTTGTGATGACTGCAACATACAGAGGGAGTGTCTTTCCAACTGCTGCAGTTGAAGAACCCTTGGAATATCATAAAAACACAAATAAAAATACGTCTTGCAGTTGTCATCTGTAATGCTGGAAAGAGAAATCACAATAGCCTGTGCAAGATTAGCCTTAAAGGGCTTCGGCATAAGCAGCTAATATGCAGCTTGGTTATAGCCTCCTCACAAGATTATTTATCCAACATATGGCAGCCTTTTCAGCACTCCAACGGTGTATTGTGATATGAAAAGAAATCCTGCCCCTGTCTTCTATTAAGTTTTTTTATTAAAAAAACACAACGGAAAAAACTGATGACATAAATCAAGTAAAATATATCTTGCATAAAGTATAGCACTGTCATGTGCAAATTGTGTTATTAACAGTTTGTCTGTATTTTAGTTGATTTGTACCCTTTATTAAGTGTGGCAGAATATGCCAGCTCTTTATAAAAGAATTGGGGATTCACTGAATCCACTATTTGGGATTAGGTCGAATCCCTGAATCCTTCATGAAAGATTCGGCATATGCAAATTAGGGCTGGGAAAGGACAAAGTGTGAACATTTTTTCCACTTCCTTGTTTTTTGATGAAAAGTCTAGTGATTTCGCTCCCCGCTCCTAATTTAAATATGCAAATAAACTGTCCCGCAGAAAACGGGACATTTGGGAGGCATGGATAAGCTTGTATAAATATATAAGATTTTAAGATATGAAAGGGGGTGAGAGAGTGAGGTAGGCAATAAAAGTGAGTTGCAAATGTGGAACAGGAGTAGTGATGTTATGCAAGACAGGAGGGTTGTAAGCTTCAGTGACCCCTACAGCATTAGCCAAATAGCATTTTTAGTTAGAGGCTATGATGTGGCAGAAAAGAAAGACAATTGAAAGAATGTAAAAAAAAAGGATGAAAAGGTTTCTTAGTATAGGTCCATACTAAAACAGTATAATAATGAGCTCTTTATCAGATTCCTTGAGCTACACTTGTGGTTCTGTTTCATTACCACAAACATTGCTTTTTATGTGCAACAGGATTTCCATTCAGCAGACTTATTCTACTGGTCTGACTAATGTGGCTTCTTTTCAATACTTTTTTAGCAAAGCTAATAACAAATGAGCATTACGGTGATATTGGAACAGTAAAGGCAACAATAGAAAAGAAGTGTGGCAAAATCTACTCACAAATGCAGAGGCTGCAACTGCCACATTGAAACCTGCACAGAACACCAGAATAAGTGGCAATTCCTAATGTACTGTGCAGTTTGCTCAAATACTTTCATGATTTACCCTGCTGGAGACGGTCTCTTGAAATCTGTAGGAAAAATATCCCACCCGTAACATCCTGCCGCAGGCAGACAGATTAGCCAGGGCATTTTAACATAGTTTTAGTGGTAAATAAAGTTTACTATACTATAACAGTATATGCCCAGTTTTTAGAAACTCCCATAAACTCGAAATTCGACCTTTGATAAATCTGCCCCTAAATGTTGCAAACTTGTAATAGTTAAGAGTCGGGGCATGAATTACTGAGCTGCCAGACTCAAACACCAGGGATACCGCCATTCAACTTTTATCTTAGATTTTGGAAAAACAGTAAAAAATAAATAATAAAAAGTAAGTGAAAAAAAGTCTTTATTTCTGGGGAATAGTGATGGGCGAATTTATACACCTGGGGGCGAATTCCCGGTGAATTAGCTCGTTTAGGACGCGGGTGTCTCATTTTGACACCGGCGTCCATTTCTTCAAAACTGGTAATGTGCGGCAGCATCCAAAGTCGGACACCCACATCCAAAACGAGACGCCAGCGGTGTTTTGCAAAAATTTTCGCCTCAGATTTGCCCATCACTACTGGGGAACAATCTGAAAAAAACGGAGCTGAAAAAAGTGTTTGGAAGGTGAACAACCCAATGACTGGCTGGCTTATTAAACTGCGAAAATTTCAATTACAGAACATTCTATCTCTGTTAGATTAAGTAGACAGAAAAACTTTACTTAGTTATGTGGTTATGCTTGTGTGTAGTGCCCTCTAGTGTTCTCTCAGTAGTAAGTGGTCAGCCTTAGGACACAAGAAAAATTCATGCAGATCAGGTACATTTCTTAAAGGGGTTATAATCCCAACTATAATGCCATCCACAGCACCCAGTAGTTTTCTATATAAGTTACTGAAAACCATAATAATGGATGCAAGAAAATTCACCAATGAGAATTCTACTGATCAAAAACTTCATTAAAAATGCAAAAAAACTGACCAATAAGAATTCTGATTCCCAGCACCATGTCAGGCATCTTGCTGTTATCTTACATATAGAGATAATGATGTCATTTTATTTCTTCATTATATTACACTGGAATCAGACATGGGGATAAAGGACAGACTTGTTCAGTGCTAGGAAACTAGGCTTAAAGCTTCCAATTACAGGAACAAAGAACAGGGAGGCAGATTGATACAGATTCTCATTGGATGATTTTTTTTGCATATTAATGTAGCCGATGGCTGTGGAGATTTGGGGAAAAGTTTTGGGAAAGTTTTATTGTGCAATATTGCTTTAAGAATACAACCCTGATGTTGGTGGACTACAGCGTCCAGCATGCCTCAACCTTTGAGGCATGGTACATTATTCTGGGATTTGTAGTCCAGCGACACGAGTAAAGTATGGTTGATCAGTGCAGTGCAGAAGGGTTTACTACCCCTTTAAGTCTTAGCATTGCAAAATTTCAACTTACACAGACGTTGGGATCCAAAATCTGCCCAAATATTCCCCTATAGCAGCTGATTTTGTATGTTATGCATTTCCCGAGTGTGACTCTAGTGACTTTAGGAAACTTGAGAAGAGGCAGAACTGAAAAGTCAATGAAATTAATTAAATCCAGGAGCAAAAAGTATTATCAAAAATACAAAAATCTTTATTTTACATCATGTACAAAAAAGCCTGACGCATTTCGTGTCCTAAAACACTAAAGGGCAAAATTACTAAAATTCGACTATCGAATGCTTTTTGAATAGTCCTAGGCTATCTTTTTACTCGATATTCGATTTCTCGATGAAATCGTACAATCGAATACTGAATGTTCGATAATTAAAATTTTCAGTATTCGATGATTGAAGTGGCCAAATTTGCATATTCAATCCTTCGAAAAAATCATACGATCAGTATTCGATCGAATTCGATCTCTTCGCGTGAATTTAGCAAATCTGCCCCCAAATCATAGGCTGATGATAGTGACTTTAGATTAAATTTGACACAACTATGGCATAATGAGCAGGCCCCCACACTGGGGAGAAGGGGGGCATTAAATATTGACTTAAAGGACATGTAAAGGCAAGAAAATAAAATCGCATTTTGTTTTGCTTTTTCTTTAATGAAAAATAAATCTATCTCCAATATACTTTAATAAAAAATGTGTTAACCGTTTTTATGAGAAACCGAACTGTATGCAGTTACATTCTGCCTTCATTTACTGCTATGGATAGGAATTGTTAGATGGTCCCTAACTGCTGTGCAGGGAAATAATCATACTTATAAACAGCAGGGGGAGCCCCCACTTACTTCCCAGCCATGCAGAACTCAAGCAGCTTTGTTTCCCTGTAGAACAGTCAGTGACTGTGTAGAGATTTGTATTGGATTTTATTTTTGACTTTACCCCTTTAATGTTTCCAACTCCAGCTGCAGGGACAAAGATAATGGAGCCAGATTTAAACAGATAAACTGGGATTCTATTTGGAGGATTATTTTGCTGCAGTCACTGGTTCTGCAGAGTTGGAGAAAGTTTGTATTAAACAATACAAAAAATATAAAATCCACATTAGATTACATGACCCAGTGCAGTCTGTATATTCTGATTATTAATCAGTCTTCTGGCATATATTATTCAACTTGTGCTGTTTTGATCATTTATGATGATCCCTAAGCAGCCCAGACCACATTGAGCATGTGCACAGTCTTGGTCTTGCAAAGATGTATAACAAAGTTACAAGATGACAGCCCCCTGTGGCCAACTTTGAAAGCATAAATCATTTGTTTGATTAGGCTTGTGGTGCAGTAAGTTCATGTTTATGTTTACACTATCCTTGCCCTTTGAGGTACAACTGCCATGCTTGCACCCACACCATAATGGTGCTGTGGAAATAGAAGGTAAAGATCATGCCCTGCCACACTGCTTACTACTCTCCTCTACTGACCTGCTACTCAAATCTTCTCTCACTACCTCCTCATTTGCTGGCATTCAAGACTTTGCAAGGGCAGCACCCCTCATCTGGAATTCTCTCCTACAATTTGTACAACTTTCTCCCAACCTTTCTGCTTTCAAAAGATCTCTTAAAACGCACTTATTTAAAGAAGCCTACCTTCACTCTGCTTAAAGGGGAAATCAATACCTCTGGCGCTAAAACCCCTCCTCCCATAGATCCCCCTCCCTCCTGCCCCCCCCAGCCTACCTGCCCACCAGGCTATTGCCCCTAACTTGTTAATTACCCCAAAGTCCAGGTCCCCTCCAGGCAGGATTACGTGTGCCATCTTGTCCCGCACTGTTTTCTTCCTTGATCTGGCGGGACATGGATTTGCCAGTTGGTACTACTGCACATGCGCCTGAACTTCATGAAGTTTTCCGATTTCCTTTAATGGCAAATGTGTCCTACTATGCATGCGCTGCCAAACGGCGTCGGATCAAGGAAGAAAATGGAAGAATAGCCGTTGGATAGGCCAGAGGGGAGGAGGGAGGAGGCCTACGGGGGGGAGGGGTTTTCACTCTTAACTTCACTCTTTGATAAATCTACCCCCAAGTGCAATACCACATACAGTACTACATCTCTCACCCACCTTGTGTCTTATTCCCTTCCATTTAAATTGTCAGTTCTTTTGCACAAGCATTCCTTATCTTGTGCACCAGTATTGGTTGTAATGTAGGGAACACCATGGGGTATATTTATCAAAGAGTGAAGTTAAGAGTGAAGTTGTGCCACTAGAGGCAAATTCCACCGCTCTCCATTTCATTTCAAGGACCGTTTCCCTGCTCTCATTAGGCTGGCAGTCATTCATCTGCTTCTTCCCCTTGCTAAAGTGAATTTTGGGACTTGTGTTGTTCATGGTGAGTGTCGCACAGATTCTCAGAAAAGCAGAGTATCTATGCACCTGAATAAGCCTTTGTCTAAAGAGGAGTATTTTTTCCATGTAAAGGTCAGAACCTGCCAAATTTGTATGGCTTGTGCTTATTAAAGAATGTATTATTATGCTTTATGTATATAGCACTGACATATTGTGTAGGGAATTACAGAGATTATACATTAGAGCTAACAATCTACGGTCTGTACCATATTAATGTACACTATTGTTTATCAGGACCAAGTATTTTTCTGGGTTTGTGGTAAGTAACTCACGTAAGCACAGGGAAACTAGGACTGACCCTACGGCATATCACTCTAAAGTTTAAACAAGTGCCACAAGCAACCACTAAAATATACTGCGGCAGTTAAACAAAACGTTATAATCAGAGTAACTCTTACAAACTCAAACTGATGAGCAAGGTTAAAAATGGTACTGCATGCGTGTTAGTTTAGAGCTATCGAAATTGACGAATGTAGTAAATTGTTCTACTCGCTGTATCTGAAATGACTCCATTGGTGAGAGTTTTTCTGCAGTTGCTTATGATTTCCAGTGTGATCTGCCTCAGAGAGTAACCTGGGGAGGATTCTGGCACGGATACAATTGTTAGCCTACAGGCAGACAGGTCTGGTGTATTTTTACCTGCTACGTGGGAGAGCTGCTAACTTCCAAAGGAGAGGTACTTTTGGGGAAGGTAGCGCTACCTGGGGAATAAGAGCTCTAGGGAAGGGACATTGCATTTGAACTGTGTGGGATTGAGACTATGATATTAAAAGGACTGTGTTGAAGCAACAGTTAGGAACCTAAAAGTGTTTAGGTAGTGTCCCACATATCCCCGTGCAGGAGTGAACTGTGTATTAGTTCTTTATTACTGTTTTATATAAAGTTAATATTTGTTTCATCTGCAAATTGTGTGTTTTATTTTTCCTAGGGAATTACCCTGAGGTAAGTTCCTCAGTGCTCTATAGGTGGAGGCACTGCCCTGTAATTCCCAGTTCCCAGAACTTTTCATGTTGTAAAAGGGACTCAGGACCCCTGAATTGCCTAGGAAGATTCTATTTAACGGGACAGTAGCCAAATTAGGGTTATATAATCTAAAATCTTTACCCAGAAACCCATTATTCTTCAAAATATAGCAATGCCATTTACAGAAGTATCCCCATTATATAGACAATTCTCCATTCACCAGTGAATATAATTGCTTACCGTAAATGAGAACTAAAGTCTAACTAAAGAAGTAGCCTAGAAATGTACATTATGTTTTTGGCTTCTGTACTAGCCAAGGCAACCATGGGCCCTTTAGCAAGGAAGATCTGTGTCTCCAAAGACGCCCCAGTAGCTCCCCATCTTCTCTGCTCTGTGTTGCTGTCACTTACTGAGCTTAGGTACCAACTCATAATCAGTTTTGTAGCATCAATTAAATTACAGGCTAATCTCATTTTCTGCTTGATAATTTGCGACAACCCCTAATCCTAATTTGCATATGCGAATTAGGCGTGGTAAGGAGAAAACATTTTTTTACTTCCTTGTTTTGTCATAAAAACACATGCAATTTCCCTCTAGACAATGGGTCCCATACCTTGTGGGCTTTCAATTATGAAATTCTATGAGTACATGAAAGCTCGAAAATGTGTACCAATACAGGACACCTAAGCTAATATGTTATGAAGATATGAGAAATATATGCCAATAAATACACTGTAACTAGTGTTTGCTTCAATGTATAAAATAAAAACTGTAGAAAAATAAACAGTTTGTTTTTTTTTAAATCTTGTTTGTCTGAGTTAGAGATCAATATGTTCTGCGGAGCATTATTTAGCAACAGGATATGATATCATCCAAAAAATAAATGAATAACACAATTTTATAAAGGTATTTGCAATCAAAACCACATGAAATTATGTTCTGCCAAGTTAGAAATAACAATACTTATGGTTCCCCATGCAGTCAAAATAATTGTTTAAAACCTTTAAATTCATACATGAATGGGATCAGTAATCCGGAAACCCGTTATCCAGAAAGCTCCGAATTACGGAAAGGCTGTCTGCCACAGACTCAATTTTATCCAAATCATTCATATTTTTAAAAATGAGTCTGTCTTTCTCTGTACTAATAACACAGTGCCTGGAAAGTATCTGGAAACCTGTT
>CM044444.1:22344296-22360469 GCA_024363595.1 Xenopus borealis
ACCACTCTTTGTAGTCTATCTTTTAGCCAGTTCTCTATCCAGGTACAAATACTATGTACTGTGTGGCACTGTATCAAATACTTTAGCAAGTCTTAGTAAATGACATCCACTGCAACATTGTTGCATTTGTCTTAGTAAAGCAGTAAAACAGCCCACATAAGATGGCCATGGGACAACAGTTATTGCTGCTCCTGGCTAGAATTACTGTGGTCCAGTGATTGCCAATGAGTAAACTGGCTCAGCATCTCCCTCAGAATGTATCTGATTAGTGCAGTGTGGATCCAAACAGGGAGAGGCTGGAAGTTCTGTTATATGCCAGTATGTTGGGATGACTGCAGTAAGAGAAATGTGCGGAAGTGAATGGACAAGACAATGGGTAAACAAAATCACAAAGCAGTATTGAGGCGCGCAGTGGTGGGACAATTTGCTCCCAAGAGAGTATGTTACTGTGACAAAATGTAGTAACCACTATAGCTTTGTTTTTCCGTTAACCACGTTACTGAACGAGTGCAAAAGCCTATTCTCGCGATAATAAAGGAGAAAAAAAAAGCTGCCGCGCAGTCCCGCTAATTAAGCAACTATTTAACCTTCTGAGTCTGTTTGAGGAGGCGTCACGCTTTGTGTTGCGTTTAAGCGTTGTGAGCCTTCAGTATGCACTTTCACTTTCTTTAAATGGATCGCTGGGAGCCCCACGTTCTCGTTCACCTGACCCACTAGCTTCCTACCAACATTACAGACTCTATCATTGCCAATGCCAGCAGTAGCAGTAGGAAACTACGGCAATACTTACTGAATTATTCATTGAATTAATTTGGCATATGACAGTTTCACAATACAGAAAATAACTTACACATTTGTAAGGGAATCCAGGCCTTTGAAAACATCTTTAGGAAGGGACTGAAGGTTGTTGTTTGCCAAGCTCCTGCAAAACAAATAATAGAAAATGGATCATGGGTGATTCAAATGCCATGGCACAAAACCCCCAAGCATTACAGAAAACAGATTCCATACCTGTGCTACACACAACTAATCCCTCTCTTGGATGCTTAACAAGCTTTCTGAATAGACATTTCCAGGTTTTAAAGAATGAGGTAGTTTGTGTCTTCTCCAAACACTAAGGAGGGTCAGTTACACATTAGAATGCAGTGTTCAAAGGGCCAAAAAATTTACAACAGCATTCTACTATTGCTCCAGAGCTGTGACCTTTGTTTTAAAGCAGAGACCTGCAGCTAGACCAGAGATGCCCAACCTTTTGAACCCTGAGCAACATTGAGAAGTAAAAGGAGTTGGGGAGCAACACTAGCATGAAAAAGGTTCATGGGGTGCCAAATAAGTTCTGTGAATGGCCAGTTGGTAGCTCCTATGTGGATTGTCAATCTAGATTGAGGCTCTGTTTGGCAGTGCACCTGGTTTTTATACAACCAACACTTGTCTCCAAGCCTGGAATTCAAAGATAAACACCTGCTTTGAGGCCACTGGGAGCAACATCCAAGGGGTTGGAGAGCAACATTTTGGTCACAAGCTACTGGTTGGGGATCACTGAGATAGACACTTGATTAGAGACAAGCAATAGACCAATTACCCAATGTGCTAATTCTTGTTATTCTTGTGTTCTCTTTGCCATTTCCTTTCTCAACATATAAAGGGAAATCTGTCCAAGCATACAGTAAACTCCTTATTCCAAAATGTCACACAAATCAATATGCCTTTCCCATAGTCACAGCCATAGAGCAGAGAACATTGTGTATTCATACTGTCACTGAATATTGTGTATTCATACTCATTTCTGAAACTATTTGGATTTTATTCCCAGCTGTTCTGTCCAAATTTGCCTCAAGTCATTGCTACTGTTCTACACAATGAACAAGTCAATCTGCAGTTATATCCCATAAACAATGTAAACAGGTAGGCCAGGTTTATGTTTTCTAATACAGTATTGCAGAAAGTATGTTGCTAGTTAGAAATAACAGGCAACTCCAAATACTAGATAAGTAAGGGCTCCCTCCCATGGAGAAAAAGGGAAATGGCCTTTGAAATGTATTAGCAAGATAAAGGGAAATTAACATTTCATTTATTTATCCCAATAATATAGTGTCATTATATTTTATAAATGTAATTTCTTATTTTCTTCTTCATATATCACTTTTGGGATTTACCTGCTTTCTGGTTGCTATGTTTATTGAAGGGCTAAGCAGTTTTGAACAAAGATGAAAGATAAAGAACAAGCAATAAAAAAATAACAATAACAAAACAATAATACTGAAGCCCCACAGTCAATTTTTTTAGGGTCAAACGCCATACTAAAATAAAGATAAATCTGCCCTATAAATGATTACATGATATTATAATAATATGCTGCTATTCTGTTTTTACCACATCTGCAGACTAATGTACATTATGTGTATTTTATTGCCCAAGTGAAGTAACTAATAGCAATTATTTATCAAACATCTTATTGGTTGCTATGGGATACTGTACTTGTGCTAACTAAAATAACTGCATTTTATTACATATGGAGCGTAAGAGAAAGTAGCAGATTCTTGCTATTCATATGCTGCAATTTGCACAGATAAGGGCTTATTTACGAGCACAAGTGAAGTGTGCAATGTGCAGGTTTAACCACATTTCTAAGGCAATTTGGACCAGCAAGGTGGAGATGCACCCAGCGTTGGACTGGGGGGCCCCCCAGCCGCAAAGTTCTCTCTGCACTCCCCCCTCCCATCACCAGAGTGCACGCATGCACACGAGTACCTTTTCTGTGCATCAGTGTGACTAGGTTCAGGGAGGAAGTGCAGAGAGAAGAGTTCAGGGAGTGGATCTGGACCAGCGCAGCGTGGCCCAATGCCATCCCTCAGGCCCAACTGCAATGTTCTCTCTGCGCTCCCCCTCTCCCTTCCACGGAGCGCACACACACAAGTATCTTTTCTGTGCGTCAGCACGACCGGGTTCGGGGAGGAAGTGCAGAGAGAGGAGTTCCGGGAGCAGATCTGGGCCTGCGCAGTGGGACCCTACACCATCCTTCGGCTGCAAAGTTATCTTTGCACTCCCCTTACCCGGAGCATGTGTGTGCGCATGAGTGTGCCTTTTCTGTACATCAGTGCAACCGGAAGGAGTGCAGAGAGAGGGAGTTCAGGGAGCAGATCTGGGCCCAAAAGAGGCAGGGCCCACCAGGTTTTTCCCGGTGCCCCGCCGGCCCAGTCCGACACTGGATGCACCTGATACAATTGTGTGATGCAAATGAAATGCAAGTGACAGCACATAGTTTCTTCTGATTACTATAGGTGCCTAGAGTGCTGAAGCAATTTTGCACATTTTTATTGCTTAACCTGCAAAATGTGATAATCTGCTCTCTATGAAGCATGGCAGACATAAAAGAGATTGACACATTTAAAATTAGCTGTTGGGTGTATGTTTGCAAGTAGCCTATTGTTAGGAGTCTCCAAGATCATTATCAGTGATAGGCCCTGATGAACATACTCAGGTGCCCCTTGGAGGGTAAGATACTATTTGGGAATGTCTGGTCTATGTAGAGTTCTTTAGGTTATACTGGGTGCACTTTGCTCTGTAAAGCAGTTTGGAGAATTGCAGTGCACATCATTCTGTATAAGGGTTCACATGTTGTATTTTCTCTTTTTTCCATTATTAACAATAGGTGCTTTTGTCAAGTAGAGAAACCACAGAATAACAGTAGATTACTGTGGCCCCGTGTGAGAGCCCTCTCTGTACTACAGCTGTAATATACACCCACTTACATACTTCCAACGCCTTTCAAGACATCCCATGTTACTGGTAGTGTAATGAATTATGTATTTCCTATTCTATTACTGAGAAGCTTAATCCTTAAAATCATTGCTAGCAGCTGAGTCAACCCATAGCTTGGGATCATCAGTTCTCAAATGCAATTGTAGTAATGATGTTAGTGTTTGAGGGTTATCTACTAAAATTTGATTTTTTTTCGTAATATTTAAATAATAAAAGTCAGACCAAACTAGAATCCACAATTTGACCTTATTTATTATTAAAAATACACAATTTAATCGGATGGGAGGAAAACAATGTATGATGTTTTCAGAGGTTTTTCCAAAATCGCTTGATTGATTTTTGCTCGAAAAGCCAGAAATAGTTGAATTTTCAGGCTAATTCCAGCGCAAAAACAACAGAAACTTCCAGAAAGAATAGGGACCTCTCCCATTGACATACAGTATATACAACCTAGGCTGGTCGGATTCTGAATTTTTCCAGTTTTAAGATAAAACTGAAAAATTTTAATTTTGCAACAAAATGCCAGTTTTCAAGATTTTTGTAATTTAAGTAACATTTAAATATATTGTATTATATAGAAATGAAGTAACCAGTTCACTGGTACAGAAAGATTTTACATAGACACCCTGTACAAGAAAACGATTACGAATGCATTATCCAATTAAAATGAGTAATTTACAATGCAGCAATCGGCCATTTTTTTTGCCCTTTTCCCACTGAGTTTTGATCTGTTCTAATAACCGCAAGCCTGTCCACTCTGTTTTACAGAACATGCTGCATTTTACCTGTGTTCAACGCTTACACGTGTCTGTGTGAGTACAGCCCCCTTCAAAATAATTGAGTGTGTCTATTGTTGAACTCCCCTGTGGCAGAACGTAACAAAATGGAACGCAGGGGATCGCAGGTGAAAACGCCCATTTGTAAGAGCCCTAAAAGGTAATTTAAAGGTAAACAAGCCCTTTAAAGAGCAGCAAGAAGCATACCCTGCACTTGTCAGTATTTAGTGGGCTGGTGGGGGCTGTTTGGGCCTCTATGTGGGCTGATTGGGCCTCTGCGTACCTGAAATGCCAGGGCCTATTTTAATTCTCAGTCCCTGGATAGGTATAGGTTGTGGTTTCTCCTTGCATGGAACAGCATTTCTACACTACGTCTTTGATCAAATGTAAGTTCCGGGTGCATTGTAATAAGGAAGAAAGTTATTGCACACATTTGAGGAATTTATTTCATATTCAGTATAAAATAAATAAAGTTAAATATGTTGTATAATGTTGCAAAATACTGAATATTGAACAACCTTTTGAGGTTTGAACTGAACTCAGTCCAATAATAAATGTATTTTACTTCAAAGTCTGAAGAGCCTGCAGGGTGATTTATTTAAACTGGTAGCAGAAGTACCAAAGATTTAAGGGTTCCCCTTAGTGCTCATTCAGCAAGAACAAAAATGATGCAGACCGCAGATACAGGCTAACCCAAGTTAGGGCCCTGTTGTGGCCTGTATTTAAAGAAAAATGTCCCTAATCTCACCAGTAGTACGTGGGGTCTGGGTGCTTTTGCCCCAGATCTACAGCTCGAGGTGGAGGTATCCAACCAAAGGTAAAAATGGCAGGCACTCACAGAACCCACAAACAGGTTGTCTGTAATAAAAAAACCAATACCAGGTACTTGATGGCAACTAAGCTGCATGAAAACATATTTGTTTCAAAACAATTCTTTTGCTTTTATTCTATGTTTAAATGTTTTGAATTGATTTACAGAAAAATCCTTAGTCTGGAAACCCCTAGGTCCCAATATATTCCACAATTCTATAAACTTATACAGAAATACAAGGGTTTGCATATTGTTTAAATGGCTGTTATGTTTTCAGTGGTTTATACTTACAGGTGAATTAGTGATTTCAGACCCCGAAAAGCATTTCTTGAAATTGACTTTATTTTGTTATTCTCTATGAACCTGAAAAAATGGAAGCAAACAGGATAAATAGCACACCTGTGTGGTGTCAAGTGGCAAATAAAATGAAGAAATATACAAAATGTATGTTAAAGTGGGTTATGAAATCAGATGACAAAATGTTGCAACTAGCATTACATGCCCCCAACAGAGAGAAAGCCAAATGACACAACAGGGCTCAAGTAACAAGTAGATCCATCGAAATGAATAGCAAGATTAAGATACACAGCAATGTGAGCAGAAATAGTGGCTTAATCTACGTTGCCTTGCATATCTGATGTTTCTCTACTTTATACTTAACATTATACATTGTTTTCAGACTGAGCAATATTTTATGTTGATTACAGTGTCCCTTAAGGAAATGATAGCTAGCATATAAAAGGTGTCTGTGCATAATACAAAGAAATACATTTCTACCTAAAAAACACTACAAGGGCTGTTTTTCAGTATAACTGAAGCAATAGGGGTGGCAGCAGGTACAATTTGGCCATTTGTGGTCCACCTACTTTTCTCCTATTTTTGGATACTGGATAGCAGGAGCACACGGAACAAGAATAGTAATCCCTTTCCCTTAGATAACAGCTATTCAAATGGAAGCCCATAAACAAGATGTCTCCAGGGGATTTTAAGATAACCTGGCCACTTATAAGCTACCTAGACTTCTTGATATGAAATCTTGTGAAAATGTGTCCACTGCATAAAATAAGCCCTGCCTTAAAGGACATGTAAAGCCTACATTTTCCAACCCTGTATATAAGTTGGGCATATCTTCTGCACGCAAACTGCATTATTTGTACTGCATATACCCCCTCTGCCAGTGCCATCACATTTTCCTAAAACAAATAGCAGCTTTCACCTGGCGGCCATTTTCCCTCTGATACATTAATAAGACATGTATGCTGTAAAGTCCATGTAATGCAGAATGCAGGTTTACACAGGCACAACATACTTTGATAAAAAAAAGTTCTGCTGGGTTTGAGCACTGTAATTATTAAGCTGAGCTCAGGAGAGGTGGTTAGGAGAAAAAAATAGCATCATACAGTTTCAATGGGAACCAGCGATGCTCTCTCTTCATTGGCTGTTAGTCTGGAGGGTGTGTTATGTAATCTGAGCTGAGAGGAACTGAGCATGCTCACTGAGCCAAGAGCCAAAGGAAATTCCTGAGGGAGGGGGCGGAGTGGTTTAGTGTAGTAGAAGGATTTGTAGCTGATTAAGGGGATACTGCAGCCTTACTGTTAACCTTTTAACAACCAGAGTGGCAGTTATCGAAAGATTTCAGAGACGCTGTTCATTGATTACATTTTTGTGAAAAGGGTCGACATGTCCTTTAATATCGAATTCAACCTAAGAAAAGCACCACACCAAATTATTGTGGGAAATTTTCAGTGAATTTCAGTTTGTACAGTATACAAATGCCTCCGCAAATTCCCACACATGGAACAGTTTATGTGCAATGCCTTGAGCCCAATGCCCAATTGTTGTTTGTACTCTTTGTCAAATCAATAAAGCAATAATGAAATTATTTACTCTTCATAAGTCCTACCTCCAACATAGTTCAATGATATGTTTCAAATAAAATAGCATCTGGTTACTAAAATAATACATTCTTGAGGAATTCCTTAAAATAACACAAATAATGAATACATCCTGGAGTGAGAGCTACAGACTCTGATGGGACCACCATGTCCTTCTTGATTGCTGTGAAAACTGCAGGTTGGGCTCATGCAAGATATCTAGAATTAAATCATTAGTTAAATACAACTGAAATATATTACAGCCTGGTCCTTACTATGATAATTTACTGCCAGTCTGAGAAAGCGACTAACTACACACTATACAGGGTATGGAATCAGTTCATGAAAACTGCAAAGCCCTTTTATCAAATGTATTTAAATTGTGTTAAGAAGGTGCACAAAGAGAAAATGCGGGCAGGCCTAAGATCAAGGTTTTGCCTTGAAAAGCCAAACATTATGCAAACTGATTCTGCCAGGAGTAAACTAAAGTACAGAAACAGCCATATAACTGAAAGCAAGCTAGATGCCTTTGGCAGAAGACCCTCCCATTATAGTTTAGCTGTGTTATAGTCTGGGTTCTCTGCAACAGGCTAAACCTATCCCATGCAACTTACTGCATCCAAACACATCTGGTCGATCTCTAGGTCAGGTTTATGGTGACAACTCAGTAGTTATTTATAACTCTTGCCACCTTCATGTTCCTCAGTAAGGAAAGCTCACAATTGGCAGTCTCTTTTCTAGCCATGGGGTATTCAAAAGGCAGCTTTGTTGAAATGTCTTTGAGAATAAGTTCCCAACTCATCAATTAAACACAGAGGGGGTGTCACACTTGAGGGTCCATTAATATAACATTTGGAGAAGACGATGAGCCTTGAGCTGTAACAGGGTGATTATTACAATGATGTTTTATTTAAAACCTTTGCTTTGGACTGGATACAAAGGGCCTCCTTCTAAAAGCCTGGGGTGCTTCGTCACTTTTAATTTTAATTATCTTTATTTCTGTACAGAACAGAGTAGAGGTGCACACATATACCTCTATGCTTATTTTTCACACTGTTCTGATTCAGGTGATCCATTACAGAGATTCTGATTAACAAGGCCTGAGGGTGTGTTAGATATTGATTTTATTAGGTTACCCAGAGAGCCATCTGCAGATTGTGAACCTTCCTGCAGCATCTGCATTTTCTCTTTTGATGCTGTCTCCTGACAGATAATCATATCCATTAAATAGACTTGCATCCACAATATTGAATTCCATAAGCAGATTTCCTCCTTTAAAGGCCAAAATGACAGTAGATCCTTTTGCCTTGTAAACAAAAAATTGAAAAGGCTTTATGGCAAATATAACTTCTTTCTTTTCTGCACTGATTATGTGGGCACATTTTGAAGGATCTCTTTATATTCTTTCCTCTATATGACCAGAACCTATGCCAATGCCTCTGTAAGCATTCTACATAGATGACAACAGTAACATTACATCTAGTGGCCATAAATGAAATGGTGTGGTGGCTTCTGGTGTATATAAAGGCTTTCTTTGAATAAACCCTGAAACTAAATATGGTTAAAATGCTATATTTTATATACTGAACGTATTGCAACAGCCTAAAGTTTCAGCTTGTCAATAGCAGCAATAATCCAGGACTTCAAACTTGTCACAGGGGGGTCACCATCTTGGAAAGTGTCTGTGACACTCACATGCTCAGTGGCCTCTGAGCAGCTGTTGAGAAGCTAAGCTTAGGGGTCGTCACAAGCAGAAATTGAGGATTGTCTGTAATATAGAAAATACAATAGTCCAAAAGCCTGTGGTGTATGCTCTATCCATAAACCTTGCTGCACGAAAGGTCTCAATGATTCAGGCAATTAATGAAAAATCAGATGGCACACACTGCAGCTATTGTGCAAAAACTTTAAGTGGTTTATTGGAGATCTCCACACAACGTTTCGGAGGTACAACCTCCTTTCTCAAGTGCATGTCTGTAATATAAACTGATGCTACAGGGCTGTTTATTAAACTCTTATGTTAGTTGCACTGGCTTCTGAGCTGACATGGTAATTACCTGTATTAATTACTAATCAGCCTCATATTGTGACATTTCTATTCTCTCTATACAGTATATTGTGAGCTGATCCCTTCAGCAGCACAGAGCATGTGCAGTGAATCAGGGAAAAGAAGCTGTTGGTATCATCTTTGGAGGCACAATTCTTCACTGCTAAAGGGCTGTGGTTCCCTTGGGCTGGTACAGAAGCACAAAACATAGTTTTACAACATTTCTAGCTACTTCTTTTGTTAGGCTTTAATTCTTCTTTAAGGGGACAAGCTATGGATTATTTCATTTCATTGTGTAAAAAGAAAAACTGTAATTCAGGCGGCCATACAAACTCTGTTTTTTTCTGTTGTGGCAGAATGGAAAAATGCATTTGGCACTCAATGGCCAAATATAAGGGATCCGTTTATTCAGCCATTGACCATAGTGAACCTGAATGGAACCCATTTCCCTTCTAAAATAAATACATGCAATAAAGACTGAACCATGCATCACTGCTCAAACAAGTAGCTCATGGAATTGTGAAGCTCGGTCAAGTCCGGGTAGAAATTATGCAGGGCCCTCTGGTGTTCTAAATAAATTCACAAGAATGTATACCGTATTTAGGACTTAAACTTAATTTGGCAATGAAGTGACTCATAGATATTAGATTTATGTAACATGACAATGAAACAAGCCAGCAATGAAATAAAAGTTGGATGAAAACATTAGTGGAGCTGAGCCAGGCTCTTGCTTTGGAAATGGGTTATTATAGTGATGTCGATGTTTCCTTTAATTATACTTACAAGTACTCTAGGTGAGGGAGACCAGTAAAAGCATCATCACTAATAGCATCAAAAGCGTTTGAAGTGAACAGTCTGCGTAACATATGAAAATTAGAACAGAAGAAAAAAGAATTGATGTTAGCAAATAATTAGTCTAAGTAACAGGGTTGCAAGTCATCTTTTCAGGTAACTAAATACAAAGATAATGTTTTCTGTCTATTACCAGTCAAAGCACAAATGCAGGGTACCCTTAGCCTGCAGGAAACCCCAAATTATGTCACTGGGACACACAGAAACCTTTACTATGTTGTCCATAACTTTTTATTTATGCCCACAACCTCTGGGTTCCCTAGTTGTCTGTTTCCCTTTCCTGCTACCCAGGGAATTAAGTTTCTTACACAGCAATAATACAACCCCAAAGAGGGTGTTTTATGTCAGTGTATGCACATACTTTATATCAGGAACTAACTATTAAACTATGCGCACTGGTATGTTCTTGCTGGTTTGATGGCAGCAAGTTGATTATTGACAGTGCTGACACTCTCAAATTAGTGCTGTCCAGTGATGTGATCCCTGACTCCTTTTCTGGACCCAAAGATTCCCTGTCTTAGAACCAGAGGCATGCACAGAAGTAGTGTAGGAAGAAGGACTGGAGGGTATGGGTTGGGGATAGGTCCTACATTTTGCAGGTTAGAATAAGTGCTCAGTAGGCCATAGCAGCCATGACTCTGGTGCAACTGTTAGATAATTAAAGGGAAACACCTTTGCGTTAATTCAGAAACCTTAAAAAAGACCCTAGTACTGGCACTCCCTGATTTGCTTGTATGAATGACACTCAAGTTAGGATACAGTAAGGAGTGAGGATGCCTATTGGCCTCCCCCCACCCAACCCTCACATATATCTTGCCCTCAAACTTGCAGTATGGCAGATAATTGGCACACTGAATGCAAACGGTTGCTTTAAATAACAGACCAAGGCATCAAAAAACTCAAATGTGATAAACTAAAGGGGGTGGATATTGCCTTACTGTTTATACCAGATTTTTTTTGTGTGGTTTTGTTAACAGTGTAAAGATCTAGTACATGATATCTCCCTTTGGGCAATTAACAACATGCAACTCTTGTTTCCCTTTTCCGCAAGTGATTGCTGACATTTTATCTGCCTGTAATTAGGTCAGTGGTCTGGGAAGAAATGCTGGGAGAGAAGCTGAGTGAATCCTTGTCCTAGAGAAAGATCTCACATTAGCAGTGTAATCTTCACCATCCTCTTTTCTCTGGACCTGCCAAACACGTGTAATTGAAAATAAAGGCATAAACACATATGTAATTGCAATGTCATGTTTTAAGGAGCCTAGAAATCCTTTGCATGTGTATTAATGTATGAGTATTTGGGGCACCCAGACAGCAAGAGCAATGAGCAGCACCCTTTCACTAATGACTGTCCCTTTGTTCGCTGGAATTTTCAACCACATTATTGCTCTCAGTTCATAAAACAATTGTAAGTGAACAAGCACATTGGATAGCTGCCAAAATCCTAATTTCTTAATTGCAGTTTCTGTGTAGTTAGCTCCTGCTCCTGTTTTCTCTTGCACATGGTAATAAAATATGTAAGGACCTGTAAAAATATATGTGCCTATGTAGTGGATATCCATTTGTGCATAAAATGTCCTCAATTTAATTCTCCAAAGAGAGATGTTATCAGCTTTGGGAGCCTTCTTGATATATACAGGGGAGGAGATGATCCCCCCACCCTCAGTGAAGAAGGAAGAAAAGAATCCAGAACCTGGAAAGGTTTCCATTGAAGAAGTCCTCAGAAGAGCCCAAGGTACAGCAAGGGCACTCGTTGATAAGGACTATTTCTAAGACACCTTAAAGGAAAATGCACTAATTTCAGCACAATGTATTTTGTATGATATTCCCTTTTTAATAGAGTGAGATGCTTGCCACAACTTGTGCCTACTCTGTCACCAAAGAGTATTGGTATACCACAGTTTTAAGAACTCTCTCTCTTATTTATAAGCACTGCTTAATATAGATATATATATATTTATTTATTTATACTGTATGTATACAACCAAATGTTAATTGTGCAGTGGTAATGCCACAGTTTAATGTACAGTAAAAATATGAATCAGTGGGTAGGAAGAATTGTGATTTCTAGTTGAGAGGCATTTTATCTGGTAGGCAGCTACTTGACCATAAAATATGTGATTTTAAACATGTGCACTAAAGAGCTGCGTCTTGGATTTAAAGGTTTATTGACTAAGATAAATCAGGTTCACAACATAAAATAGAACACGGACAGCTATCACATTCTGGCATGGTATAATGCCAGGGGGTAATTTCTAGGCAACTCAAACTATACTCTTGAACATTGCAGGTCGATTTAAATATTTGTCACATTAAATAGCCGATTGGTAAATCATTGTTTCATATGAAAACATTTTTCTAGTGGTATGTGTCAATGGATAATCCCATATTGAAATACCAGCATTGTAAGTGATAATGTCTGCATTCTGGCTCATATGAAGCCCTTTGCTCACATAAAAACCAGGAGTACACATACATGCTAGCATGAATAATTAGAACCTAGAACAATTAAGGAGAATGAGGAATAGCTTACAAATGGAAAAGGCTTCACAATCAGAATATCTTATAATTATGGGTGATATCAGTTATCTAGGCACTGACAGCAATTATGGGATAGCATAGTCAAAAGATACATATAGGATTTTGTTAAATAAGCTTTCGCCTCTATTAGAATGTAGGGCAGGGGTAAAGATTTGCTCCTGGAATGGCCAATCTGTGATGTGATATAAATGAAATTATATTGTTTGATAATCCCTGAAAATATTATTTTGCTTCATGCAGCTTTAACTGTGTTACATCATCTAAATTCATTTTAATTAACCTTTACAAGAATAGAGTTTTTCTTGGCACTCTTGGAAGGTTGCAGTACCTTTGTGACACCTTTGTGTAGGCGAATTTATTCGCCTAGCTCGAATTTATGGCGAATTCCCACAATTCGCAGATGGTGAATAAATTTGCGAAATGGGTGTGAAAATTCGCTAGAGAAAATTTTCGTGAAATCGTTCGAAATTCACGAATTATAGTGAAAACGTTAAAAATTCATGAATTTATAGTGAAAACGTTCGAAATTCACGAATTAATAGTGAAAAAGTTTGAATTTCATGAATTTGGTGAAATAATTAAAAATTCACGAATATATAGTGAAATTGCTTGAAATTCACAAATTGATAGTGAAATAGTTCGAAGTTCGCCAATGGATTGTTTACTAACAATATTAGGCTGATAAGCAATCATTTTATTGCATTCCTACTTAATTTTTTGGGAATTTGAGTTGCAATAAGAATATGTATTTCCAGTGACCAAACTTGTTATGTTTTTATATTTATCCCATACCAGGGATTTCATTTGCACACTGCACAAACTCAAGTACACACAAGGAAAACATCAGAAGCAGCATCAAGGGACTGGTGTGGGAAAGAGAATGACATGGATAGCTAGGAGACCACCCTGCTGTATGGCACTGCTGCTCACAGTGGGTTATTTATTCCTTTACTCCATTGGTGCTGAACTATAGACAAAACACATCTTGTGCCTCACATAAGCCTGTGCCAACAATTCCTAGTGAATATGTATATATATATATATATATATGCCTACAGTAGGGCAATATGCAGTTTAACAGGTGTCTAGGAAGACAAAAAATTTCCATCCCCCACATACTATTTCTCTCACTCCTACTCCTGTGCTCTGAGGATCCAGAAAGTGATAAGTGATTTATTCACCTGGCACAAATTCACAGCGAATACCTGCGTAACGGCTAGAAAAATTTGCCGTCGTCTCGTTTTGGATGCGGGTGTCCATTTTTGGATGCTGACGTCCGTTCTTTCGACGCCGGCGAATGTGCGTCCATGTCCCAAAATGGATGCCTGCGTCCAAAACGAGATTCTAGATTCGCTGTTTCGCAAATTTCACAGGAAGTTCGTGAAAAATTCAGCAAAGCAAAACGCCCCAGATTCGCCCATCACTAGTGAAATGAAACAGCAAATCCCGCCAACAGCAATTTTATTATATAGGCCAGAAGACTTGTTCCAGGACAACCCCTCAAGTGCTTCCCCCTTTTACCATGTGTATGAGAATAAAAAGAAATTAATTATGTGTCTTTACTGAAAAAGATATGACAAGGCATAGTCCAATAAAACCGTACAGGACAGCAGAAACTGTACGACAGGGAAAAGACATTTCCAGGCATTAATTTAACAGGCCTCTGTATTCTTTAAATGCAGCATTTTTAACAGATTGTCACTCAACAAATGCTTCAGTGGCACTATACCCACAGAAGTGCACTTAAATGCTGAACACATAAGAAACTTGGGCATGAAGCATTTTACCTGCTTACAGACCCTGCTGTGTTGGAAACAGGACATTTTATTCTGTTACCATTCAGCATTTTATTTACTAGATTTAGGTATTTATGGGCCAAAAACAACCCAGAGGTGGCAAACAATCTGGAATAAGTAAAAAAAAGACCAGGAGCAATACAACAGAAAAAACAGAAAACAACAGATGAATAATCAAACATGAGTTACAGCTACATAATAGCTATGCTTATACACATATAATACACAAGAGCCATGTAAATAGTGTAGATGATATCCTTATAAATGGACTTAAGTAAAGTAAAGACCTTCGGTCTGGTGTTTTTATATGATCGCGGAATGCCTTGGTGACTTATAATATCCTTGTATTTTACAAAGCACAGATATTCTTCATTATTCATACCAGCCACTGGCGCAATGGAGCTTGCAAGCTGAGGTCCGAAACACATTCAAACAACACACACCAGGGTCAATACAATAAGGAGCCAATAAAGCTATCTGTCTTTTTAAGGAGTGTGGGAGGAAACAATAGCACCCAAAGGAAATTCACCCAGAGCATAAAAATTCCTGGTCTGAAAGATATTCAGGACTCCTGCACTGCTATTCACTGCTCACTGCTAGCATAATAAACCACTGTATTGATTGTTGTGGAGGCTTATACACAGGGAAATCAATCTGACCAGGTCAGATCCTTAAGGTGTTGCAAATCTGGTATAACTGGCTATATGAAATGAGGCTAGAAGCACAAATCACTACTGAATAATCCCAATAGCATCAAAGGTCCTGTATATGCTAAGCAGTGAAGAGTTGGGTACAGAATTGTGGGTACCCTTCCCATGTAAACCAGTTGCGCAAAGGAATGGGAAGCAATACTGCCTTTTGAGCAGAAATGCTACAAATAAAATGGAGCAAAAAAGTTGAGTTAAGGATCTGACCGAATAAGTGTGAACCCACCTGGATTGGGAGTCAAAATAGGCCCTGGCATTCCAAGTACAGAGAGGCCCCATCAGCTCGTGACTTTCTATGGCATCTTATGGCAGCCCCTCTGGCATTTGCCAGAACCCACAGATTGCCCGTCCGGGCCTGAGTGGGAACTATTAAATCATACAAATACAAAATGTAAATTGTATGCCAATTTATAGAGACAAAATGGTTCATCTGATTTTGTTCATTTTGTTCACCATGGATTTTCCATTTGAAAAAAAAAAAAAGATATTGTAAGGGTTGGGGCAGACGGGCAGATTCGTTGAGATTTAGTCATCTGGCGACCAATCGCCTCTTCTGCTGGGTGACAATCTCCCCAAACTGCCTTCTTCCTGCCTTCCGTCTTCTTGAATGAAGAATCGCAGTTCGGGGAGATTGTCGCCCAGCAGAAGAGGCGATTAGTTACCAGGCGACTGAATCTCCCTGAATCTGCCCCAATCCTTAAGGAAGAGATAATAAAGGTGGAATGTTTGGCGACATCTGACAACAATCTTCATATTGTGATGTTGCTAATGTGCATGAAGAATTATACAGTAGAACATATGTAAGCATTGTGGCAGCTTCCACTCCTCTATACAATAGATAAATATTTTTCTAATTACTTATTTATATTAGTTCTGAGTGTACCTTACAATCCAATTTCCTGCACACAGACATACAGTACAGCAGGAGAATAATTGGAGTACCCCAAGGAAACCCACACACAACGCTACAAGCTCCATTTAGATATTGCCATACAGATTTATAACTC
>CM044444.1:22369779-22383179 GCA_024363595.1 Xenopus borealis
CGAATATGCAAATTTGGCCACTTTGATCATCGAATATGCAAAATTCGAGCGTATCAAATAGATAGAATAATCAAATATTCGATGATCGAAGTACTTCAACTTTAAAATTTTATTCGACTGCCTACTTCACCAAATTGAACCTACCAAATAGCAATAGAAGCCTATAGGCTTTTTTTACTATCACCTGCTCGAATAGCATTCGTACGATCGAACGCCTCAATCGTTCGAAACGTACAATTTTTTCAAACGATCAAAGGAAATTTCACAATCGAAAGATCGCTGTTCAATCGTACAATTTTTTCGTAAAATCGAATAGCGCTCAAAAAATAGCCTAAAACTATTCAATAACCTTTCGATAGTCGAATTACTACCGAATTTCTGATATTATTGTGAATAATGATAAATTTGCCCCTAAGTATTAATGTACATCAAACTGTTTGAATTGGAGGCACATACTGTACACTTGAACATAAAAACTCTTTAATCCTGTAAAAATGTTGTATAACATAAGTGGAACAGAAGGTTGGGTTTAAAATAGATGGCATTTTTCATGCCAATATTTATAATAGTGTATGAAGCAGATTGGAAGAAAAGCTCCAAGAATATGTTGTTCTGAACAGAACATTAGCTACATATCTGTACCATCTGCATCTAGACAACATTAGAATATGAACTTTGAATGGTGCGTTAAAATGGCAACTTTAATTCTACAGACAACAAAGAAAGGAAAGCAGAAGAAGAGATAGACTTCCATTTTTTACACCATTATACAATTAATTTGGCTCATTTGCTGCCTGCCCTCTTCTTTTTTAAACGCTTGTCAGTCTTGGTTGCCCAGTCCGGTTTGGGACTGCCCTGTCCTGTGTTCCCCATCATCTTTTCAAACCTACCAATACAATACAAAGATCATTTCTAACTTTGTAGGCTATAGAAGTTATGAGGGTTTATTTAGAGCCTAATTAATTTGCAGTAGTGATAGTGATGCATTATATCCACTGAGGGCAATCTTCATGTCCTACATTAACCCTGATGGATAGTGTCACTGAATTACTTTAACATTAGTAGCTATCTGTGGTGTTGTGGAATACCACTAGCATCAAGAATCATTTTAAAGGATGGGCATTAACAGGTATAAGACGTCAGCACATTCATCAGTTTTATGGCACATCTTCAATATACTTGGCACTTTACTGACCATAGTTTATAGTATAGGAGAGACGGACTGAAAAATAACTCCATCCTCACATTTATGTAATGTAAATGAAAACATTACTTTATATTACTATATATGTCATATACCCATTATAATCCATTGATATAAATGGCATCAAATGCTCATCCAAAATCTAATTTACCTCAAGTTATCAAAGATGCCTTCAGGCTGGGACCCTGCCAACTAAGGGGCAAATTCACTAAAGAGTGCAAATTTTTCAGCGTCAGCATTCGCAGCCATCGCAACACTTTTACAAGCGTAAATTCGCTCAGTCAACACTAATTCACTAAAGCATGAAAAGCGTAAATTTTCTCTAGCGTTACTTGGGCAGAACAAGCAAATCAAAGCGAAGCTGCGCTAGTATTCAATTCTGCCTAGCAAACTAGAGTTCTTGCACTTAGGCTAATTTGCATACGGCTGCCAATTTAAAGTGCAATGGAACTATTTATGTTACTTCTAATACATTACATTTACACTGATAACTAGATATGCCAAGGGAACCTTAATAAAGTCAATACAGTTGTTTTAATGCCCTACACATGAGCCCACAGTTAAGTAATGTGCCATATGCTAGAAAATGTATGGGGGAAACCGGGTGGGCGAAAAAATTTTTTATGCCATTGCAGCCTAACACCCTGAAAAAATTAAAAGATGCTAGCGTTTTTTGGACTTAGAAGATATTCCACTCAAAAATGATGATGTAAGTAACTGAAGATTGAGGATGTTCTATGCACTCCAATGCACATCACCAGGTCAGAGCTGGCGAAGGAAAGTCTGGAAAAAGAGGTAAAGTTCAGTAAAATCTGCCTTTTAGTGAATTTGTGGAGTAACGTCAATTCGCCAGAGTGAAAATTCGCCTGGCATTAGAGTGTGATGTAATGCTAGCGTCTATCTACTAGGGAACGCCTGCGCTTGTTAGTAAATCGGCAAAGTAACAAAATGATATCACGCTGGTGAATTTTCACTAGCGTTGATCACTTTGCCCTTTAGTAAAGCTGCCCCTAAGGCTTTGAGCCCTTCTAAGGGGCCCACAGGCCCACAGTCTGGCAAAGAATGTGTTAGAGAGTGAAAGGATTCATTTTCTCTATAATTAGGATCTGTAGGAACATTTGGTGGTGTACTACTTCTATGTCCTAATTTTGCTAGAGATTACCACTGATTGCAATGCAGTTACTATAAGTAACAATTACAGTATATACCATGTTTCAAAAAACTTCACTATTGTTTTACAATTTATCATAAACAGTGCTGCGTCTGTAGCTGAAGGTGCTCATGGCTAAACTAAATCCCCAATCACCTGCCCTCCCATTGGCAGGATCTGTTGGTCCCCAACCTTTTGTACCCATAAGCCACATTCAAATCTAAAAAATGTTGGGGAGCATGAAAATAGTTGATGGGGGTGCCAAATATGTGAGCTGGAACATCACAGGATACTCTTTTAATGCAGCCAAAACTTGAAAATTGAAAATAAGCACCTGCTTTGAGGCCACTGGGAGCAACATCCAAAGAGTGGTGGAGCAACATGTTGCTAATGAGCCACTGGTTGTGGTTCACTGCCTTAAGCTAATGGCACACAGGGTTTTCTAAGCAGGCTGAGAAATGCCCATGCACTCTAATCAGTTACTTTTTATAAGGCTCAGTGCCATATAAAAGGCACAATAGTGATAGTGATAGGCCCTGCTTGGATGACTAGGCCATGTACCTCTGATAATGAGATTATAACACAATGGGAGGTCTGTGGAAGGTTACAATCCTCGATTCATACGATGAGATCTTTGCGTCTGTGGACAGTTTTAGATAAACAGAGGCTACTTATATGTGAAGTTATAGTTTGCCCAAGGGCAGTAACCTATAGCAACCAATCAGCAGGTAGCATTCACTAATCACATGTTTAAATGCAAGCATCTTATTGGTTGCCATGTGTTACTGCCCCTGGGCAAACTTAGTGTTTTATATTACATATAGGGGTAAGTATCTTGTCATAAACAAACCTGATTGATGAAAAACAAAGGTAAGAAATTCCATAATGCCAACTATATTTTAACAGAAATAATCAAGGCCCCATTTATAGTAACTATTAATATAATAACCTAATGTGTTCAAAACTGGCAGAAGCAGATTTTATCTAATGTTTAACTCAAATCCCATTTAAGATTTACATTTTAATGTGTTCTTATTTTTATTCCCAGACATTTGTATCTTGTTAGCAGTCTGGTCACTATTAAAACATTCCCAACATAAAGTAAGGCAGACAGCTAAAGATCTGCAGGACAAAGAATATTATTCTCTGCATATTATTCTTAACCAATCTGCTGCAATTGGAATAAAAGACTTGTCCTTCTCTCATGCAGACTAAGGATAATAAATGAGTTCCTTACAAATACAACTTTTCATTAGCGTGTATACCCCCTGACAATTGCATGTCAAATTGATTTTCAATTGATACGCATTCTCCGGAGGCAAGTCTTAAGTCTGGAAGTCATTTGTCCTTGTTTTCAGTTTTGTGCCATTGGTCTTGGCATTAAGAATGGGATGTTGGGTTGCTGTAGTGATGGCTACTTAGAGAAGGCAAAGCTAGGTCCCAGGCTTGTTTTACAGTTTCTGTCTCATTACAGAATATGCTTTGTTCTCCTGCAGGCTGGGGGAGTTTTTGGGAACTGCCACAATCACACAAAGTGATTGTGAATATATAAGAATGTGAAGGTAGAAAAAGGGTGACCATATCAATACATATAGAAATACTAAGACTAAAGCCCTATGTGGATAAGGGTAGAATTAAAAGAGGCTAGCAAAATAGGCTAGCAAAATAGGCTAGCACAGCATTGCACCATCTTGGCAAATTAGCACCTGAGTTACAATTAGGTATAAAAAGCAATATGGAGAATGAACACTTAATTTTAATGTTTCTTCAGGGTACAGGCTGGGTAGGAGAGACTGTTCACTCTGGGGCCTGCAGACATGTAGAAGGCCAGTCTATTCCAAGAGGCTGGTCACTAACCATGTCAGAGTGCAATATAATAATTTGTATGGGGATGTGCTGAACTGGGTTTTTGTGAGTGCATTTTACTGCAAACCGAGTTGTTGCTCTAAAACAGTGATTTTCAACCTTGTGCCTCCAGCTGTTAAGAAACTACAAGTCCCACAATGCATTTGCCTGACTGTGGCTGTCAGACTCCATCACTTGTAGTTCCTTAACAGCTGGAGGCACAAGGTTGAAAATCACTGCTCTAAAAATCTAGAATGAAAAAAAGTGCTTCTGTTAAAGAAAACATAAATTGAGGTGGAATTAGTAACAGATAACAGAAGTGCAACAGGACGTTAGGCTTTGTGTTTGTAATTTGTAATATTTCCAGGTAAGAACATCCATTATTATTTCAGTATTTGTGTTGCAGCATGACCCATGTTTCTATAGCAACAGAGGGGCAATTGTGTTGAAAATCAGATATCTGTCTTGGATTCTCCATGCCACGTAACAGGTGACATATAAGCAACAGACCTTGTTAAAAGAGGTATAATATATTTAGCCAGCAGTTGTCAGGGAAACTGAAACCCTCCATGCATAAAATGTGTTTCATTTTAATTATGGGTTTTATTGTGGTTTATTGCATTTTTCATTTATTGTGTTTTTCTATAGACTCGAACGGACATGAATAAAGTGTTAGCTGCACTTTCAATTTGGAATTTAATTTTGACCGTATCCTGTTGGCCTCTGTTTCCAAAGTAAAGTTGTGGCCAAAGACCTTTACTTTTTAAGAGCTCATTCTCAGTTTACATTTTAGGGTATATAATATCACATAGCATATGACCCCTGACATGACTTGCAACCTTGAAGTTAAGTATAGAAGACATATTTGGGGATAACTTTGTAACTGGCAGCATTAGCTGCAGCTCTGAGAGTTACATTTCTTTCTCTATTGAACCTTACATCTCAGATAAAAGTGTTGAATTTGAGTAGGTGTTATGTTACATAGAGATACCTGGGTCAAAGCATACCCACCTTGCTGGAGCACACAAGGGGCTGGTGGTTGGTATGATGGATCCTGCAAGTGGTACCTGCAGTATGCTACAGTGGCCCATGGTGGGACATTGAGATACCTGCGTCGAATCATACAATCGGACTTACCCACCATGCCAGAGGGCATAGGATGCTGGTGGCCTGGTACAATGGGTCCTGCATATGTTATGCTACCCTGGGTGGAATAATGTAACCTAGTAGTGCAGCTAACATATTTATAGGCCATAGGTTGTAAAAAATGATGAAGGGCTGATTCATAGATATGATTCTATCATGAAGAATATGTTAAAATTGGAGACCTCACTTCTGGACACAAAAAAGAATAAATTAGCAAGGGATATTAAGGATTACTCTACCAACAATGTATATAAATGGACACATAGCAAAATCAAACTTAACACTAGAAACACACCATGGGTGTCCACAAGGAGAGAGGTCTCCAACTCTCATCTACACTATAGTGGCAAATCGGATAAAGCAAACCCACAGGCACAAATAGGCACAGCATATAGAGGAGGGACCACAGTCCCAAATGAAACTATATCCACAGTTTCAGATCAACCCACTCCAAGGGGAAATGGGGGTCCCCTGTTAGATTATCATATACCCAACAACAGTGATAATATCAATTATCCGATTTTTTTAGGACAGGGGAGGAACCTCAGGGACACGTCACAATCCCCGGTTCCCTACGGCAACAGTCCTGTGAAAGACAGGATAAACCTGAGGGAAAAACCCAAGGTGAATTACACACAGAATGCGAGATACAAGAAACGGACCAATCACTAAGCATCATTAATTTATCGGAACACAAGCTTACATTAATTCAGAAAAACATACTTCACAGAGGATTATCATTCTCACCCACACACTCATTAAATGTGTTTGACACTGTTAAAGATCTTAATCTTTTTGCTAGGAAGCTACTTCTCAAGAAGTACTTTAATAAAGGTGGGGAAGGAGAATCTAATAATCTCGTGGAGATGGAGGTAAGGGCATTGGAGGATTTAGAATCCCTTTTACTTGAAAACCTAGGTGATGAACCTGACAATATGTATTCAAGCCCTTCCACAGAGGATTGGCTAAAAAAACTCAAAGTCAAATCCCAATTCACACCCTCAGCGAATACATGCCCCAATGTAAATATATTTCTAAATTTGGTTATTAAGGACATCCTGATGCTCAATCCACCCATATATGAGAATAATTTATCAAAAGGGGAACAGAGAGCAATTAGAGAGATGCAACAATGGAATGATGTCCAATTTAAATCATCAGACAAGGGTGGGAATATTGTCATCTGGCCAAACCACATGTATCTGGAGGAGGCCCACAAACAAATGGCCTCATCCAGCTACAAGGAGATCCTTGGAGATCCCACTGATAACTTTGTAGAGATATACAATCACATTTTAAAGGAAGCCTTCGGTGATAATCTTATTTCCAAAAAAGAGAAGAACTTCCTGACTATAACTAACCCGAGGGTCGCGACCTTTTATTTACTGCCAAAAATACACAAAAACCTAGAAAAACCTCCTGGCAGACCTATAGTCTCTGGAAATGGAAATCTCACAGAAAAAGCCAGTCAGTACCTGGACATTAGGATTCGCCCGATAGTAGAGGGACTGAAATCCTATGCAAGGGACACATTAGATGTTTTGTCCCAAATAAAGAGTCTCATAGTGGATAGCACAACATTTCTCATTACCCCGGATGTTGAGTCCTTATATACCTCAATTAAGCACGATTTGGGATTGGAAGCCTTGAGATACTTTCTTTTGATCCACCTAAATGACAGTACAGAAATGGTAGATTTCCTATGCAAATTAATGAAATACATTCTATGCCATAATTACTTCACATTTAATGGGAAGTTTTATTTACAAACGCAAGGAACTGCCATGGGAACCTCGTGTGCGCCCTCCTATGCCAACTTATTTTTGGGCTATTGGGAACAAACTGTGGTCCAGAGCCCGGCATTATCATATTATCACTCTAAAATCCGTAAATGGATTAGATACATCGATGATATCTTGCTAATTTGGGAGGGCACACGGGAAGAAGCTGTGGAATTCATTACAACCCTCAACAAGAATGATCTTAATATCAAACTTACGATGGATATCTCTAACCAATCTATCTCCTTCTTAGATCTCCAGATTGAGATAGACAAGGAGGGTCACATTCAGACCAAGAATTTTAGGAAATCCACAGCTACTAATTCCCTTTTAAATTATACCAGCTTTCATCCATATCCTGTCAAAAAATCCATTCCCACAGGCGAATTTTTAAGACTAAGGCGTAATTGTTCAACACTGGTTTCATTTAAAGTACAGGCAGGAGAACTCAAAACAAGACTCCGAAACAGGGGATATTCGGGCAAAACAATTAAGAGAGCATACAATAGAGCATTGCATAAAGAAAGATCTGAACTATTGGAAATTAAGACCAAAACACAAGACAAGAATGATGTTGTACGGTTTATTACAACATTTAACAACAATAGCTCACAGATTCAAAATATCCTCAACAAACACTGGCCAGTACTATTAGAGGATGAAACCTTAGGAACTCTGTTACAGGATAAGGTTTCTATCTGCTATAAAAGAAGTCCCAATCTAAAAGATTCACTTACAAGGAGCCATTTCCAGAGACAAGGCTCAAAGAACTCCCAAACAAATAGAGGCTGCTTTCCTTGCGGCAATTGTAATATGTGTCACAAGATGGTAAAAACAGATTCCTTTACGGATCGTTTTGGAAGGGAGCATAAGGTCAACAGCTATATAAACTGTCGATCCCAAGGGGTAATCTACTGCATTGAGTGTCCCTGTGGGAAAAAATACATTGGCATGACAACTCAAATGCTGAAACTCAGGTTACAACAACACTGCAGTTCAATAAGAACAGCAGGAAGTCAATCTAAATCCGAAAAAATACTGTCCACAGTGGCCCAACACTTCAAAAAATATCATGATATGAACCCAGCAATCATGAGGTTTTGGGCCATAGAAAAAGTTGAGCTAGGTATACGCAAAGGAGATTTGGAACAATCCTTACTGAAACGTGAAAGTTACTGGATTTTTCAATTAAACACTGTTTCCCCTAACGGAATAAATGAAAATAATCTGTTCACTGCTTTTATCTAATGATATTTAATCATTAATTTTAATACGTTACTTTTTAACTACTTTTTTCCCCTTTTTTTAAGTACACAAATAAAGTTAGCTTTTATATTTCCATTTCTGGATAAAGTATTATTTGTAGAAATTTCTATATATTTATACCGCCAGTAGCACACCCTATAGAATAATTTGCTGCAATAGGACTTAATAATTTTAATAGTCGAAAGTGGCAACCAAAAAGCCATGATACGCAGATATGGAGGCGTGGAATTCCATGACGTGTGTAAGTACACTGGAAGGAGGAGCCCCACTGATGACCCTAATCGGAGGGCGGAACGTGCTGACGCATTAGGAGAGAGCTGGTGCTCGCGATAACAGCATACGTCATTACGTTCCGAGATGCATTGAAGTCTCACGAGATCGCGGAGCATGACGCCAATGCGGAAGTCCTATTTAAGGGTGCGCAAGGGGACAAACCGTTTTCGCCTTGACAAAGCTCACAAGCGAAACGCGCGTCGGCGATATTCTTTTGATTTTTATCATTTTCTTACCTGGCTTAAAGCTTCTTTTTATAATAAGAGGGGGTAAATCCTGCCATTGCAACTTGTTTTCTTCTAATCTTCCTTCTTTTCCAAGGGGCCGAGGATTTGTGGCTTTTGAGGTTTAGACAGTCTCTTTAACTGATAGGGCAAGGTAATTACCAAGGCCACAGTCCCGGTTCTCTGACCTGACTTTGCTTTGTGGTGTCCCAGGGCCTAGAAAAACGGTAGGCAGCTAATATCTGGGGACAACTCCACCTCTTCTTATTTCCAATTTCTCCAAATTTTCTGGCAATGAATTTTAACTACAGGATTTTTTAACCCACCCATTTATGCTGGTCATACTGCACCATTTATATCCATTTACTATTTACTTTTTTTAGACTCTCCCGTTTATGAATTTGCACTTTAATTATTTCACCTTTTCTGTTTTATGAATTGGCTGATAAGGGAATAGTTATCCTTTTCAGCTTGGCAGTGGGAAGTAAATCTTCATAATAGGAATTGATAAGTCCAACTGAGTTGGATTGCACTTGGTAATTGATTGACTGGGTGTGATTTTCTAATGAATTTCTAAGACCTAGGTAAGGCAATATACTAATTTATTTTAAACATTTTCGGGGGCTGTAGATTTCTCAATCACGAACGGGTTTTTTCCTTTTGTCTACTTTCTTTATTTTCACATATTTATAGGCCACATCATTAATTCCATGCTGTGGAGCCCATCGCTCCAGCAGCCCTTCCACAATGTGGAGTACACAGTCCAGCAGCCCTTCCACACTGGAGCCCCACGCTCTGGCAGCCCTTCCACACTGTGGAGCCCCACGCTCCAGCAGCCTTTCCACACTGTGGAGCCACACGCTCCAGCAGCCCTTCCACACTGTGGAGACCCATGCTCCAACTGCTTTCTGCCCAGATAATCAAAACTTGGCTTTATGAAAATAAAGGCTAGCATTGTGCCGGGGAGTTGAGTGATCAGCTTAAGTATAGTAAACATACCCCTCTCCCCGGCTCACAAAGAGAGCTGCAATAGCAGGCCTGTATGATATAATATTGGGGACTGTTAATTCTATATACTTGCCTAGATCCAGTAAAATTGCCTCTAACCCCTACTGTTAAGTTAACTGCAAGCAACTTTGTGCTAAGTGTATGGTAATATTATTATTATTATTATTTTTTACAGGATTTTATGCAAACTGAAAGCATGAAATGAAATGACCCCTTTTCCGAGAGAGAGAATGCTTGCCAATAATCAAACACTATCCACATTCCTGGACTATCTAACATGCTGGCCACCCAACCACGAGGGGTCAGATGGGCAAGTCTAACCAGGCAGCCACTTGTTACTACTTCTGCCCATCAAGAGTCTGTCTCGCTACCACTTATTTTCTTATCTCAAAATTGTTACAAAGTATCTTAGTTGCACCTGTTAGCTGTTCTGGACTTTCTGCCAAAAGCCAATGAAGTTAGAAACTTTGTTTCTTCCAGTACAAATGAGGGACTGCAGGTTGAGCTGTCAAAAGATGGACTGTCCCCTCCAAAAACAGTTGGGAGATATGTGTTTATAACGGGGGGCAGCATAGGGAAAACAACAGAATATACAAAACACGTGCACCTGGGCCTGCCTTTAACAATCGAGGGTACATTAGTTTCATAAAATCTTTGTTTCTGCCTCCCACCACAGTGAGCCTTTAAAAGGGTTGTTCACCTTCATATACCATTCAAAAATGTAACAGTTCATGTAAAAATAACAAGCTTTGACACATAAATGTTTAACCAAAAATGTGCAGTTTATGAGATATTCACCTCAGATGGATCTCTTTGCAGATGGGGCCCTTTCATCATGGGCCCCCCGTTGAGGTGGTCGCAGACTCCCAAAAACACTACAGTGACTGCTGTACTTCCTTGTTTTACACCATGCACAATCCTGGCAGAAGCAGGAAGTGCACAAATGCAACAGTTTCTGAAGCTTAACTCTAACTGGCTGCTTCTCCTGTCAGTCAGCTTCTGATCCCTAGACAGTGGGGGTCATTTATAAAGTTCGCGCAGCGCATAATTGTTCGCAAATGGTAGTTTTGCCCATGCTTTTTCCTGAACGCTAAAATATTGCACTACTATGCCTGTCCCGGTTTTTGCGAATTCGCATTGTGAATGAATTTTCGCAAACAACTTGCAAACAAGACGGGTCTTTGCGTGAGTACAGGCACTTTGCGAGGTTGTTTTGCACGAAAATAGCGTTAAAAGTAACTTAAATTCGCAATTTGCAAAACAGTTTTGCGAATATTTTCTCCGCCACCAAAGTTGTGGCGCAGAGTGTTTGCAATTTGTGATTTTTGCCATATTTAAAAAGCTCCTATAGACATTCGCAATGTGAAAAACAAATTTGCAAATCTGTTTGCACACTCTTATTCAGCTTTATAAATATTAACCAGGCGCAGGGCAAATTTATTCACTCTGCGAATCAATCTTCTCTGCGCGAAGTTTATAAATGACCCCCAGTGTGTTAATTTGCATACACACTGCTCTATAGGGCGGGGCTGGGTCAGTGTGTGAGAACTCCTCTTATAGGACTTGGTGTGGCTGCATGTATGTACACAGATGTGTGTGAGGGAAAGGAAAGTCAGCACTGGGTGGAAGGAGGTCTGTCACTTGTGGGAACGTGAGGAGGGAGAAATCTGTGTGTGTGGCTGTGTTATAATGGGGTTTTTGAGGAGAAAACTGATATTCTTGTACTTGGGGAGTGCTGGAGAATAGCCTTGTGTGGAGAGAGAGCTCAGTCACTTTCAGGCAGGGATGAGCTGACATTTTTCATTGTTTGAGGGGTAAGTTGCAAGTGGCTGCCATTTTCTAGAAGGAAATAAGTGTTGAGAGGGTGTGTTCATCTTGATTCTGGAGTGTGTCTTTCAAATGATACTTCAAATGGTAAAAGTTCTGCACAACAATCTGTACAAATAAATGAGCAATACAAGCACATCGCCTTAGTAGTCTTCTTATTTTGTCTGTATTCTATACTGAAATGACTGCACTGTACCTCTCCAAACACACAACTCTGCCTGTGTCACTTACATTATATTTTGCTGAAGTAAGAGGATTTATTTTACACACCAACTCAAGGTCGAACTAGGGGGCCCGGGGCCCACCGGGACTGCTATCCAGAGCCACCCTTGGCCACCCCCCCCTAATGTGGCATCCCCTAATGCAGTGCCCATGCTGGCATGTATTGTGTATTGCAAAAAAAAAAAATTTAAATAAGAGAAGGGGGTCTGGCTGGCAGGGGCCCATAAAAGTCGGGCCAGTCCGACCCTGCTCCAACTAAAAGTTTTAATTATTCTATAATCACAGCCATTGCTCATGATTTAAAAACCAGACAGCCCTGGGATTTATATTCACCTTCAACTACGTGTCAGGGAAGGAAAATATGTATATGTGTTTGAATTGGAAAAGGACTTTACAGGGGTATTGTTTTTCCTTTTCACATATACTGTAGCAAGGGATTTCTGATAATTGTGCAAATATGAGGATATAAAGCAATAATATTAAAAGACAACAGCAGAGGAACTGCCTGTTGGACAATATTGAATTTTGCGTTTGTCAGATTTAATAGACAGATAAATGCCCTGTGTGCATCAGTGATTGTCCAAGGGGAACTAACTTTGCTTGTACCAGAAAATATTATTTATATATACACAATACTGCTAGTACTTAAAACTGATCTGCTTTCTGTAAGAAATATCAGTCCCCATAGTCTGTGATATTTTTTCTTTTAAATAAAATTAGCATCTAATCTTATTTATACACACAAGACACTCAATACCAGCAACACTGATTTTTTTTATGGTTTTAAAAAGTCGGGTACTATTACATATGGGCCAAAAGCAGAAGAATTCCCAGAATACTGGCGCACATGGGTATCTGTTGTGGTACAGGTATGGGACCTTTTATCCAGAGGGCTCAGGATCCGTGTTTTCCAGATAGTGGATCTTTCCGGAATTTGGATCTTTATACCTTAAGTCTTATAGAAAATTAAGTAATTATTAAATATACCCAAGTACAAGCTACTGTATTATTAGTACAGGTACGGGACCTATTATCCAGAATATTTGGGACCTGAGGTTTTTCCGGATAACTGTTTTTTTCATAATTTGGATACTAGAAAATCATGTAACCATTAAACAAAACCAATAGGCTGATTTTGCTTCCACTGAGGATTAATTATATCCTACAGGCAAGGAGAAAACTGTCTTGTGACTGAAAACCCCCAATGAGCATGCACATCCACATGCATCTGATCCACTTGCTATTTCGATTACCCTCTGATAGGATAAAATGCAACTTTTCAATTGGTCTGTATTTTACTTCCATGCCTTCTTCTTCTGACTCTTTCCAGCTTTCCATCTAAAAAACAGATGCTCTATAAGGCTACACATTTATTGTTATTGCCCCCGTATTACTCATGTTTCTATGTAAGCGCTCTTCTATTCATATTCCAGTCTCTTATTCAAATCAATGCA
>CM044444.1:22384422-22394565 GCA_024363595.1 Xenopus borealis
GGTGCAGCGTCGAGTCTGCACCTCCCCCTTTTGCCCCTCTCCATTAACACACACCACACCACTGGTTTGGAGAGAGATGACCGCAGTTATTTATTCTATAATTAACATGAATACTTTAACATGTAAATATTTTAACTTTAACTAACCATTTTTATAACAAACTCTTAAAATATAATCCCCCTCACCTGGGGGAAAGGAGGGGTGACTGTGCCCCAACTGCCAGGATTGATTCCTGCTCCATTTCCAAGCCCTAAATCGGGCTGCATATCTCCCCATGAGGACCTAGGCCTGCCAAGCTACTGGGTACCCCCTCCAACTGCGACAAACACTTACAACCCAGGGAGGAAGGGTGGGATGCTGCGTCCTTCCTCCTCCACGATTGTTAAGTAATGCACAGCGCTTCTACCTTGCGCAACGCCCCCAGGACCCACCAGCCAATCAGGAGCCAACAATCCGGAGGGGTGGGCAGGGATAGGTCCCCTCCTAAGTCCCGTCAAACCCTGCTTTATTAAGTGGGTCATTGGGCCCCAGGAGAAGGACAGATTTAAATGGTATATAAACTAGCTTTTACAAGGACCTATTTACTTTTTTTTTATGGAAAATGGATTGTCTAACACAATGGGAGCATTGTTAGTGGTTTTAGAAGATTTGGACATTGAAGGTGAACAACCCCTTTAATAAAATATTTCCTGTACAGTCTAATAAAATACTGTGTCTGCAAATCATTAATGGATTGCTTTGCTAAAATCCGAAGCAGCCAACAGAATCACCACCAAATACTACAGATAGATACTACAGCACTTAGAGATATTTTACATAATTTGCTGCCCTATTAGATCTTATATTCACATGCACACAGAGTTTTTTTGGAGCCTGTATGTTGTTGGATTGTGGGAGGAAAATTGGGAACCTACACAAGCAGGAGGAGACCATACAAACACAGGACCCAAGTATAGAAAGGCAGCAATGCTCAGGCTTGGATTTACAGCAAGGGCACAAAGGTCCAGGACTAAGGCAACAAGGGGCGGCATACCATTGACTCGCCATCCTGACAGAACCACAAGGTGGACTGCACCAGCTTTCAAAATTCATGCATCTCCAGTCTGGCTCATGTTTTTAGGTAGGGGGTGGAGGGGCACATGTGCAGGTTGATGGACAAAAGATGTGGGCACTTCAGCTTCAGCACTGTGATTTAGTTTTAGTTTCTGAGGGAACATGCATTTTGTAGCTTCTCGTCAAACTTCTGCATGTGCAGACATGTTTAGTCATATTGGGCCAGATAATTCCAGTGCAGCACATTTGTGTCTTACTAACATTCCAGGCTAAATGTTTAAACAGCGTCTAAATAAAAAACATAAGCAGAATTGGACATTTCGAACAGAAAATATTCAAATACCTCTTCCTTATTCATTTTCACTGGTTCTCTGCATGCTGATGTTTCCCAGGCACCTGCTACTTGCCCATATTGTCTTTTTCTTAAAAAAGAGTGCAGCGGAGCTCACAGGTGCCATCTTCGCATTCTCTACTTTCTCTTTGGTAATTTACGGAGCTTTCCAGCACATGCACAGTTGGCACTATTACCAGACTAGCTCCAACTCTGCAGGTGGCAAAAAACCTCAGTGTCTGCGGTCTCTCAGCAAAGAAATCAAAGGTACCAAAGCCAACACCATGAGGTCTGCTGTGCTACTCTGCATGGATAGGTCAACATTACTGCCTGGGACACTTTTTATTTAAATAAATAATTGTATCCATACAGACCTATCAATACACTTCAGTATATACAACTGTAGCTTTTAATATCACAATATCCTTAGATATTGTCCAAGAAGTCACCTAAGCCAGTTTTAAGGCATTAATATAAACTGCTATCATTTGACAGGGTATTCCACATCTTCACTGTAAAATGCCATTTCCTTCTGCTTCAAATTAAAGTTCAGTTCCTGAGGTGTAAAGGGGGTGGTCGCTTGTTCTTTGATCTTTTCTATGTGAAAACATTCTATAATGTCCTCTAATATACTTGTGAAGAATAATCATGTCCCTCTGCAAGCTCATTTTCTGCAGAGAAAACCTTGTCAGTGTTTCCTCTTTAGTTTCATTGTTCACCAGTTAAGTTGTATGTTTCTATATATATATATATATATTTTTTTTTAAACTTGTTTATATTCTTCTTGAGCACTGGAGCCCAAAACTGAGCCGTAAGACCTTACTAGGGACCTATAAAGAGGCATAATCATGGTTTCATCCCTCAAGAAAATGCCTAAAGTACACTGCCTTGAGTAACACAGCTTGTTATCCACAAAAATCCACAAATCCTTCTCAATCAGGCACCCAAACACACTACCACTTAGTTTTTGTTATTTCTACCATTTCTATTTCTCATGTTGTAATACCAAACAAAGCTTTCTTAGGGATTTGTTGTATCCCATCCATTTGAATGATTTCTAATTACATATCTGGATCAAAACTGGGTGAGTAAATGTTCATACTATTTAAATGTCTACCATTGAAACATGATTACTAATTTTTCTTGGAAGGGCTTTAAAACCACGAGGATTGTAACTGGATTCTATGTACTGTCTTCAACGTGATAGCTTGATTTCATTGGATATTACAAATACTGTATATTAGTTTACATTTAATACAGATTAGAATGTGTTTAGTCTTAATTCATATCATCTCTCTCTGGACAAAATGTATCATATTTAAACATAACTTAATAACTGGATGATAACATTGCCAATAAACTTGGCAGTTCTTACTAATTCCTAAACGTTTCCAGCATTCAATAGATATGAGTCATTAAACACTGCCAGCCCCTACATCAAAGAAAAGTATTATAAACATCTCGTTTCATTCAGATGTTGGAAAGCAGTTCACAATATGCAACTGCATCACAGCATGCCAGATAAACTAATTTGAGATATTACTGGGATTTGTTCCCATATCTTTTCTTTTAAACTACCTCAGGCGGGGACGGAGAGGCCAGTTACCAGGGGAGGCAAAAAGCCACCTCTGGTAACTTTATGAGCCAAATTTTAGTTTTTTAAAACGGAAATTCAGCTCTTCTAGTGCGAGGGCAATACCGATGCGGCATCAAAACGCCCCTGCTTCGACTTCGACACTTTTGCCACCTTAAAGCTGTCAAATTGTCATTTTAGCCTATGGTGGACCTCATATAACCTGTCCTGAAAAAGTTTCAAGAATTCGAAGGATGCAATCTATCTATTCTAACGATTTTTATTCGATCGAAAATGGACCTATTCGATCAAAGTAAGTCAATTTTTGATCGAAAAAAGTCCTTTAAAAAAACTTTGAGGGCCGAATTTCATAAATTTGTCCCTTAGAAAATGTGCCCCATAGTAAATGTGCCCTTTAAAGTGGTAAAAAATTGCCAAAAAATAACAAGTCGATCAAAATTTGAACTGCAACTTGCAAATATAGGGTTTTTTAATTTAAAATCAGAAATGTTCTCACTATTTTGTGAAAACCACTCCGACCAAAGACTTACTGCCCCAACTTATCAATACATTTTAACAAAAATTTCTTGTATGGGAAAAGACTTGATAAAATTGAGAAAAAATCCGAATCGTATAATTTTTTCTAATTTGTTCTTGAAAATTGTAACTTTTCTGGGTTTGACGCCTGGGAAACTGTGACTTTTTCGGATTACCACCTGAAAACATAATTTTCAGATTATTGTACCCAGCACAGATCAGGATATGTTCAAATGTCATAGTGACATCCATCTGCCATTGACTTCTACACAAACTCGGCAAGTCTGAGTTGGAGTACTTTTTTATTTGGACTTTTAACACAATCAGAGTTTAATAAATCATGAAAGTCTTTCAAAATTGCATTTGTATTTTTTTTTTCTAGCATTCACAGTTAGTGCTATTAAAGGGTTTTTAACCTTTAAGTATGATGTAGAGTGTGATATTATTAGATTTTATTTTTATTTCTGGTTTTGAGTTATTTCGCTTTTTATTCACCAGCTCTCCAGTTTGCAATCTCAGCAATCTGGTTGCTGGGGTCCAAATTACCTTAGTAACCATGCATTGATTTGAACAAGAGACTGGAATATGAATAGGTGAGAGAGTGAATAGAAAGGTGAGCAATAAATATGTAGAGTGTGATATTATTAGATTTTATTTTTATTTCTGGTTTTGAGTTATTTAGCTTTTTATTCACCAGCTCTCCAGTTTGCAATCTCAGCAATCTGGTTGCTGGGGTCCAAATTACCTTAGTAACCATGCATTGATTTGAACAAGAGACTGGAATATGAATAGGCGAGAGAGTGAATAGAAAGGTGAGCAATAAATAGTAGCAATAATAAATGTGAAGCCTTAGGCTAAGGGCAGATGGGGAGATTCGGGGGCGATCCGTCGCCTGGCGACTTCTCGCCGCGACGGATCGCCCCCCAATCTCCCCAAATAGCTTGACACCCCAGCGCACCGGCGAGGCTTAAAAACGCCGGCGCCTGTTCAAACGGAGCTTCGCGATTTTTAAAATCTCTCAAAAATGCCTGGAGAGGCATTTTTCAGCGATTTTAAAAATCGCGCCGCTCCGTGTGAACAGGCGCCGGCGTTTTTAAGCCTCGCCGGTGCGCTGGGGTGTCAAGCTATTTGGAGAGATACGGGGGCGATCCGTCGCGGCGAGAAGTCGCCAGGCGACGGATCGCCCCCGAATCTCCCCGTCTGCCCTTAGCCTAAAAGAGCTTTTTTTTTTTTAGAATTGCTCAGTGACCCCCATTTAAAAGCTGGAAAGAGAAGAAGAAGGCAAATAATTCAACAATGATAAAAAAACAAAAACAAAATGAAGGCCAATTAAAATAATTGCAATGGCTTAGAGTCCATCCTATAACATCCTAAAATTTTACTTGAATGTGAACCACTCCTTTCATAAATAATCCAGCTGCACTCTCCTCCTTGATATTTTCTACAGGTGACGTGACCAAGGTGTATTACCTGGAAAGGTCCTGTATCCAAATACTGTTATTTTTTTGTTGAATTACAAACACAATAATATTTACACAACTGGTCAGATATGAGGCTCCATGTAGATGAAGAAAACTAGGATCTATGAACCAATTCCTGAAATATTCTTGTAGGTTGAAGACCAAAGATGCAATGGTGAGTTACATGTGGACAAAAGTCTGGCACCTACAGCAGTTAAAAAAGGCCTGGTTAAGTAATGAAGGCTGTAGAATACTTTAAGATGTCACATGGCAATTCTTCAAAAAGAAAAGTTGTTGTGTTAAATGCAGGAGTATGTGTGCAGATATCAGTAAGGTGAATCTGTTTCAAAATATTAAGAGAAACTGTGCCAGTAAGACCACAACCGCGGAGGCTACTACTCACAGTCCTTTGCACAGTCTGAACCTTTGCTGCATGTATATTGCAAGGTTGCATTCTATTATCATATTTATATTGATGGATCTAAATATTTGGACAAGCAGTGTAAATCAAGGTTTTCCCCTACACCTCTGTGTAAAGACTGCTGTATTACATTTTTAATCTGCCAACTACTGTACTGTGTGTACCTTTCTGTTCTCTGCCTTGGTAGCTCAGACTGTTGATTAGCAGACCTGTCTTTCCTGGGGAACTTGGGGCAAATTCACTAAAGAGTGCAACTTCGCCAGCGTCCACTTTGCTCACCTCGCAACACTTCGCCAGGCGTAGATTCATCAGGACAACGCTAGTTCAATACAATGTAAAGTTGACTGGCAGCTAACGCTGATGAAGTTGCACTAGCGTTACTTCATAAAACAAAGCGCCCTACACATGTGCCCACTGTATAGACAAAACTTTCTCCTTGTATTGTTGGGCTAAATAAATAAAGTGTCTCTATTATTATTAAAACGATTTCCATTTCTAAGTTTTGTCTTACACATGAAACAAGGTCACAGGGTAATAAAAATACTGATATACCCCAAAACAATGTACAATCTTTTGCAGCCTATCTCCCTGTAAATATGAAAAAACGTTGATGAACTCCTATCTACTTTATTGCACTTTGTCTGAGGTGGCGAAGGCAAGTCTGGCGCAAGAGGTAATGTTCAGTAAAATCTGCATGAATTGGCGTAGTAATGCTCTTTCGCCTGAGTGAAAATTTGCCTGGTGTTAGAGTGCAAAATAATGGTAGCGTACCTCTCCTTCGCTAGCGAAGGGGCACCTGCATTCGTTAGTAAATCAGCAAAGTAACAAAATTACGTCACACTGGTGAATCTTCTCTAGCGTCACTTAGCCCTTTGGAGAATCTGCCCCTAAGACTTTTGCAACATAGTGTAAAGCGGACATGTCACCCAGAAAAAAAAAGTTTTCAAATTAAACATGATATACAAATTATTTTTTAGTTAAAGAATTCATAGCAGTTGTAAACTCATTAAAATTCTGTTGTCTGCCCCTCCTCTATGCCTTAGTGACAAGTCACTACATGATTGTTTTAAAGGAGAACCAAACCTGTAAGAAAAAAAAACCCAACCCCCTCCCCTATGTAGAACTCCCCCCAAGCAAATGACCCTAATTTTTGACTTACCCCTCCTGCAAATTCTTGCCACTGGAGTTCACACAACCATCTTCTTTCTTTGGTCTTTTTCGTAAGTAGACCAGTGTTTTCGTCGCATGCACAGTTGGAGAGGACTTCCGGACCTGAACTACTGTGCATGCCACAATAATTTCAGGGGAAAAAATTAAGTTTTCATGACTTTGGGCGCATGCGCAGTGGTTCGGGTCCGGGAAATCTTCTCCAACTGCGCATATGCCAAAACTTAAGAATAAGACCAAAGAAAGAAGATGGCTGCTGTGAACTCCCGTGGCAGGAATCTGCAGGAGGGGTAAGTAAAAAATTACGGGCATTTGCATGGGGGGGGGGTCTACACAGGGGAGGGTTTTTTTCCTTACAGGTTTGGTTCTCCTTTAAGACACATCTACTCAGTTTACCTTACATTTTTTTATTAAAGGAAAACTATGCCCATGCCTCATAGTTGCCCCATTTTTTCAGAACATAATGGCATTTTGGACCTGAAAAGGGCGGGGCTTTGTGAGATTGGGGGGATTTCTGGGTGTGGTTTAATTTGTCTCTCATTTGGTGATTCAAATTGGGACATTTATATACACTTCTGACATTGCAGGTCTCTATAAAATATATGGAGTTCTACATTCAGTTGTTCAGAAAACAGGACAGATTTATGAATTGTTCAATATAAAAATAAAAGCTATTCAATAGGCTATGCAAAATAAAAAATGTGTCTAAAAGAATTTGTTAACCAAAAATGTAATGTATAAAGGCTGGAGTGACTGGATGTCTAACATAACAGAACACTACTTCCTGCTTTTCAGCTCTCTTGGTTTCCACTGATTGGTTTCCAGGCAGTAACCAATCAGTGACTTGAGGGGGGCCACATGGGCTTTTGAATCTGAGTTGTTGCTTTTGAATCTGAGCTGAATAGCTGAGGATCAATTGTAAACTCACTGAACAGTTATGTCCCGTGTGGCCCCCCTTTCAGTTGCTGACTGTCTCAAAGTTAAAGAGCAGAAAAGCAAGAAGTTGGATTCTGGCTATTATATTAGGCATCCAGTCAGTCCAGCCTTTATACATTACATTTTTGGCTGACTAACTATATTAGATACATTTTTTTTTTTTTTTCACAGCCTCTATTTATCCAGTTTTTATTTTTACACTCAACTGTTACTTTAAAAGTCGTATTGTCCACGGATACACTTTTAAGAATTCCAAAATGTTTAAATGTTCAGTTATGTCCACTTAGGGAATGCAGCTGTCATTCATTCATATTATTCATTGCCTTAAAGCAAACAAATGTAAAATTTTTGAGATCACTCTTCAAAGCACTATTGTTATTTACAGTATATTCATTTTTTTTTTTCATTTTCAAGATAACAGTGCCACTAATAATGAATTTGAAACACCGCTGACTTGTGCTGTTTATTTTGGCCAGTTGGCTACGGGTGCCAGAAAAATCCATTTGTGAGAAGTGGACTGACAATTACCAGCAGTGTACAGACTGATAATATCTTGACAACTAGAAAAAAACAACAGACATTGCAGAAGTTCTTAGAAAAACATTTTGATTATTTCTACCTAAATTTGTTTTAATGGTTTACATTTACCAGAGAACATTAGAGAATAGTGACTAGTGAATGATGCTTATTCACAGCTTTTTGCCAAGTATAACACTACTTACAATGTCTGCAAAATGTTAACTAGAATGAAGCTAGCCTTGAAAGTGAGAATGAATTTGAATAAATGTGAAACAAGTTGAACTAGATGCAGGGCCGTGCCTGAGTCGGCTCCTGAAATGCCGCCCCTCCTCGCCAGCTTAGGAGGCAGGAAAACTAGTGTGTAGAGCGCACAGGTAAAACAGAATTTCTTAAAGAACAATTCCTTTAAAGTAACACTTTCATACATATTATAAGGTTAAATTATACCATTGCAATGTAATATTTTAAAGGGATACTGTCATGGGAAAACATGTTTTTTTTCTAAACGCATCAATTAATAGTGCTGCTCCAGCAGACTTCTGCTCTAGTACATTATGGGAAATGGCATTGCTCTGAGCTTTATGGAAAACAGGTTACTGGACAATAGATCCCATTAAAATGATCTGTTTTTAGGGATAAAAATATGAGAAATACACAACGCAATAACAACATACAATTAAAGCATCAGATGAATAACTTGAATTTTCATTATTTTCTATTGGGCATGTTCAAAAGCAAATATTCACAAGAGATAGAGTTGGGAATCCATGGAAGCAGGTGAATGGCTGCTGATATAATTATAGTCAAGGTTTAATGAGAAAGATCTATATATAGAAAGATATAGTTTTAATGACAATATTAAAGGAACAGCGGTGGCCTTTATTATGGCACACAACTAAACCAATCATAATGTTGTGTTCAATTCTATTTAATGACCATTAGTTTTTTACCTGGTGGAGACGCACCTACGTAAAGTATACCCTGTGTGCCGCTAGCCCAAGGAAGATTATTGGTATTTATGATGGCAAAGTATAATTGTCATCAGTCTATCCCTATAGTTAAGGGAAGCTGTAAGTAGGGAATCAAGGAGATCTTCCTGGTCAATCTCCCATTATCCCCTCAATTTTTCAATGGCTTATTAAATACTTTCTCGTGAAGGGATGCACATATGTTAGTTATTATACAATACATTAATTTATACAGCCTTTTGTAGAAATAAAAGCATCTGGCAGCTGGTTATATTTACTTATATCAATTTATGAAGTGTTACTAATTTGTAATTTTTATACCCTTTTAGGAAAGAGGATATGTGTGTGTGCCCAGGACTTGCCATTTTCTATACCATCCTGTCTGCCGCTGCTTTTCCTCCATTTCATTACTGGTTAAGAAAATTGAAGATCTGCATTCTGTGGAAATTAGTGCAAAAAGGTGTATTTTCCAAATGCTGTTTGCTCTTCCTGGCTTAATTTATTACAAGTAAGTTGCAAACCCATTTCTCACAGGCTGTTTAGATATTCCAGCTATATGACCTGTTCTTTAGAGGATTCTATGGGATTCCTTCTCAGCGAGAAATTCTGTAGTAATAACTGGTACTGTACATGCATGAAGAATCCCATTCTAAGATGAACTGCTGATAAATCACAACAATGTTATGTTTTACATGGTACAGGTATGGTACCTGTTATCCAGAATGCTTGGGACCTGGAGTTTTATGAATAAGAGTCTTAAAGTGGATCTCCATACTTCAAGTCTACTAAAAAAACATTTAAACTTGAATTAAACCCAACAGGATTGTTTTGCCTCCAACAAGGATCAACTGTGTTCTAGCTGGGATCAAGTAAAAAGTACAGTTTCCTTATTTCAGGGCAAAAGGAAATCATTTTCCTCCCACTAGCTCTTTGCAGATTTTTCAAAGGAAAGCTGGCTATACATCGAACAGCTGATTTTTCCCCAATATGCCCACCTTGAGGAAGGTGATGTCAGGCCCTAAGGCCAAACAATGGGATCAGAGCGACAGAGATACAGATGGTCAGGGGTGTATTAGGAGGTTTGGAAAGAAATATAGATTCTTCACCTCCTCTTTATTTCCTGTAGTTTTATTGGCTTGGAGCATTAACCTATATCTATCCATCCATATGGCATGTGG
>CM044444.1:22404455-22419588 GCA_024363595.1 Xenopus borealis
TAAAAACCTGTCCCAGACTGAATGACTGCTGTCATTTTAATTCCAACTAACCTATTAGTTAGCAAATCTTGCAAATCTATGAATGATTTGTAGAGAATTCATTAATGGGTATTTTAGTGAGTATAAAATCTGTGGTATTAAAGGGGTGGTTCACCTTCAAGTTAACTTTTAGTATATTGTAGAAGGGCCAATTCTAATTCTAATTCTTTGCAATTGGTCTTCATTATTTATTTTTATTAGTTTTTTAATGATTTGCAATTTTCTTCTGTTTCTTTGCAGCTTTCAAATGGGGGTCACTGACACCATCTAAAAACAAATTCTCTGTAAGGCTATAAATGTATTTTTATTGCCACTTTTTATTATCATTCTATTCAGTCCATCTCCTATTCGTATTCCAGTCTCTTATTCAAATCAATGCAGGGTTGCTAGGGTAATTTGTACCCTAGAAACCAAATTGCTGACACTGCAAACTAGAGAGCTGCTGAATAAAAAGCTAAATAACTATAAAACCACAAACAATAAAAAATTAAATCCAATTGCAAATTGGCTCAGAATATCACGCTCTAGATTATACTAAAAGTTAACTCAAAGGTGAACAACCCCTTTAATATAATTGCCTTTTGATCCTTTAGCTCCTTAAAAAGAAGCCGAGGCGACGGCTCGGGACACGAGGGGACATCAGGTGCCACCCGTTCTTTGAGCCCATCGACTGGGTGGTGCTGGAAGAGGAAGGAGCAGAGCCCCCTTTCCAGCCAGGCACAGTAAGTACATGATTTGTGACAGATGAATGTGAAAGCAGTGGGTTCATTTTTGGAAGTAATTTTTTAAACATTAAACACATAAGTTACCATATTCACATAGCCATGTATATCTATACACATAAGAGGGTGTCTCTGCAAAAGCATCACTATTGCACTTCCATTTCTAAAGGCTGGATATTTTCATTGTAATCTTTATTGTATAATGATATGAAATACATGGCAGAGACACAAACTTCTATTTTTACAGCCTAAAACATATAAAAAAAAAAATAGTATGCAAAGCAAATACAGAGATTGTTTTCTCATCAATAATAGATATTTTGTATAATCTGAACTAAAATAATTTTTACCACGCAGCCATCAGCAAAGCTCTTCAGGCCGTTTGATGGGAATCTGTCGTTCCTCGGGTCCCAGGAGACTGAAGCCACATCAAGGGACAATGATATCATCTCTGGCCTTTCATTCCAAAATTCCTCCTTGCTGGAGTAAGTATGTACGAGAGTGTGTGATCCAGCCAGTCATAATACGATCAGAGGACAGTGGGAATGTCTGTAGGCTTCAAGATCAGCTCCACCTGCTGCATAAAGGCTGTTCCATCTTCTGAATTTCCTGGGCAACAACAGCTCCACCTTCACCCTGAGATACCATCCTTCAGAGCAGAGATTCCTTCATAACATCAGGTTTTGGAATTCTGAGTGGCAGTGGCTCATCTGGTAAGTATAAAGGTGGGTATCTATATGTGTTGCGAATGGTGCGTGAGTGTGTGAGTGAATGTGAGATAAGGGTGTAACAAGAAGTCAAGCAGAGTCTAACATCACAGCCTGCTTTGTCTTCCTGCACTTCATGTCTATGGATCCCATACCCTGTTAGTTTTGTATATAGTTCTATAGTTCTCATAGTTATTAAGATATACAGGGCAAGGGTTTTTTCCCTGTCTGAAGTAAGATGGGGTTTTTTTTTACCTTGTCCTGTTTAGTTGTAGTTCAATGAGCGAAGGGTGGGACTTCATAGACACGTGCAGTTTAAGCCTCGCGAGTTTGTCACGTTTGTCATGTTTGTTATGATGTGTGAGGTGTTACACCCGGAGTGAATGGTGAGTGAATGCCGGTAACAAGGTTGAAGCCTTGACGTGGCGTTACTGCTCACATGTAGAAACATGTGCTAATTCAACCAGTGGTGTGAAAGTGAGTGAAGTTTGTTTTATTTAGGATGAAACTGTATTTGAGATTTGGAATTGAGGTCTTACATCAGAGAGCACATCATTATAAAATACAGTAGTAGTGTCAAAAAAACTGTACACAGATGGGCTACATTCTTTCACATTTATACTTCCCCAAAAATTTGCAAGATATACAATTTTCTGGGCCCTGGAATACATAACACAGCAACAGTGTCTTACCTCATCAGATATTTGATTCCATTCCATGAATATTTAATAGGTTTCAGATATATTTATATTCTCTGACTCGAGATTACCAGATTGAAAAGGCCAAAGATGTTGCGACTTGGTGGTGCATTGCAGATACTCCCCGAGAGTGATTCTGTCATTGTTGGCCAACCCTCTGACCAGCTGGAACCCCCATAGAAGATGCATCTCTCTCCACTGCCTGCATTATGCAAACATTGAAAAGTTTTTGTGTAATGTTGTAAGTGCAATAAATAAAATACATTCCTTTCAGGACTACTTAGAATTAAGAAAATAGCTAAAGATATTTATTAGCTACAAACATGTTCATTTTAAAAAACAAACAGGAGTACAGAGAAACTGAACCCGCAAAGCTTCTAGAGTAGGACAGGACACAAATGAAAATAAATTCTATTTTTATGCAGTACATCTAAATATACACACTTTTGCAAAGGTTTCATACCCTACTGAGCGAGACAAATTTTTGATTATTTAAACCTCAAAGGGGATATTATGAACCCTTCATAAAACTGTTCTACTGAGCCCTCTAGTTCTCTAAAGTGGATAATGTAAATACAGATTAATGAGAATGCTTCTTACCAGCACTATGTCAAGCCATCATATTATGTTACATATAAAGATTACAGTTTGAGTAATAATAATACATGATCAGGACTGGGCCAAGTCAATAGTGCATCCCAGGCAGAGCACTAGCACAAACCTCCTTCCCCCCACGTGTGAGTGATTGCGTTGGCATGCATACAGGTGCTTGCTAGCATGTATTTGGCAGGAGTTTTGTGCCAGCCTCTTCAGGAACTAGGGGCAGCCAATGAGAACAATCTACTTTGTAGTTTTCCTTTAACTACTCAGGGGACAGACATGGGTAGTAACTTAGCACCCAGCTACGCTACTAACTTTATATCTAAGAACCCCAAAAAATTGCACTTTCCCCTGTCTCAACTGTGGCAGTTGTAATTCAATCATTAAAGGAGACTATAACACACACCCCCAAAGTGGCAACAAGGTTTGTGTAAAGCAATACTTTACCTGCAATACCGATTGGGTAGTTTTATACACTGAAATGCCCCTGTGGGAAAGTGTAACATATTTATATATCTATATCTATATCTATATATATATATGTGTTTCTTACAGTTGCCCAAAATAAAAAAAACCTGATGACTCTGAGATTTATGGACTGTGGTGAGAAATAGCTTAACTTTATACTTGATTAATGTATATTACCAACTTGTAACACTACTGCAAAAGAATTGACTTGTGTTACGTACCTCTGGCTAGTTTGCAAGATAGTATCCATATGTTTTATGCTGATGCAGTATATCCTCTGGCCACAAGATGGAGCTGAGGAAATACTTAGGGCTTACGGGTAATACAATTGGTTAAATGATCACTGTGTGTGTATATTGCTTGTAACTTGCACCAGAGGAAGGACCTGTGTGGTCCAAAATATTTAGTGCTTCAATAAAAACTACATTTATTTCAAAGCTATCCAGTCTTTTTCCTATGTTGCAGCCAGGGAGAAGAGGTATGTGCTTGGCTCCCCTTTACCTTTGCACCATAGGCATGTGCCTCTTCTAACTACCCCTAGTTCTGGTTCTGTACATGAAACTTGTTATAGCTGAGTCTTAGATCTCTGCCTCAGGTAGGCCTGGGGTCAGCTTGAGCAGAAAATATCTGTGTCCTAACACTATAGAACTCCTAGCAGCACAGGGACCGCTATTTAAACTTTCAGTAGACTTTAACAAACCAAACCTTTGAATTGCTCCCAATTTCATGGCATCAAGCAAGGCCAGACTGGGAGGAAAAAGCAGCCCTGGCAAAAGAATCAAAGCAGCCCATGTATTTACACACATGCAAAGCATGGTATATATTTCCAACCCCAAGGTTAACTAGAACTAGTATTTATTAATAGATATTTTAAGAGCCCATTACCATATAATCCCCAGCAATATTTTATACCTTTTATACCAAATATCTCACCCTAGTTTCTATCACAACAATTCTATCTGATGGATTAGTGGCCCTATACTTACAGTATATTTCTAAATTGTCCTTTGTGTGCCCCCAGCTAGACCATGTACCCTGACAGATAAGAGGACTATAATTATCATGTGTATCACAGGGCCAAAGTGTGACATACTTGAATAGACTAGGCTGTCTCATGCAATTAATGCTACATATCACAGTGTAACATATACAGGTTGAAGTGATTGCTCTGAGCATGGATCCTCCTGTTGCCAACATACCTATCATAAGCATAAGGGATTGGGTATATAGCAAGCAACTCTAATAACTGAAGTTGGTCAGAATTCCTGGTTCCTTCCATATGCCAGTACTGACATGAGCACTAACAAATGCAGGTTTATCAATCAGTTTAGCTGTGGCTGGCAATTATGGACAACTCATTTACATTTCTAAAGTGATTAGCAGTAGTTTAAAATATGTGTAAATCCATGGAAAGTTATTTCCCAGGTACTGTATTTAGAAGAACATAAATAAATAACAGGGGCAAACATATAGTGGCCACTATGTTGCTATGGTTACCTCATGCAGCCATTGTATATCTGTACAGTGAAGGATATTGTATCACGTGAGTGGGCAGCAGTGTATAAGAGAGGTGGAGCAGAGATACTACTCTCTAGCTCTACCGTTCCACACAGCAACTGGAACTACAGTTCCCAGCAAACCCCTGTCAGCTGGTTTCTCTCAGCCTTTGCCTGTGTCCCAGTGTCTCCACCTCCTATGTCTATATTTGGCTGCAAGCTCTCTGCTGCCCTCATCAGGCCATGAAGCAGGTAGTACAGACCAGGATGGCAAACAGTGATGATCACATTGAGGAGGAGCAACATTAAGGGCCAACATGGGCAGTGAGGATCGGGATTTCACAGAGGAGGACTCAGAGCTGGGAGACCTGAGTGGGGGCAGAAAGGTCACCCTGCTGGAGGAGGATGGGCTGTCCGAGGAGACTTGGTATGACAGACTGGAGGGAAGTGCCAGTCTCATTTCAGGTGACATCCCTGTAACCTCTGATTGTCCCCAAGTCGGGGAAACCCAGCGATGAACACGATGCCCGCCCTGATCATAGTGAAGGTAATGAAGAGACAGTAAGGGCCACATACACCTGGGCAATGCCATGTAGTTAAACTAGTTCCTTTTTATTTATAACTAGTTTCTCTCCCAATTAATAACATTGGGATCAATCATCAAAAATACAGGCCAGGTGGCAACTCTATACAGCCTACTTGTGGCCCCAACTCCTTCATACCCACAGCTCACACTGCCTTTATAAACAGCATATATTACATAGATGTAGCACCTATTTGGCTGTATTTAGACAAATACCCACTAGCACGATAAACCATAGGCTACATGCGACCCTCTTTCACCAGGTAGGGCTTTTGCTAAGTGGAAAACACGTGTTACAGTTGTTGAACTACAACTCACTACTGCCGTGTTCTTTGCAAACAGGTAGAACAGGCTTTATTTACAATACAAAGCCCCACAGGGTTGGTAATACTCACAACTGAGGTAGATACACACATGCCAGGTACAGTCAAGGATTAGCAGACACAGCATGGACAGACACCATAGGAGCAATAGCACTTTCCAGGATATCAGTGCCTCCTGTGAACTGAACCCCACACCGCAGACATGGATCAGGGTTAGCACCTTGCCTAAATTCCCTATCCGTATTGTGGTCCCTGAACTCCAGAAAAAGTAGAGCCTGGGGGAGAACTACTCCCTCTATCCTCCTTGATGGAGCTTGAGCTGCTTGTACTAGCTAAATCTCTCTGACTCACTCTCACTAGAAAGTGCTATGACAAGCAATATCCTGTCCACTGGCTTCACCTCGTTCACAGGGTCCCTGTACCCCGAATTCTCTAAAGGGGTTGTCCCTTTAGGGCCTAACACTTCTGGGGCCTTGTTGACTCCCAGGCTCCAAGGAATCACTGCTCAGATCAACTGCTGCAGGCCAAAGAGGAAGTGCCCCTCCCTGCAAGCACTTTTGTTACAGCACTGCAGGAGGCAGCCACACCCTATAACCAATAGGAATGATACCAATGTGTTACATGGGATTTAACCCAGCAACAGGGAAAAGGAAGGCAGGGAATGAAGGCATAAGGGCCATTACACTTATGGGTCCCTACATATATATTACAGACTTTGGAGGCGTCGGCACTCACGTCACTCGGTTCAACTTTAATAAATATTATTTAATTTTTAAGTCCTGAGAGTGCTGACCTTCTTTACGAGATATATTTATTCGTATACATATATTTCAGCTGTGTGTCACTATCTCTTTGTCTCATCATTTAGAGTAATGATACACTTAGGGATGTCACCTAACTGCTACTTTACTGGCCAATAACAACCATGCTGAAGTCACAGAAATGTTGGCACACTGGGCAATTTCAAACTTTTTTCCACCCTCGCTTTATAGCTCAATACAAATGGGCTAACTGCTTAAAATAATCATACGTTATTAGGACTCAGTTCTGGATTCGGGCCTTTTCAGCAGGATTTGCAAATAGGGTTGCCACCCGGCCGGTATTTTACCGGCCTAGCCGGTAAAACACCAGCCAAGGCCGGGGCCGGTATTACAAATTTACCGGCAATGTAGCTCGCTGTGGCTCCGCCCCTGTGACATCATTCCCTGCCCCTTTTTACCGTCACACCCACCCCACCCCGGCTGGTAAAAAATTTTTACAAAAGGTGACAACCATATTTGCAAATGTAAATTAGACGTGGGAAGGGAAATCAAGGAAGTAAAAAAACATTTTCGCCCACGTTTTCCTTTCCCACCCCTAATTTGCATATGCAAATTAGAATTTGGTTCGGTATTTGGCCGAATCTTTCACAAAGGATTGAACCAGATCCCAAAAAATTGATTCATTGCATCCCTATACACTATAATGACAGTAAATACTCTGTTCTGTCGCTAAAAAAACAATAAGGGGCAGAATTAAAAATAATTCGAAATTCCACCTTGGGAATAGTGGGGAGGTAAAATCCTATGAATTCGACTATCAAATTCTAAGGATTTTACCGTAATTCGATTGATCAAACAAATATAGAAAATTCAATCGATTGTTCGAATATTCGAATGTGAATCGAATATTCGAACCATTTTTAAGCGATCGATCGAATTTTTTATATTCGATCTTAGGGAATGATCCCCATTTCGGTAGGTTTAATCTGGCGAAGTAGGTGGTCGAATTAAAATTTAAAGGGGAAGTATTAGACCATCGAATTTAGAATATTTGAATAAAATTAAATTCGAACATTCAAATTATTCGAATTCGAATATTCGATGGTCGAATTTGCATATTTGAAATTCAAATTCAAATCTTTTTGAAAATTCGATCGAATTTCGAATCACTCATGTGAATTCATGTGAATTTAGTAAATCTGCCCCTAAATGACTGTTGTGTGACTTGGAAAATTTACAGTGAAACCGCAGTTTAATTTTGCACAATTTTCCTAAAAATGGTAAAATGGAGGTTCTGCTGTAAATGTACAAAACACTTGGGCAATAAATTTACCAGTTGTGCATTTATCCGTATGGGTATTGCTGGGAATACTGCAGAATGACAGTTAAAGGGGTTGTTCACCTTTTAGTTAACTTAAATTAGTTAAATGAGCCACACTCTATCTTTTTACTATTATATACTCAACGCTCTTTTTGGGGTTAGTCTTTTCAGTATAATGCAGAGAGTGCTATTCTGAGACAATCTGCATATTAACCTAGCAACCATGCACTGATTTTAATAAGAGACTGGAATAGAAAGATAAGTAATAAAAGGTAGCCGTAACCATAAATGTGTTGCCTTATAGAGCATTTGTTTTTTTGATGGGGTCATTGATCCCCACCTGAAAGCTGGAAAGAGTCAGAAGAAGGAAAATAAAAAAAAAAAACGTTAAAAAATAAATAATGAAGACCAATTGATATGTTGCTTGGGATTGGTCATTCTATAACATACTGAAAGTTAACTGAAAGGTGAACCACTCGTTTAAAGTAGTTGTGCTTTGAAAAATGTGCTTTTGGGGTGGGCGATATTGGTCTTATTAGATTATTTGGTCCTCAGGGATACATGGCAGATGGAACCAATTATTTGATTCAATACCTGAGAAAGACGTCACTATGAAAAGGAGAAGGTCCCATCACAGATCTCTCAAAAGAGTCTCTCTCTTCATTAACAGACTACAACTGGAAATGGAAGAAATCATATACATTAGTCAACTGCTGGAGTTTTTAAATCAATCGTTCAAAGAGAGCTGTAGGTGCATAAATTCAGGCCTAAGGGCGATACTGATGTGCTCCAGGTAACAGCACTAGGGATGGGGGAAGTTGACCCGTTTTGTGGATGGCCATTAAAGTCTATGGGCGTCAAAAATTTTTTGACATGCAACGCCATTCAAGACTATGGGCGTCATCCCGCAGTCAAAATGGCAAAAAAAACACCCATCCCTAAACAGCACCAAGCTTTCATTTGATATATGCTTTATTTACTTACTCTCATATACAGTATGCATTATAGGGAAACGCTTTCCTTTCAGCAAATATGCCTTTGTATTTTTCTGTATTTATTTTATATAAAATGCAATGATCTTGTTTTTGTCTTTTTTTTTTTAGAAAAGTTCTCTATTTTTTTGCTACAGAAAATATCCATCTTGACTATTTTATATTTAAATTGTATTTAATTACAGACTAAATATTCACTGGCGACTCCTGTATATTCACTCTATGAGAGGAATATGCCTGTTCATTATGATTAGCTCCACTTTATTGATGTATTGATTTTTACATATTACTGTTAGTGATGGGCAAATTTACCCAGTTTTGCTTCGCCGAAAAATTCGAGAATTTCAAGCAAATTGGCGTCAAAAACGACGAGCGACTCGTTTTTTTTCTCAAATTTTCGCCAGGCGAATTTTCGCTGGCGTTTCGCAAATTTATTTGCCAGCGGCAAATCACTATTTACTATTCTAATGCTGAAGACTTTTATGTTTCTGGAGTACTGTATAATTTTTCTATTGTTAAAAAATAAACTTGTTAATTTTATAGTAAATTAAAATGCTATTTATATTGTACTGCACCGATGGTTATGTTTCCAAGTCTGTAGAATTTCTATTTCTGCACAGTCTTGCTTCCATGTGAGGTCTCAATAAAGCAACTTTTAATTAAAGTTATTTAATTGTTTTCTTATACAAGCAGCTGTTATTTAGTAGAAACCATTATGGGTTTGTGATTGGTATTAACATAATGGTAATACATTGTTGGTTATTGAAAAACATAAGTAGTGAGAATTCAGAGGCTGGCTCATTGCCCATTTCTTCTTTTCTGGGGTAAAGTTAAACTCTATAGTAGTCTCCTAATAGTGAGGACTGGCCTTCTCCCCTTTCCCATTTCCCCAGTGTCCAATATAATGTATACACAGTATATATAGACAGGGTCACTGTGGCTGGAGTCTGACATTGCCCATTGTTAATGTGGGCACTTCTAAACATACTGAATTATTAAAAATGTTAAGGTTTGTTTAAAAAGGTTAGAGAATTCCAATATTGAATCTGGTATTGGATAATAATTTCAAGGGGAGTATGGAAAACCCAAGGTTTGCTTGCTTTTTCTGCAGTGATCTTTGCACTTGGGGAGCTCTATTCAGGCAAGAACTCCCTTAATTGCAGAAAAAAAACAAACACAGGGAAAAAGGAATAGATTGAGATTAAGGACATAATTCAGGCCAGATAAGAGACATTACAATAGAATAACAGCCAGTGGCTGGCACTATTTCTGTACACAAAAATAACTTTATCATTAAATGATAGGAAAGAAGTAAGGAAAGACCACTTGGGGCAGAGATGCAGTATATTTTTTCTGAGCAGAGAGAGATCCCATAATATACTCATCAAAACCCTAAAAAGGCCCTCAGTTATGTCCAAAGCTAGAATGGGAAGTTCACATAAATTTATACACCAATATCACTGCCATTGCTGAACATCTGGAAAATAAGTTAGAAAGGTGACTGTAAACTCCCCCAGACCCTCAAGACATATTGCTATTGTAATTTGAAGTCCAAGGTTGGGTTAAAGCAGGGCATACACAAGTCAATAAAAGCAGCTGACTGTCTTTTCTGATCAAGTTGGGATCTTATTGGTCAATGCATAGGGCCCACTGGTGGATCTTCCCAACTGATATCAATCCGAAAATTGGGCAGGTGTGAAAATCCTTTAAGAAGAGGACGGCATCTGTCGATTAATGTTCTCCTTGTCTAATGGGTCTCTGTAGGCTAGGGCTAGAAGACACGATTTGCCTTAGTTTGTGCCTAGTTTGTGGTTGGCACAAACTGGGCCAAGTTCCCCTTGTTTGAAGAGGTCACCAGAATAATACCACCTTGGACGAATTTGCAATGAATTCACAAATTCCCGAAACACCAGTGAAAATTCGCCTGCCTGAAATTTGCTGGCATTAAAAAAAATTAGTCAAACGCCGAAAATGACGCAACGCGCATCAAAACCGTGCCGCGAATTTTTCGCCAATTCGTGAATTTCGCTGGAAATTCGAGAATTTTTCGGTGAAGCGAAACGGGATAGATTCGCCCATCACTAACCACCTTTAGAAAAGACAGGCACCCTTGCAGTGCAAGCAAGCTCAGGAAAAGGGCTTAACTACTGTATTAATGCTGTATTAAATCTTCCAGCATCAAAAATGTAGATGACAGCACCATATAGGAATATATATTTTAAGAGCCTTTGTTAGCTTCTCATGGCTTTGATCTGAAAAGGTGTATTAAATCTTCCAGCATTCTACTGGGTATTGCAAGTTAGCAAGAGCTGAACGGCTACTGGTTTTATAAAATGGAAACACCTACATTTTGACCATGCTGCCTTTTAGCAAGTTCTGTTTAAGGATTACATAACAGTTTTTCATTATTTACAAATGTGCTTTTTCTCTGTAATTATAAAGCAAGATGATAGCAAAGTTGCATAAATCAAAATTGGTGATAAAATAATATTATTTATTTGTTTTGTGGTTTTATTGTTAAGGAAAGGCGCTCCATTTCGCTTATCCAGAAAACCCCAGGTCAAATGCATTCTGGATTTAAGGTCCCATACCCTATATATTGTGTTATATACATGGTACAGGTATGAAACCTGTTAGCCAGGATGCTAGGGACCTGGGGTTTTCTGGATAACAGATCTTCATACTGTCTACTAGAAAATCGTGTAAACATTAAAAAACCCAAATAGTCTGGTTTTGATTCAAATAAGGATTAATTAGTTTGGACCAAGTATAAGGTGCTGTTTTATTATTAAAGAGAAAAAGGAAATCAATTAAAAAAATTTGGATTATTTGGATGAAATGGAGTCTATAGGAGACAGCCTTTCCCAGGCCCGGATTTGTGGAGAGGCCACCAAGGCCCGAGCCTAGGGCGGCAGGATTTTAGAGGGCGGCATTTGCCAAACCACACCCACATTGGTTCAGAAATGTAAATTTCCTGTGTGCCAATTCCCATTGCTCTGTCCTGATGATGAAAATTTGAGCAAATAAAAGGGAGGAGACAGGGGCGACAAATGACAGCAGGCCTAGGGGCGCCCGCTAGGTAAATCCGGCCCTGGCCTTTCTGTAATTCAGAGCTTTCTGGATAATGGGTTTCCAGATAACATATCCTATTACCATGGTACTTTATTATCATGCACATGGAAACCATACATTTCACCACTAGAGGCTGCAAAATACAAGTCTAATGCTATAGCAGACACATTCAATATTTTATTAATGCATAAAATGTAATACTGTTATTGTAAAATAATTACCTTACTGAGATGCAAGTGATTTTGCTATTGATTCAAGGACCATTTAGTGCCTTTAAGGGCAGGAAATCTCTAAAAACATCAAGAGTTTTACTAACTGGGGATAGAAACTACTGTATATATTAGAAAATAAAATTGTTACAAAGAGTATTAAATAAAGATAAATATTTTATAAAACCTTATTTGAAAGGACCAACACAACCAGTCACGTTTTATACTTTTGCAAACTTCAAAATGCACACTTATCTGAATGTACACAATCTACCACTAGAGGTCAGAAAATACAAAGTCTGATGCTCTTGCCAATAAGCACACAATACATTCTGTACGCTATACTGCTCTATTTGTTCAGTATTTATCTCTCCTGGAATTACTGATTTGGCTTTTCTGTTATCTTCATTAGTACAAAGTGGATTTGGGGTTTAATTTATTAAACTTGTAGAACCTTACTGGGGTCAAGTGCAGTAGTGATGTGCAGGTCGAGAATTTCTCAACCCTAACCCACCCCTCCTGATCCGCAGCTGGCCTGTTGCTGCCTCTCTATTCATAGACCACCCCACAGTGACGTCACAAAAGGGGCGGGCGCAAGTCTATACATTTTAGCACCGGAAGTACTAGGTCATGGGTGGGTAGGGCAGGAGCAGAACTTGACCGGGATCCATCCGCAACCCAAAGATTTTGTGCAGGAACCCACACGATCTGTAGGTCCCCCGGGTTTTAGGCCAGCCTTTACATCACTAAAATGCAGGGGCTATAAAATGGATGCAAGGACAAGTGTCTATTAACACAATTCATGAAGGTACTTGCTTCCATGTTGCTGTCAGTTGGCCCAAACTGCCTCTCTTTTGCAATTGTGCTTATTGCCATTTGGGAACACTGTAAATCACCATCTTTGACCTGGCAGTAATGCCAAACCAGGTTGCTTCAATATGCACACTAGACTTTCTGCCCAGTAAATCAGCTTTAAATTACAGTTGTTTCTTTTTAATAGACCCAGTTCTCATAAGGTAACTTTTGGTGCATGGGTGACTCAGGAGGAAATTCAAAAGAGACTAAAACAAGGGTCCAAAACTGTAGAGTATTCATCCCAATGTACTATACAAGCTTAGTTCTGTGAGTGTCAAACCTCTTTGCATTAATTTTTCAAGTCTGGCACTGAGATATTGGCTAATTGCTCATGTGTTGCTGCTTTTCAAAAAGTTTTCAGCCTGAAAACTATAGAACTGTAATTTTGGCACCAGTGGTAGGATTTTTTTTGGAAGGGGTAATGAGTGATAAGCTATATATTGCAAATTATAATACAGGTATGGAACATGTTAAACTGAATACTCAGGGCCTGGGGTTTTCCAGATAACGGATTTTTCCATAATTTGAATCTTTATAATTTGTCTACCAGAAAATCATTTAAACATTGAGTAAACTCAATTAGCAGGGTTTGCTTCCAATGGGGATTAATTATATCTTATTTTGGATCAAGGTACTGTTTTATTATTACAGGAAAAAAATGAAATAATTTTTAAATATTTGGATTATTTGGATAAAATGGAATCTATGGGAGACAGTCTCTCTGTAATTCTGAACTTTCTTTGTAACAGGTTTTCAGATCGCAGATCCCATGCTAGGCGTTTGTGCCAGCATGGTTTTATGCCTAAAAGATCTAATCAAACTAATTTTATTGCCTTTATGGGGAAGTGAGAAAGAACCTGGACTCAGGGATGGCAATGGATGCGATCTAGTCAGATAAAGCATTTGATACAGAGAAGCATTAACACAGAGAAACATTAACACAGAGAAGCTTGCTAAGAAGGAATATTGGCCTGGAACATATTTGTAATTGAATAGAGAACTGACTGAAGGATAGATTGCAAAAATGGGTAGTAAATGGTGCATTTTTTTATTGGATCAGTGAGCTTAGTGGAGTGCCATGAGGGCTCTTTACTCTTTGCTTTTTAACTTCTTTTCAAATGAGGTGGGCATTGTATGTATTGTCTCTATTTTTGTTGATAATAGTAAACTATGCGCAACTATAGTTTCATGCAGGATGCTGCTACTACATTAGAAAACCAGGTAGTGAACTGGCATATGGGGTTCAATATTGATAAATGCCAGGTTATGCAGTTCGGTAGAAAAAGTTTCAGGTAGTGAGTTGGGGTAACCTTAATTTAGAAGTTGTGTAGCTCTAGGCTTCTAGGTATTATTCAGTGGCTACTGAAGCACATAAAGCACTTGCATTGAAAAAGGCAATAACTTAAGGGCTGAAAATTTTGCCCTTTTATAAGTTCCTGGAAAGGCCTCACCTTGAGTATGCAGTGCAGTTTTGGGATCCAGTCCTTAAAGGAGAACCAAACCCATACTTTAAACTTAAAAAAAAACCTCCCCCTCAAAGACCCCCACTCCCCCCAGCCTACTTGCTAGCCTGGGCAAATGCCCCTAACTTTTTACTCACCCCTCACGTCAGACTCAGCCATTGGAGTTCATGGCAGCCATCTTCTTCTTCAGTAATCTGCATGTATTGAACAGCGTTTCAGTGTGCAGTTGGAGCAAATTTTGGACAACTGTGCATGTGCCAAAACTCACGGGAATCGCTGTAGAGACAAAAGAAGACACAAAGATCACCAAGGTAGAAGAAGATGGCTGCCATGAACTCCGATGCCTGAATCTACCTCGAGTGGTGAGTAAAAAATTAGGGGCATTTGCCTGGGGTAGCAAGTAGGCTGGGGGGAGCGGGTATAGGGGGGAAGGTTTTTTTACTGTATGTGTTTGGTACTCCAAAGGACAAAAAATTTACTGAATGGAAAGCAGAGATATTAAATTAAAATGGTAAAAGGGATGGAAGAGGGCAGACTGGAAAAAGTTTGGGTTTGTTTTCTCTGGAGAAAAGGCACTTGTAATGGGATGTGATTACGCTTTACATGTACTGTATATCTGAGGACATTATGGAAAGATAACAGGGGATCTTTTTTTCCATAGAAATATCAATGCACCAGAGGCCACCTGAGGAACAGAGCTTTCAGCTGAAGCAAGTGATGTTGTAATGACCAATTTTGTTAATGCCTTTAAACAGTGGGGCGTAACTATAGAGGAAGCAGACCCCACAGTTGCTGTTTCCTCTATAGCTAATAAGAAAACCTCT
>CM044444.1:22492500-22523971 GCA_024363595.1 Xenopus borealis
GGCTGCAGAATTTAGAAGTTTAAAAACAATAGAAAGCTGAGGTAATCCGATTTTTAATAAATAAGCACAATACAAATTTGAATTTTCCTAAATGTGCCTCATCATCTGCTATTACATGCTCCACTAACAACTGTTTTTTGTTTATTATACCATTTCTTATTAAATATACAAATCTGCATGCATTTAATCATTCAATGTTTCCAGTGGTCTGTCAGGAAAATCATTGAAGAACGATCTGCTTAATCTGGAATGCCATTTCACATGGACTTATTTCAAAGATGAGACTGATATTGACAATATAGATGACAGGCTTCATGATCAAGTCACATTTTACCTTCTATACTCAGACATAGGCTTCATAATTTATTGGCCTATATAAGTTATTTAAAAGGAGAAATCCAAGAAGCAATCAGACAGCTTCAGAGAGCAGAACAGCACCTGCAAGAAACATAGTCTGCTGATCTGGATATCAAAAGAGCTGTGACCTACAGTAATTATGCCTGGCTGTACTATAATTCAATATCGCTTAGAAAATCAAGATAACAGATTTTACGCAAACAACTTGTCAGTTGTGAATGTTTAGAGTTGCTCAACGTGCTGTGGCATTAGATGACAAGGATACTTTGGTTAAGGCTTATCTTGCCTTGAAATATCTCTATTTGGGTCAAGGTAAAGAGGGAGAAAGGATTATGGAGGAGGCTCTTAGACAAACTCCAGACTCACCATATAAACTTCAATATGCTGCTAAATTTTACAGAATAGAAAGAAAGATTGATTATGCTATTACCTTTCTGAATAAAGCTCTAAACCTAACTCCCAATTCAAGTTCTCTTCACTACCAGATTGGGCTTTATTACGAACAAAAGATGAAAACATTAATAAAATCAGAATGGGGCATAAGGGAATTAGTTTCTTTGGCTACATCTCATTTTGAAAAAGTTCTTGAATTTAAAAAAATATTTGTTGATGCATGTATTCATTTGGCAAAAATGTATGGGAAACAAAATCAAATTTTAAAAGCTGAAGATAAATTTCAAAAAGGGATAAATCTGGAAAATCTAACATGTGAAGACAAACAAGAGATTCATTTCCATTACGCAGTTCTTAAGCAAACTCAAATTAATGAATATGAAACCATAAGGCATTTTAAAGAAGTGTTATTGATACCAAATAAAACAAGGTTTAGATCTTATTCCAAAACTGATTTGGAACAGTTGGCTAAACGGAGAATAAGACAAGACTTATTAGATGCAACTGGATTTGGACTGTAAGGGTTCATTCATCAGCTAGAGGGAGAAATTGGCCAAGCAATTGATTACTATGAGAAAGCACTGGAACTAGATCCATATAATAAGCATTATTTGAGTGCATTGTGTTTCATGCGACTCAATTTGACCACAGGCTGAAGATAAAATTATATTTTGAATGCCCCTATAAGCTTACCCAGGCCATCTGCAGTAGTTTGCAAGTACAGGGGTAATTTATAAAAATTCTAAATATTCTCACAACAAAGCAGTGGAACGTGATCCAGATATTAAGGATTATATGAGTGCATTGAGTTACCTAAAACTCAGTGAATAACAATTGAAATATCTGGGAAAACCCCTATATGCTTCTCCCAGATCATATGCAAGTTTTATTCTACACTGTTTTATGTAGAAATATTTTTTTTTCTTAGCTGCTTATACGGGTAAAAAAAAGTAATAATAAAAATAAATCAGCATATATAAACTATTATATTATGGAGTTATTTATACTTATAAGGGTTACATTCCATACAGAGTTTATATCTCAGCTTATTTAAAAATAATTCCATCATAGGACTTAATCTATACCAGTTAATTAATTGGAAATCTGGAGATGTAGGCCATATCTGTGGGATAGGACCTTTGCAGAGTTTATCAATAACCGTTCAAGCAGCTAAGCATAACTTAAATATCAACAATATCATCTCATGATAGTTGTATAGCAATACACCTTTAATTAGGTATTGGTTGAGATATATTTCCATATATTTGATTCCAAGATTTCTCCTCTATTGGACTTCCTAGGTCTTCTCAGAGAACAACTTTTTTATCTCATACATCAACAGTCAACAGGGAAACACCATCTCAGCTCAGTAAAGGTGGTAAAAGACATAACAATTTTGTCCTTTCCTGGAAAAGATCTTTCAAGTAACGTTAGTTCATTTCAACACACATGTGTACAGCTTGTCAGGGTCCGGAGACTTAGTTAGGACTTGCAGACTAAAGAGGAAACACCAGTCCAACACAGTTCAAGGTATCCAATGGAGGTGAAGAAGTAGTCAAGTCCAGTCAATTGGGTCAATGCAGACAGAAAGGTTCAAAGTCAAAATAACAGGCTGAAATCAAACACAGGAATCAGTAATAGCAAGGAATAAAATGCACCCAGGAACGCACAAAGTAGAACCAATTATTGGGCAAGGTCTGCAATCTTCTGGCATCTTACATAGGCCTATCTTGCACCAAATGAGCATGATCATGTCATGACGCTGATGTCACAACATTGCGTCCTTCTTATTAGCTGCTTAAAAATAGGAGATATCACAGATGAGTACTTATCTAGTAAGTAAAAAAAAGGAATTCATAATTTAGCTTTAAATAAGATTCCATGAATTATAAAGTATATATATTTAGTAGTTGTTTATTTGTATTTTGTCTTGTTGTGTTGTATGCGTTTGAAGCACAGTTTGTATGGAAGGTTGCTGATGTATGAGATAAACAAACTGTTCCCTCACTGAGCTCTCTGTTCAGTTTCCAGTTTCGTTTCTTACTAAACCAGCCTGAAGCCCTGGCTGCCTTTCGTTTTTCTGTCTTCCCATCCTTGTTTTATCACTGTTCTGCCTTGATGGAAACTGAAACAATCAGTGCTCCTCAGGAGCAACCCCCCACCTTAGCCTGAGAACAAAGAATTAGCTGTTGTTATGTAAGCACATAATGCATCCTGATAGGTACTGTGATCCCTACAATTGCCATTTGCATGAGTACTACATTACACTGCCAAGGGACTTTCCTAGTGACAATAACTCTCTAGTAACCTTAGAAACCTGTACATAAAGTGTCTCTTCAATTAGCAGAAAAACTAAAATTCAAATAAAAAAACCAAGCAGAGCATGCTTAATAGGAGACTAACAATGGCAGACTTGAGAACTCATTTACAGGTGCAAGCATATTTGAGCTATATCACATTTCCCTGCAGTGAATTGTAAGTTTAACTCACTTGACCCGCAATGTGGATCACCAGCTATTTTATCGGGGGGTGGTGTAAATTATATTTTGCAACATTACACCCTGATCCCTCCCAGTGTGCTGAAACTGCAAGATCACTTTTATTATAGAGCCGAGGTGACATACCTTCTGAAATGTCCATGAGGACTTTCCATATGTCGGTCAAATAAGTAGAACAATACGAGTAAGATTAAATAAACATAAAAGCTGTATTCTTAATCTTGACCAAGAAAGTGATAAGAAAGGTTAACAATTATTATTGAAATTTCTCTGCAGCCCATCATTTCTATTAACATAGACATTCTCCAGCACCACTGGGGTTCACAGAACTCTAGCAATGGAAAACACAAGGTTAATGAATGTCCAATTAGTCAGAATGATAAAAGGAGATGTGGAAAAGCTGATATATTATGATTTCTTATGTACGTCAAGAATCTTTAAAATTTGGCATAGTTTAAGTGCTCACATAATCTAGAGAGTCATTTAATACAGGACAAGGTTCAGAAAAGATCAATAAAGTGCAATAATATACAGGCTTCTATACAGTATCTACAGTTAAAGGGCAAGGAAAGGCAAAGAAATAAAATCCCATTTTTACTTTCTTTAATGAAAAAGAAATCTATCTCCAATATACTTTAATTAAAAAATGTGTACCGTTTTTATAAGAAACCTGACTATAGGCAGTGAAATTCTCCCTTCATTTAGTGCTGTGGATAGGAATTTGCAGACGGTCCCTAACTTCTGGCAGGGAAACAATCATACTTATGAACAGCAGGGGGAGCCCCTGCCTTACTTACCAGCCATGCAGAACTCAAGCAGCTTTGTTTTTGATAATTTATGACGATCCCTAAGAAGCCCAGGCCACACTGAGCATGTGTGTGTAGTCTAGTCTTGCAAAGATGTATAACAAAGTTACAAGATGACAGACCCCTGTGGCCAACTTTGAAAGCATAAATCATTTGTTTGATTAGGCTTGTGGTGCAGTAAGTTCATGTTTATGTTTAGTATACAAAATACAGTATTTCTAGCCTTATTCTATTTTAGCCTTTAATAGGCTTTTCATTTATCTAGTTTGGGGGGCACACGACTGTAGGGAAACTAGTGTGGAGTGAATAGGTCTAAAAAGGGAAAAATAGCTTATACAGTATAAGCTTTACATTAGCAGTAGTGCACTTTTTTAAACTTGAGCAAATGGATCTTCCTTAGGTAACTGGCTTAATGATAAAGAGTAGAGAAGTGGATTATATTTAAGCTTTTCCAGACTTCAATGATCAGCACCTAAACATATTATAATGCCCCGGGCAAAGTGCCTGGTGTTGTATTTTAATATGACAGAAATGTTAGGTTCATATGCTTGTCTTCCTATATAATTTTACACTAAGGATATATGATTTTCACCCACAAAAAGTAAGTCACTTTTGGATTTGAACAGATACTGACTTAAATTGAGCCTGGACCCAAAGTCCCCCCTGGGCCTGACTAGATATTAACAAGATCGAATTTAAATTTAAAGGGGAAGTATTCGACCATCGAATATTCAAATCAAATTCGAATCATTCGCATTCGAATATTCGATGGTCAAATTTGCCTAATTTGCATATTCAAAATTCTAATTCGAATATTTTTGAAAATTCGATCGAATATTCGAATCCTTCATGTGAATTAATGTGAATTTAGTAAATCTGCCCCCTAGTTTATTTTTCCGTTACTTACTTTAATTCACACCTATATACTTACTTATTTATACCCATACCAACACATAATATATACACTTTCTAAGAATGCACTTATACATATAATTTCACTTTGCCTTCACTATTTTTACATTTTTATATTGTTTTTGAAAAATGGGTGTTGGTTTGTGCAATCACTCTCTTTTAAAAGCTGATGGTTTGTTGTGGGGGAGGATTTAGCCTTTAAAATGAAACCAGGGTTCCGCAGACATTTACTTCAATTGAGTCTACTTTGCAGAGGCACTAGATCCTTTATAATATGACCAGAGGTAAACAAGTTAGGGACCACCGTATGGGGTTTACATTGGTACGTGGTATGGTTAGGGTTGCCACCTTTTCTTGAAAAAAATACCGGCCTTCCTATATATTTCCTATTGATAACATTGGAATCAACCATCAAAAAAACCGGCCAGGCTGGAAAAAAACCGGCCAGGTGGCAACCCTGGCTTATCAACTTTATGATCATAACAAAAAACCCTGTTTTGGAAACATATGCACTTGCATTTATACTGAATTACTTATGAAACAGGGGACCAGGGAAGTGCATTGCAAAATAACACTTCCATTATACTTAAATATACTTTAACGTGGCTTTTGAGTGCTCCCACAGTCCCCTATTATTGTATGTAACATTTATAACTTAACTTATTTCTGCCTCTGCAATTATTTTCTCTTAAAGATTTCAGTTGGATTAGTTGTAAAATTTCTATAAATTCCAACATCCTCTAAAGGTTTTTCCCATTCTGCTCCATAATTTTCCATAATCCCTTTAACCCCACCCTTATCTGCAGGTTTTATTACAATCTTATTATTCTTAGTTCTTTTAAATTTACTGCTTCCCCTTTAGTAAGATTTTTTTATATATATTTTTGTGTTACAGTTGGAGAGACTAATCTCTCATGTACATCAATAGCTTTTCCCTTATCTAGTGAGGGTATAAAAGTAGATCTCTTTTTAGTCTTTTTATCTGTTGTCCTTTTATAATCATGATTTCTAATTTCCATACTATTACTTAGAAAGTATTTTTTTAAAGCATTTTTGAGCATTGATGAAGAGACTAAAACTATTTGGTTTGTTTGTAGTGGCAAAGGTAAGTGCTTTACACAAAACCTTCTGTTGGTTACCATTCAGGGTGTGTGAACTCAAATAAAAAATTCCCCCTTCATTGATATTTGTAATTCTCTTATTCTTTTTTACTTTCTTTGTTTGTCTCTTATTTTTCTTTCTCTGGCTGTCTCCACTGTCTTTGTGGGCTTGCCACTCTCATCTGATCTAATTCCTGCCCCTTGTCTCTTTCTCCCAACCTGTTCTTTCTCTCCTCCCTAAAAAATGTTGCTGGGTATCTCTTACTTACTTTTGTATAGTATTCTTTTTATCCTTTTTTGGAAGATAAGGAGTAAAAATAGTTACAATACTCTGATGCAGTCTTGGGGGATCTTTTCTGATATTTCTCCTGTAACCTTTCTCAAAACCTTTACAAGGGACTTTACTAACCTTTGACCAAGAGTCTCTCTTATAGTCTACCTAATCTCTCAAATATGTATTTTTTTCTTTTCTATAATCTCTACTTTCATCTTATTCAACCTTCTTCAAGACACAAGAATGGTTCAATTTCTTTCTGCATTATTTCTATCTGCTGATTTAAATCCTCCAAATCGCTTGTATGTTTCTGTATTATAAGCTTCATCAGGTTCCTCCAAAATCCTGTTCCATTCACTCATAAATACCTAATCTCCCATACTAAGGGGCAAATTCACTAAAGCGCAAAGCGTCTAACGCTAGCACTAATTCGCCAGCGTGACATCAATTCGCAACTTCGCAAATTCACTAACATGGACTGTGGCGAATTTTCACTAGCAAAGTAGATAGACTTGCGCAACTTTGCACCCTTACGCTAGGCGAAGTTGCGCATTGACGAAGGGACGTAACTACGCTAATTCACTAAGGTAAAAATGTTTGTGAACGTTACCTCATACGCTAGACGTTACTTCGCCAGGTCAGACCAGATGAATTTCAAAACAATAGATAGGAGTTTGAAAAAAAACGCTGGCGTCTTTTCCCTTTCATAGGGTGATAGTCTGAAAAAGAGCAAAATTTTTTGGGGTTACCTCCATCCTAACATATGGCAACTCAACTATATAGGGGGCACATGTTTAGGGCAATAGGACAATTTTATTTATTAAAGGTTTCCTGGGCTTGTGTAGTGGAATGAAGTGGCTGTAACATATACTTCTATTATACGCTTAAGTTAGCGGCGTATGCAAATTAGGCATCGCTAGTGTAAATGCGCTTTGCCTGGCGAACTAACGGTAGCCCTACTTCGCTAATGTTCGCTGCCCTGAGCGCAAATTCGCATCTTAGTGAATTTGCATAGTGCTGGTGAAATTTTGCCTGGCGAAGTGTGGCAAACGTTAGCGAAGCCAACGCTAGCAAATTTTCACTGCTTAGTGAATTTGCCCCTAAAAGTGTTTTTTTTATTTTGTATTCTGTCTATAGGAACAATTCGGGGAGCAACATATACCCTTTATATGTGAATTAAACACAGGGCGTCTGTGAGTATAATAAACTACCAAAAATGGAGCAAAAACCGTGTGGGTACCTACCTCTGCTCTAATAATAATAAAAACTTTCTTTTCACTACTCAGCATAAATGCACTAAAATTTATGGTGTTATGAGTATCAATTAAAAATAAGTTCGCTTGCACATTTTTTGAGATGGGTTTTATAACACTGATGTATGAATGTAATCACATGGAGGCGTAACCTTATTAAGAACACAGCACCATATTTTCTTGTTTTTTTTCCTTTTTTTGAGCTATGACCAGTAGCTTCTTTTGAATCTTAAATTTTATCGGAGGTTGGAGAGAACCTTTGCCATTACTAGACTGGAGAGTACACTTGGTTTGGGACTTTAATTTTCACAGAGTTAACATGCTTGCAGCAAAGTTGTGTTTAAATATATGTCAAATATGTGACTCCAATATGTTATTAATAACAAGAAGAACAGGATCACTGACCAGGACCAACAATTACAAATATAAACAAAGTCAGTATAAAAATCTAAGAAAGTAAAATGTGCATTTGAAAGCTGGAAAGCAGCAGAGGAACACAACAAAGTCAAACACAATGAAGACTAATAAAACAATTGCTAAATATATGACATGCAAAAAAGTGAACTTAAAAAAAACATGAAAACAGTTTATGCTTTTTTACCCAGGTTTCCACTGATATTTTTTAAACCATGACAACACACTGCAAGAAGCAGAGAGAAGAGGCAAATAGAATAAACAATGTGTTTATGAAAGATGGGAACTGTTTGTTTGGTTTAGAAGGGAAGGTGACTTGCTCCTTACATGATTATATCATTACAGTTAACACTCCCAGTAATACAGTACAAGTTGCCTTATAGAAATCAAAAAGAATTTAAACAAAAGAGCCACTGATTTAACCTTAAAGCCTAAACCCCAAAGTGGCAATAAAACTGCAACCTAGATAAATTACTAGTAATAATGAATTACTAATTATATATGCAATTTCTAGGCAGAAAGGCTCTGATCCAGTGCTGGGCCCCCTCAAGTAATCACTAATTAACGCTGCTGTTAGTAGGGAGTATTTTCTAAAATCATTGCCCGTACATTAAAGATGCACCTCTCCCCCATTCTGATGGTAAATAGAATGTACCCCTTTCACTTTAATTTTTGTTGCTGAAATTGAGGCTAATCATTGATTAGTTTGGAATTGGAATAAATGTAATGTTATGTAGTGTGTAAAAGGCTTTAAACTGAGATAAATGAAGAAAGGAAAAGGTTTTGTGTGAAAGTGAAGGAGTTAGAAGATGTCCTTGCACTATGCATAAACTTGAGTTATATTGTGATGTGAAATGGTTGAGCAAGGAAGTAGAGTTGCCTGGCATTCTGGACAGGGGGTGAGGCAATGATGATGTCAGGGGTGGGCAGATTTTTGGGGACATTTTGGAGGTGGGTCTATGATGTCAGAGGGAAGTTTTATAATGTGGTATCAGAAGGATGTAGCAATGTCACAATGCAAATATCAGATACAGGCCCAGGTGGACAATAACAAGCCAAGATGTAGAACTGTAAGTGGTATTGCATTGGGTAGTTAAGAATGAGGATAGGCTTCTCTAAATAAGTGCGTTTTAAGAGATTTCTTGAAAGCTGAAAGGTTGGGAGAAAGTCGGACAGACAGTGGGAGAGAATTCTAGAGGAGGGGTGCAGCCCTTGCAAAGTCTTGAATGCAAGCATGTGAGGAGGTAATGAGAGAACGGCTGAGTAGCAGATCAGTATTGGAGCGTAGTAAGCAGTTGGGCGAGTATATAGAGATGAGTTCAGAGATGTAGGGAGGGGCAGAGTTATAAAGTGCTTTGAATGTTAGGGTCATTAATTTGAATTTAATTCTGCCAGTGAAGGGATTGGCAGAATGACATGGCAGAGGAGGAGCGGTTGCTGAGGTGTATAAGCCTAGTGGCAGTGTTCATTATGGACTGGAGAGGTGACAGTCTCTGGCAGGGAAGGTCAATTAAAAGAGAGTTACAATAGTCTGATATGACGAGAGAGTGAATAAGAATTTTGGCAGCATCTTGGGTGATAAATGATCATATTTTGGATATGTTCCTTAGGTGGAAGTGACATGATTTAACAAGTGACTGGCTGTTGGGAGGTCTGGGTTGAGATCAGGAGAGGAGATAATTTCTATCTTAAGCATAGAGGTGGTAGTGGAAACCATACAAGCTGATTAATTTGCAGAGGGAGGAAGTATATAGGGAAAATAATAAGGGTCCCAGGACAGAGCCTTGAGGAACCCCAACAGAGAGGTAGGGGAGAAGATGCTACTCCGTTGTAAGAGACACTAAAGGAACAATTGGCATATCCTTCATAAAGCCATGCAGATTGCAGCTCTTTATGCCATTCACTAGCACAAAATTTTGAATGTAATCCCTTAACAAGCTTTCAAATAGTTTGCCTACAACAGATGTCAAACTTGTTGGCCTATAATTGCCAAGCTGAGATCATAATTCTTTTTTAAATAGTGAAATGACAGCTTTCCTCCAGTCCATAGGTACCATACCAGATGAAAGTGAATCTGACAAAATTAGAAATAGGGGCTGGTCTAAAGCTTAACTAAGCTCTCTTAGAACTCAGGGGTGTATGCCCATGTGGCCCTGGCACCTTGTTTACATTCATTTTTATTAAAGCTTTATGAATCAATCCCGAGTCAGTCACTGACATCAGTTTGTACTGTGATTGCTATTTCTTGTTATCTTCTTATCTGAAAGTTTGTACTAGCGTTCATCAGTGCATATAGTTCATTAAAATCTTTGCACTTTGCTCTTGTCTCATAGATTAGCCCCGTAATTCAGCTTGATAACATGATGTTTTGTTATCTACTTTCCATTTCTTTGTTTTCTGAAACTAATAGCGGTCATGTGGTAATGGTATATGTATAAAAGGGACTCACTGAAGCCAGAGATATTCCAGATGCTTGAGATTCACAACTGTGAAAAATAGAAATCTGCTTGAAATATTCATTTGACACCATGAGGTAAGAATATTTATTTGCTGATAATTTTAAGGGAACTTAATATTAATTATGGGGCAGATGTATTATATATATATATATACTTTTTAACAAGAAGTAGCATGGCTTCCCTCTTGGTGAAAACAAGCCTAGATCTTTGGCATTGGAATTAAAAGAGATTTTCTGAATTATTGAAACCCTAAGAAATTGCACTGCAGTAAACAGTATGCATTGTAATGCTTGTTAATATCTGGGGTTTAAGGATTTGGTGGTTGTTAAAGGGGAATTCAACCCCGCCAGCACTAAAGCCCTCCCCCCCCATAGGATTAGGATCTACCAGTAGATCTTTAGCTGGTGATCAGTAGATCTCAAGACACTGTCAGATTGGCTAAATCTCCATCCTGTTTCCTGCTTTTCATTCAGATATTTATTATGTTAAATAGTTATTTTTGTAAATATAGTCATTTAAAGTCTCTTATAAATCAATATATTATTTTCCAAACAGAATGCCAACAGTGATATTATGGACATACATAGATCATAATGGGACAACATCACTAAGGGGCAGGTTTATCAAAGGTCGAAGTGAACTTTCAAATTAAAATTATTAAAAATATTTTTATCTTCCACGATTAGAGAATAGTCCAAATTCGACTTGAATTTGCAAAAAAATGTAATTTGAATTTTGAAATTTATCATGTTTGACCATTCGCAATCTAAAACCTGCTGAATTGCTGTTTTAGCCTATGGGGGACCTCCTAGAACCTATATGGAGTCAATTGGCGGACTTTTGGGAAAAACTGCAAATCAAATGTACTAAAAATTCGAATAGATCAAAAAAGGACTTATTCGATCAAAAAAAATTTGATTTCATTTCGGTTGGTCTTTTTGAATTTCAAAGTTTTTACACTTCAAAATTAGACCCTTGATAAATCTGCCCCTTAAGGCATTGGTAAATTATGGGCACTCCTGTCTTGCAAGCTTTCAAACTGAACAGATCTTTACAGTTCTAGTAACCTTTAGCAACAAGTGATTGTTTTTGTTTCAGGAAGAACAATAAAACAAACAATTGACTTCTTACCTTGGGTTACTGCCCAGGTGCAATTTTGCCCAGAATTGATAAATGTCACAGAATGACAGAGCGGTACATCAGATTTGGAGGACACCAGTGGTCCATGCAAGTTATACTGTAATCCCAGCTTCTTTTTATCTGCTTGGCAGCTAGAAGCATACACCAATCATGCTTCTGTGGTTGCTAGAGGATCACAGGAACAATAATTGTAGCACCTTGGATGACTTAGGAGTGGCCAAACACCACTGGAAATCATTCTGGGCAAAGTGACAAGTGACAAAAGTGACTGAATGTGAATAAGTTAAAGGAAGGAGACCTAAAGCTTAAGTAGGCTAGAAAAGTTTTACTGTGTCTCCAAAAATGGCCAAGTAGCTCCCCACCTTCTTTCCTGTTGATTCACTGATTCACATTCTCTGTGCTGCTGTCACTTACTGAGCTTAGGGACCCACTCACAATATACAGTACACATAGAAATGTCACAATATAAACCAGTGCAATTAGCATCAGAATTTAAAAATCAACCATGTAGCATCAGCTTCTATCACAGACAAACCTAGTTTTCTGCATGATTATTTGCAACAACCCATAAGCTTAGCTTCTCAATGGCTACTCAGAGCTTTCAAGGATGGTTACCCCCTGTGACTAGTTTGAAATCCTGGATCATTACTGCTACTGACAAGCTGAAATTTTAGGCTGGTGCAATAAGTTCATTTTATAAAATATGGCATTTTTAGCCATATTCATTTTCAGGGTTTAGTTCTCCTTTAATTTTTAAACAAGAAAGGGCAGATATGAATTCCTCAAAAGTTTTATTTCAGTGGCAGATACAGAATAGGGTAAGAGAGGCTGATTTTTAGAAGGGTCATACTTTAACCGCAATTACTTGTTCATCTGTCAGATGTGTATTATCTGTCTAATAATACAACTGCATCTTAAAGGAATATACATGGTTTATTATTTTTTTTCCAGTGATCTGCTAGAAGAATCATTAAAGACCCGTCTGGATAAACTAGAGTGCCATTTTACATGGACTGCGGACATGGAAGTGGATGATTTTAACAATATAGAAGAATGGCTTTATGATCAAATTTCATTTTTACCTTCTGTACCCAAATATAGGCTTTATAACTCATTGGCCTATACAAAGTATTTGAAAGGAGAACCCCAAGAAGCAATCAGACAGCTTCAGGAAGCCGAAGAGCACCTTCAAGGAACACAATCTGCTGATCTGGATATCAAATTAGCTGTGACCTACAGTAATTATGCCTGGCTGTACTACCATTCAAACCAGTTTAGCAAAGCTCAATCTTATTTAGAAAAAGTGGAAGCCATTTACAAGAAATTTGAATCTTCTCCAGAGCATGATATTCTTTTTATTGAGATATATGGAGAACGGGCCTGGGTTCTGTTAACATTCTATGGGAAGAACTGTGAAAGAGCTAAACAGTGGTTTGAGAAAGCGCTAGTGCTAGATCCAGACAATCCTGAGCTCAATTCAGGATGTGCCATAGTCATGTATCTCTTAGAACGTGAAGATCACAGACTTTTTAAGACCAGTAAATGTAAATCTATAGAGCTGCTGCAACGTGCTGTGACATTAAATGAAAATGATACTGTGCTTAAGGCTTATCTTGCTTTGGAATATGCATATATGGATCAAGCTAAGAAGGGAGAAAAGATTATGGAAGAAGCTCTTAGACAGACTCCAGAATCACCATATTTACTGCGGCATGCTGCCAAATTTTACAGAAGAGAAGGAAATATCGATAAAGCTATTACTATTTTAGAAAAAGCTCTAAACCAAACTCCCAATTCAAGTTCTCTTCACTACCAGATTGGGCAATGTTACAAACGTAAGGTGAATAAGTTAGAAAAAGATCCATTTTATCAGCCTACCAATACCAGGGATTTAAGGGAAGCAATTTCTTCTGCTGTCATTCATTTTGAAAAAACTATTGAATTGGAAGAAATATTTGTTAATGCATACACTGATTTGGCTACTATGTATACTAAAGGAAAACATTTTGAAAAAGCTGAAGATATACTTAAGAAAGCGCTAAACTTGAGAAATTTAACTTTGGAAGACAAACAACAGATTCACCTTGGTTATGCTCTTTTTAAGCAACAAGCAGTTGGATCTGAATCTGAAGCCATAAGGCATTACAAGGAAGTATTACTGATACCAAATGAAACAAGGTTTAGATCTTATGCCAGAAAAAATTTGGAACACTTGGCTGAACAAAAAGTTAGAAAATACTCATCAAAGGCAACTGGCTTTGAATAGTGATGGGCGAAACGGCCGCGTTTCGCTTCGCCGAAAAATTAGTGAATTTCCAGAGAAATTTGCGAATTTTTCGCCATTTGGCGAAACGAGTCGCGCGCCGTTTTTGACGCGCGTCGCGTCGTTGACGCGCGACTCGTTTTTGCGCGGAGAATTTTTGGCGGCGAATTTTTGTGGTCGTTTCGCGAATTTATTGGCCAGCGGCGAATCGCGGGAATTCGCCGCGAATTCACCCCTGACGAATAAATTCGCCCATCACTAGCTTTGAACTGTTAGGATTCATTTGTCAGCAGGATGGAGAAGTTACACAAGCAATTGATTACTATGAGAAGGCACTAGAACTGGATCCAGTTAATCAGGATTATTTGAGTGCATTGTGTTGCATGAAACTCAATTTGAGCACAGACTGAAGATAAAATAATATTTTGAATGCGCTTATGAGCTTCCCCCGGCCATCTGCTGTTGTTTTAATGCACCCCAAGCACAGGGGTTTATTTATCAAAATCCAAAATGTTCTCACTATTTTCCGAAAAACCACGCAGACCAAATCCACACACACTACCCCCCCATTTATCAATACATTTTCATAAACATTTCTTGTGCAGGAAAAGACGATAAAATTGTGACAAAATCCAAATTGTGCGATTTTTCGGATTTGACACCTGAAAACTCCGACTATTTCAGATTATCACCCGAAAACCACAAAATCTTCAGAATATTGTATGAAACCCAGCGCAGATCAGGGTATCATCAAAATGTCAATGAGACATCTACCACTTCTACATGAACATTGGCAGGTCTGAGTTGGTGTATTTTTTATTTGGAATTTTAACACCATCAGAGTTTAATAAATCACAAAAAGAACTGGGCTTTTTTTCTCTGAAAAAAAAACTTTAATAAATAACCCCACACAAGGGTTTATTTAGTAATCACAGTATGTAAAAAGCTTGCCACCACATTTTCTAGTTCTATATTCAGAAGCAGTATGACTGGGGGAGGATGTAAAAAAGTTGCAAAGAAAAAAAGAAGTTACACAAATAAGAATACAAATTTGCATTTCACAGTGTAATATTCTTCCTCAAACTGTTTTTTGCATTATGAATTTTAATTGTGTATTGCAAGTTTAAATTGCATGCTTCTAAGAAGTGCTTGTTAGTGTCATATGGGGGAATGTAATAAAAGTATATTCACAATGCAAAAAGTTAAACCTTTGCACAAGCAAATTTTGTTTTGCACAAATTTAAGCTTTGGCGAACCTGGAAACTATTTAGCAACCTCTCATAGTGGATGAAGGTTTGCGTATTTTATAGTGTGTGCCAGTGCACCTTGAATGTAATAAAAGTTCTTACTTAAAAAAGTTATGTTTGCTTCAAAAGATTACTGGGGGAATGTAATGAAAGTCACAAAGAGAAAAACTATTTGCACAAATAAGAATAAAAATTTTTAATTTCGCAATGTAATATTGTAATATTCCATAAACTAATTCATTGTGAATTTGAATTGCCCAAGTGCTTGAAGGTGTCATAATGTTTTGGAGAAAACAAAACTTTTTCAGTAAGAAGTTTTATTACATTCACTGGGCACTGGCACAAATCATAAATTTTGCAAGCCTTCTTCCACTAAACAGTTTTCAGGTTCACAAAAGCTACATATATATATCATGCAAAGGAAAGCCTTTTGAAGTCTAATGTTTTTCATTCTATTATTTAAAATTAAAAATACCGCTTACTCCACAAATTACCCCATAGATACTTTGGAAAAAATTTTGTATATTTTGTAACCTCTATTCTGTCCAAAGATCAGAAAAGCACCTAGTGTTTTTTTCTGCTGAGATCTACCACAATTCTACAATACAAGGTATTTAAATAGAAAAGAATAAATAGAAAAGAATTAATGCCATTTAATAACTATTTATCTATTAATATCGAAGTATCTTTGTATATATTTCAACACTTTATTAAAGAAAGTATGTTTCTGCTTCTGACAAAGTGCCTACAAAATCACAAAACCCGCATGGCTTGCATTTTTAAATATTTTTAATTTAAATAAAAATAAAGTTTTAACTGCATCAATCTACACTGTCATGGTCATGTTTGTGCTAGCATGAACCCCACGTTATCTGCAGTAGCCCTCACATTAACTGCAGTGAGAGAACCACAGTTTACTGCCTATACTGTGTATAGTTTCTGTAAGGCATGTTTGTACTGTGCAAGTTGACGGGACAGATTGCCTGTTGAATGGTCACTAGACTACATTTTGTAAGAACTTATGAAGAAGCAGGTAGTGAGGAGCAGACACTGAACTAAATAAATAAATAAAATGTGCAGTCATTCTTTTTGTGTGCTCCTGTTGTGACTGAAAGAAAAGTCTGCGAGATGTGATATAGATTATGAGTCAAGTACCCATGGCTTGGACGGTATTCAAGACACTGTGGCCACACAACTCCGTTTCAAGCCTATGGGCACCAGTTAACTTCCTACAGTAACCTTGGTGGTTTCATACCTGTGGAGCTGGACCCATAGGGTGGCCAGAAGAGCAAACTGGATAGGGTGACTCTACTGATTTGGGATTTTGGGAAATCCCCTACAGGCTAAGGTATATGTACCCTATGCCCTAGGGTGAGATGTTTTCCCTATTGACTTTAGGATGCAGTGGCCAGTTCCTGTCTATGCTTGGTGTACATAGTTTCTCTCTTTGGACTCCACCTGCTAAATAGGGTGGACGATGCTGGAGAGCCTGGAGCATAAGACCCAAGTAAAGAAGAATGCCCAAATGTCAAAGTCTCAGAGAACAGGGGCCCCATGAATGAGGTCATTAGATAGTTATATATCTATATAGCATGTGTAATAGTGCACTCTAGAAATGTAAGGCAGGCGAGCTAGACAAAGAAGCACTGACAGAATAGGATCGAAACAGTGGAGGTACCTCTTCCAGGAGATAATCTGCCTCAAATTAAAAGGAAAAGTTTGGAAAAGGCTAAAAGGTTCAGGGCATTCATATCACTAATAGTCACCTCTACAACATTAGACTTGTACTATGTGAGTATCCTCAATGTGTGTCAAAGACAGGTTCACGGTTAAGAACATTTGGTTTCTTCATATACTGCACATATATAGAGTATATATACAGTATATATATACCATACTGTTATAGTATGATTGCCTTGTTCTTTAGCCTTCCTTATTTCCTCCTATAGTCTTTCTGTAGTAAGTTGGTATAAGAAAGAGGCTTACAACGCTTAATAACATTAGGACATGTCACCTTGAAAATGGTGCCACTGTAGTATAATGATTCCTTTATTCCTCAATATTGCTATATTTTAAAAACAGTGGATTGGTAATACTTGCCATTTATCTATGTTGATTTCTTCAAAAAAGTATTTTTTTTCCTATAAGGTCCATCCAGTATAGCTTCCAGGTTACTTGTGTTACATGTTAGGGCATGCTGGGGAAATAACATGAATGGCCTCTTTATGTGAACATTGCTATCTTCAAAATAGGGCCCCTTGTCTTTTAGGTGTAAAAAAAAAGAAAGTGGAATCTTGCCCTGTAAAGTTTGCCCGTCTATGCTGAGCCATTTGCTTTGTGAACCATTGCTTTGCCTCACAAAGATATATAGATCTCTGCACTCCTTGCTACAGTGGATTGAATATAACACTTGTTTTTTTTCATTTTCATATATTATTGGGACCTTCAGGAGGACCATTTTTTTACCCAGTGTGTTGCTGGGTTTGAAAAACACAGGGATGTGGATTTTGTTTCTCTCCACTCTGTATTTGACAATTTTTATACTAATAGGTTGTGAAACATTTGAAGTGTTTATTATTTATTACCTACATATTGGAGCAGTTCAAAGTTTGTCACAAATACTAAACAGTTTCCTGGCTACAATGTGTTGATTTACGAAACACTTTTCTAACTGCCAAGAAAACCATTTAGTGAATCAACAAGTGTGAGTTTAACAAATCAATGTGTCGCTATGTCAACGTATTCAGTTGCTAACACCAGTGTATGCTATGGGGCGTTAGAGCTTAGTGGCAACACATATATACTAGAAGATTAATTTTCTACTCATCTAACTCTGCCAAAGTTTGCCACAATACAGCAAGTGTACACTTGTGTCAGAATAATGTGGCAAACTTCACCAGTGTTGCAGTGGGGGAAAATCCTCTAGGGAATTTATACAATAAAGAAATCACAATTGTGGGATTTTAACATGGTGGTGATAATACAGCTAATGAAAAATTGACTGCTCTGTCTTTATTATGGTAGCTAACCAACCTATACCTGGCAAAATCTCTTTAGCAAAGGAGAACGATAACCCCATGGATGTAAAAATCCATAGATTCACTGGATTCATTGAACTCAAGCAGCTTTGTTTTTTGATAATTTATGACGATCCCTAAGAAGCCCAGACCACACTGAGCATGTGTATGTAGTCTAGTCTTGCAAAGATGTATAACAAAGTTACAAGATGACAGCCCCCTGTGGCCAACTTTGAAAGCATAAATCATTTGTTTGATTAGGCTTGTGGTGCAGTAAGTTCATGTTTATGTTTAGTATACAAAATACATCATGTCTAGCCTTATTCTAGTTTAGACTTTCCTTGCCCTTTAAGTCTATTAAAAAATCATTTAAACATTAAATAAATCCAGTAGGCTTTTTTTTTAACTCCAGCAAGGATTTTATTTCGGATTAAGTACAATGTTCTGTATAATTACTTTAGAGACAAAAAAAAAATAATTTTTAAAAATTGTACTTCTTTGGATTAAATTGAGTCTATAGGGCATATTTATCAAAGAATGAAATTAAGAGTGAAATTCCACCACTAGATTGAAATTCAGCCACTCTCCTTTCATTTCTATGGGATTTAAAGGATTTAAAGGCATATTTGAAGGGTGAACTGTCACTTTCACCAATTCATAAGTAAGCCTTTCAAAATCCCCTAGAAATTAATTGAGAGCTGTGGAATTTCACTCTAGTGGTGGAAATTCACTCTTTGATAAACTTACCCCTATGGGAGATGGCCTTCCCGTAATTTGGATCCAAAATGGATCCAATACCTTTACGTGGTTAATCCCCTTTGGCTTATATTTGGCCTTGCATTCTTGATAAATTGGCAAATTTTCAAAGTTTCATAATGGTAAAATTTCACCTGATTAAAGCATGCCAATGTGTGCATTTGTGAAGTTAGTGCACCTGAACGTATCTTAATAACTTTTTAGATAACTGCCAAAATGAGCCATATGAATTGTTGAAATTGAAATTAATGAGCATTGCATTGACATATAAACAGAGACAAACCAATGCAAGATAATGGGAATTAAGCACGTTTTTCCGCTCTGTACAAATTACTGATTACTATAAAATACTAAAACTAATAATTTTAAAATCTGCCACATAGTCTTCATTATGCACTTTTAGCCTTAATAGGATTATTGATTTCAGTTACATATAATCCTGTTCACTGATACAGCAAATGTTCTTCTGCTGTACCTTAAGCATTTGTAGAAATATCACAAATATTATTAAAGAGATTGCGTTTGATTCCAAATTAATGGCAGACTTCTTTTTTACATCCGTAACATTTGGACAATTTTTTTTATACTTCATTATTTCTGACATTCTTTTTGTGAAAATCTTTCCACTAACCACTTCCCAAATTGATTTTTTAATCATATTGTGCCAATATTTAATTTTCAAAACAATGGTCCTGATTCAGTTTAGATTTCCCCATAGACTTCAGCTGGGTTTTCTTGTAGTTGGAGTGTTTTCAGATAAAAATTTTTAGCTTTTTTTTTGTTGTTTTTTTTATTCCACTAATATTCCGATTTTTTCCCACACAGCCCATAATATTTAAAGATAATTTTGGGCTGTCGATCATACCAAGGTGTTTTGTATAATTGGCTCTGCACAGTTGATTATAGTGTATCTATAATATGGTCCACAAAGGCACACATGCACCATTTATAAAAACTGAAGCTACATGTAGTTATAACTGTAGTTACTGGGTGTTTTTTTTCTGGAAATTGATTTAAATTGTGAACTAACGAGCTTATAAATTACCAAGCACCCTTATGAACTTAACATGGGTATGGATTTGTGTTTGCTTTAGTTTATAAAATGAATTTCCATGAATTATAAAATATGCATAGAAGCTGATGAATTTTGGTTTTCAAATGATGATTAATAAATGAATTGGTTTAACAATGATCAATTGTGTTTTCTAAATAAAACTCAGGAGGGTATGTACTAAAACTCGACTTTGTCTCACTTTAATAAAAAAAAACATTTGTCCAAACTCCCAAACCCAAATTCCCTTAATTCACCGATAAAATTTCTCAAAAAATGGTGCAAGAAAAAGTCACAACAAAATTATGTGTCAATTTAAACCGGGCAAATTTTTTGAATTGTCGCCTAACAACGCAGATTTATCGGATTATTGAATGGAAACCAGTGCACACAGCACAAATCTATCAAGAGCCCTGAAGGTAAAAAGCATTTTCCATTTGGTAAAGGGGCAATCTGCCATTGGCTTCTACATAGATTTGCCAGGTTTAAGCTGGAGAATATTCAAATTAGAAATGTTTGCAGCTTTGGAGCATAATAAATCTTGAAAAATTCTAGTATTTTAATATATGTACACAGTTGCAGAAGAGGTACATTTTAGTTTGATTAATATGGTCACAGATTCAGTTTACCTAAGTCTAGGTATACAAGATAGAAATGATTAGTTGTATACACAAGTTTCTGTTTTGCTGTTTCTCGTTATCCTGACTGTGGACATGTCTCAAATCAAACCACAATTTAGTTTCTGTAGGGATATATTTGTTTTCAACTTTTGTTTTCCCTGTTTACTTAAAAATTTAGAGGGATTACGTGATGGCAGTATATCCTTATAAAAGATTGGGTGCAGCCATAGAACTAGTGTTTAGGAATCACAACTGTGGAAGAAACATTGTAGCCAACATCATGAGGTACTGTAAATATATTTTGTTAATAACTTTTTATGAATTTAATATGCATATAATTTATTTAAAAAGCATGTAACTGTATATTTGTTATGATTGAAAAGTACAGGCATGAGACCTGTTATAAAGAATGTTCGGAACATGGGGCTTTCTGGACAAGGGATCTTTCTGTAATTTGGATCTCTATACCTTGTCTTCTAAAAAATAATTTAAACATTAACTAAGCCTAATAGGATTGTTTTACTTTTAAGTATTATTTTATCTTAGTTGAGATCACGTACAAGGTACTGCTTTATTTTTATAGACAACAAAATACATTTTATAAATGTGAATATCATTATGAAAGAGGCTATGGGAGATGGCATTTCCATAATCCAGAGATTTCTAGCTAACAGGTTTCTGGATCTGTACCTGTATTGTGATATTATAAGATTTCAAACCTTACTGATTCTGGTTGACATGGTGCATACATTGTTAATGTTTAAAAGGTAAATCCAGTCAGCCCATAGCATTTACTATCATGTTGTTTGACAGCAGACATCTGATTGCTAGTTGTTATGGATTACTTAACTTGGGGCAAAGTTTGTACAGGTAAGGGGATCCAATATCTGGAGAAAGCTCCGAATTACAGAAAGGCTGTCTCCCATGGTCTCCATTTTATCCAAATATTTTAAAATGATTTTCTTTGTTCTTTGTTAAAATAAAACAGTAGCTTAATTTTATAATGAATCATTTCATCATGAAACACAGTTTTAAACATTGCTCTTAATATACTTTAATAAATAAAAATGTTTTATGTATGAGTTATATTTTATTTATATTCTCTGACTTTTGGAATAAATAAAAAATGTTTTATTCATAGAAGATTATCAGGGTAATATATTAAAATCACCCATTCACTTAGCTCTAGTATGCAAAAAAAAAAAAGTCTGTTTTAAAATAAATGGCCAGCAAACACTTTGCACCGTTTTTTAAATTTGTCAAAAAGTGTAAAAGCTGCAATGGCTTATACACATCGCATACAATTTATAAACATCTATGGTACCTGGTTGCTCCTACCTCCATATAAATTCATACATAACCTACGACCAAATGTTCTCTGCTGCATGAGTTATATTTTATTCATATTCTCTGACTTTTGGATTTCCTATTGTTTTTCCTAGAGTCAGATAATTAGCAAAACATAGCCAAGCTAAATGTAAGTTATAAACTTATTAATATCAAAGGTTGAAATGACAGTTAGAGCTAGACGTCAAAACAGTATAGTTATATAAATGTTACTTTCCCTTCAGAGAAAAAGAAACCCTTCATGCAGGAAAATGTATAGTGTTGACACGCGTTGTAGTAGCTGTTGCCTTTAAATAGTGAGGAAACCATCCTGTCAGGCCTCACTAGAACTACAAGTGAGCTTCACAACTGACAATGGACTTAAAGTTAAAGAAATATTAACACCAAAAAATTAAAGTGCTTTAAAGCAATGAAAATATAGGGAGACATTTACTAAAATTCCCTTAAAATCCTTTTAATCTATTCGAAATTTGATAAGCATTAGACTATTGAATGCTTATTGAATAGTTCTAGGCTATCTTTTTGCTCGATATTTGATTTCTCAATGAAATCTTACGATCGAATACCGAATGTTCGATATAACAAAAAAATCGTACTTTTGCCTTCGAGCCTCCGAAAAATTTGTACAATTCGAACGATCAAGGCGTTCGATCATACAAATGGTATTCGAGCAGGTCTTTTCAAAAGAAGCCTATGGGGGCGGGGGGGAATTCCCATAGGCTTCTATTGGTATTCGGTAGTTTCAATCTGGCGAAGTAGGCATTCAAATGATTTGAAAATTTTAGATATTTGATCATTCGATCTATTCGATAATTCGAATATTTCGGTATTCGATGATCGAAGATGCCAAATTTGCATATTCGATCCTCCGAAAAAATCATACGATCGGCATTCGATCAAATTCGATCGAACTTCAATCTCTTCACACGAATTTTGTAAATCTGCCCCATAAAGTCATGTTTCCTTGCACTAGTAAAACTGGTGTGTTCACTTCAGAAACTCTATTATAGTTTATATAAACAAGCTGCTGTGTAGCCATGGGGGCAGCCATTCAAAACTGAAAAGGAGAAATGGCCCAGGATACTTAGCAGATAACAGATAAGCTCTGTCGTATACAATGGGATTCTTCAGAACGTATCTGTTATCTACTGTGTATCCTGTGTTTGAATGGCTGCCCCCATGGCTACACAACATTTTATATATAAACTATAGTACAGCAAGCACACCAGTTTCCTCCAGTCCAGACCAACAGTACATTATACTTTCATTCCCTAAAAACTATTTTATTTTTTAGTGTTACTGTTCCTTGAAGTAATGCAGATTTGGTAATGGGACGCTATCTCTGGATTTGATACATTTGGAAATTTGAAGTCAATCGTATAGTCACATGTAGTTACACATGTAGGGGCACTTTACCAGCGTTCGCCTAACTCAGTGCTGCTCATAATGGATCAAGAGAGTTGTATCATGGATAAATAAATGGTCAGACATGACATGACTGATTTGGATTGGTCAGAAATTTATTTTTGGCAGATACAGAACAGAGTAATGTTAAGAGGAATTTTAATATTTTATTTAGGCTGTCATTACATTCTCCACTAACAACAGCTTCTGTATCCTATAATAAATTGCTTAAAAATATATATGTATATGTTTGATTATCATTCATTTTTTTTTCAGTAACCTGTCTGAAGATTTGTTAAAAAACCATCTTTTTAAACTGGAATGCCATTTCACATGGACTTTTTTCAAAGATGAGACTGATATTGCCAATATAGAAGACAGACTTCAAGATCAAGTAGCATTTTTACCTTCTACACACAGGCATAGGCTTCATCATTTATTGGCCTATATAAGTTATTTAAAAGGAGACAATGAAGAAGCAATCAGACAACTTCAGAAAGCTGAAGAGCACCTGCAAGGAACACAGTCTACTGATCAGGATGTCAAAAGAGCTGTGACCTACAGTAATTATGCCTGGCTGTACTACCATACAAACCAGTTTAGCAAAGCTCAGTCTTATTTAGAAAAAGTGGAAGCCATTTACAAGAAATTTGAATCTTCTCCAGAACATAATGTTCTTCTTACTGAGATATATGGAGAACAGGCCTGGGCTCTGTTAACATTGTATGGGAAGTTCTGTGAAAGAGCTAAGGAGTGTTTTGAGAAAGCACTAGTGCTAGATCCAGACAATCCTGAGCTCAATTCAGGATATGCCATAGTCGTGTATCGCTTAGAAAGACAAAGTGACAGAGTTTATGCGACCAGTAAATGTGAAGCTATAAAGTTGCTGCAACGTGCTGTGACATTAAATGAAAATGATTCTGTGATTAAGGCTCTTCTTGCGTTGGAATATATATATATGGATCAAGCTGAAGAGGGAGAAAGGATTATGGAGGAGGCTCTTAGACAAACTCCAGACTCACCGTATCTACTCCGATATGCTGCTAAATTTTACAGAAAAAAAGGAGAGACTGATGCTGCTATTACCATTCTGAAACAAGCCCTAAACCAAACTCCCACTTCATGTTCTCTTCATCACCAGATTGGGCTTTGTTACAAACAGAAGATGAAAAAGTTAATACCACATGCAAGATCATGTTATCAGCCTACCAATACCTATACAAGGGACAAAAGTGAAGCAATTTCTTTTGCTATCTTTCATTTTGAAAAAGCTATTGAATATAAAAAAATATTTGTAGAAGCATATATCAATTTAGCTGAGATGTACATTAAAGGAAATCAGTTTGAAAAAGCAGAAGAAACATTTCAAAAAGCACTAAATTTGGAAATTCAAAAATGTGAAGACAAACAAGAGATTCACTTCAGTTATGCCGTTTTTAAGAAACTACAAATTGGATCTGAAGCTGAAGCCATAAATCATTACAAGGAAGTATTACTCATACCAAATAAAACAAGGTTTAGATCTTATTCCAAAAATTATTTGGAACAGTTGGCTCAAGAGAAAATAATCAAAAACCCACGAGATGCAACGGGCTTTGGCCTGTTAGGGTTCATTTGTCAGCAGGATGGAGACATTAAACAAGCAACGCATTTCTATAAGAAAGCACTGGAACTGGATCCAAAAAATGAGGATTTTTTGAGTGCATTGCATTGCATGAGACTCACTGAGTAACAACTGAAGTTTTTTGAAAACATCTATATGCTTTTCCCAGATGATATTTAAAAGTTAAATGTACTATAAATAAACACATTTAGATAAAGATAACGTTTTTCAGCTGCTCATTGCTTTTTTACCTTTTTTCCTCGAATGGCAAAATGCCTTGTTGAATTTGCACATGTCTCTGGCACAGCCCTCTGCATGGGACTATGGATGGAAAATTAATATTGCAAGAAAAAAAATTCTGTCTAGAACTTGATCATGCTATAACACAAATACAAGAGCAACAAACTCCTAATGAAGTGAAGAAAATACAATTTGCTATTTCCTGTATTCAAAATGATACATTTCTAATATAACATATGAATATTGGTTTTATAAATGTTGTAAATGTTTTTCCTCTGTGTGTGTTTTAATTTTATTAACACAAAGTTGTAAATTATTCTTAACAAGAAACATAAGTAGATTTGTTACTATTTGTCATTTATCTGTTGAAGTGAGCATCGCACATTTAAATAAAACTATATTTATCCATTTGGTTTAGATGCTTGAATCATGGATACTTTCAGGAATTACAGAATTGCACTAAATGTTTCTTTAAAAAATCACTAGAAATGTACAGCTGCAAGAGTCAATTACTTTATTATACAAGGTAGGGGAACTGTTATCAAACCCATTATCCAGAAAGCTCAGAATTATGGAAAGGTCATCTCCCATAGACTCTATTTTAACCAGTTATATCACTTTTTTTTTCAATCTTATTTCCTATTTTAAAACAGTATATTCTATGGTGTATGGAGAGCTAAATTACAGAAAGATCCCACATCCAAAAAAATCCCAGATCCCAAGCATTCTTAATAACAGGTTCCATACATGTAGCAATTATTTGCTATCTCTTGTCCATCCTACAAGGTGGGCTTAAACTGTATGACAGATTTGCCCTAGATAAAAATTATAGCGTTAAGTAACTGGGCAAAGATAATGAAATCCGGTGACGCCCCCAGCTGCCCCGAAAATTACTACCAACACTACCCCAAAACCAGACAATTAAAAAACTATCCAGACCCAATTAAATGAGAAAGACTCTCCTAATTCAATTCCAGAAAAACTTATATTACTGTTATCACATGAAAATTCTTTTGTCTATGGGGAAAACTGGAATTGGAAATGAATTAGATGAAAGCTTTTTTCTCTTCAAATCAAATTTTACCCATATGTTTTCAAACAATAAAATAATGTTTTTTAATTATATTTTTTCATTTATATATCTTAAATTATTCTTAAAGGGCACCAATAACAGCCAAAATCAAACACAGCGGTGTCCAAACTTTTTGCATCGAGGGCCAAATTTGGTGAGGTGAAAATGTGTGGGGGCCGACCACTCACCCTGACATACTTTGAACCACTAACATAATTTAAGGAATCGCGTAGCCATAGTAGTAATATTTTGGCACATTAGTGAAATGATCTGCCACTTAGTCCAGTGATTTTCAACCTTGTGCCTCCAGCTGTTAAGAAACTACAAGTCCCACAATGCATTTGCCTGACTGTGGCTTTCAGACTCCTTCATTGCATTGTGGGACCTGTAGTTCCTTAACAGCTGGAGGCACAAGGTTGAAAATCACTGACTTAGTCTATACTGATGCCCGTTTGCTAAAGGTGTTAGCAACAGACAGATACTATCAGGTAGTGATGTGCCTCTCTCGCATAATTCTTTAGTTTACTTTACTGGCACATCAGTACATCTATTGACACCTTCAGCCCTAAAGAAGTATTTGAAGTGGGGCATCACTGCTAACAGCTTCAACACACAGGCAGCAGTATAGACCGAGTGGCAGATCATTTCACAAATGTGTACAAATATTACTGCTACACCATTCCTGATTGCACTGTGCTGGCGGGCCACATTATTATTCATTTCATGATGGAGGCCGAGGGCTTGTGTACATTTGAAAACGGGCCGCATTTGGCCCCCGGGCCTGACTTTGGACATGCCTGGCTTAGAAGGTTTATTAGGCAACCAAGAAATTTCAACTGAGCATGTGCAAGATTATATAGGAGGAGTCAGTGAAATCCAAGATGCCTGCCTCAGCTAGAACTGCAGTGGAGATAGGGGAGATTTTGCAGAAGTTATAGTGAGCTGATGATTTACATTATACAAACCATGCCCACTGTTTTAAAAATCGGATTTCTTTCACATAGGGGCAAATTTACTATTATTCCCCAAAATTTGCTAAATCCTATTCGAAGTTCGATAAGCATTCGACCATTGAATGCTTATCGAATTGTTTTAGGCTATAATTTTGCTCGATACTCGATTTCTCGATTCATTTGTATGATTTCACGACTTAAAAACTTTTCCTTCGAGCTGCCGAAAAATTTGTACGATCAAACGCTTCGATCGTACAAATGGTATTCGAGCAGGACTTAGTCTCAGAAGCCTATGGGGGGGGGGGTTCCATAGATCATTTGATCATGAATTTCATAAATCGACCCCATAGTATCTTTACTTTCTAAATTATTTTAGTTATGATTGGTGCCCTTTAAGCTGGATCACCACTATGATGTTTTGGCAAAGAGAAAGTATTTTCATGAGATTTCTTGCCCATAGTAAACATGAACTTACAGGTATGGGATGCGTTATCTGTAAACCATTGTCCAGAGAGGTCTGAATCATGGCAAGACTCCCATAAACTCTGTTTTATCCAAATTTTTAAAAATCATTTCCTTCTCATACCTTCTCTGTAGAGGTATGGGATCTGTTATCCAGAAAGCTATCTCCCATAGACTCCAACCATTATTTATCCAAATAATCCACATTTTTACAAATTAATACATTTTTCAATGTAAAAATAAAACAATACATTTTATTTGATCCAAACTAATATCTAATTAAAATAGGGGGTAAGTGGAAGCACTCTAAAGGCAAAGTTATAGTGTATTTAAGTATAATGGAAGTGCTAGTTTTAATGCACATTCCCTGTGCCCATGTCTCCAAAGTAAGTTTGCAAAACAGGGGTTTTTAGTTACAAAGTTATGATCATAAAGTTGAAAAGCCGCCATACCACGTCAAGGTAAACCCCACATGGCAGACCCTAACATATTTACCTTTTTTGTCATAGTATAAGGAGTCTCTCTACATAGTAGCATTATTTGTAATCAGTGTAAGGGGGAGACAGGCTGTAGGCAAGGCTTCCAACTAGTGAAACAAGGGACCATTGTTGAAAAATGTTGCTAGTCAATGTCTTGTCCCAAAAGAAACAAATGTTAAATGACTACATCCTCAGAATCTCTGCATTCACTTAACATATGGACAAACAATTCCTGTTTTATTTAAATGGGGTTTTTAAAAAAACTGTAATTTTCTGATAACAGCCCCATTTCTTCTCTGCTTAATAATGAAAAATTTTGAGCTGAGAGCGGAACTTTCCTTTTTGCTTTCTCTCTAGTATATCCTTGGGCATTATTCAAGTCACACCACAATTTAGTTTCAATTTTATATTTTACTTTCATTTCCCCGTTTACTGAGAGATCACATGATGGCAGTGTATCCTTATAAGAGACTGGCTGCAGTGTTTGAGAGTCACAGTTGTGCATCTGCTAGATTCCAACGACAACAACAACCAACACCATGAGGTAAATATATTTTGCCAAGAAACCTTAAGGAATTTGCATGTTTCTAATTGATTAGGAAACTGTGTTACTGTGTATGGTATAACTGGAAGAGAGAAATATAGTATAGTTATGGGCTTAGGGACACAAGTAGAGGTATGCAGGGCTCTAGGGTGAATTATTACCTTAAAGGGATACTGTCATGAGAAAAAATGTTTTTTTTTTCAAAATGCATCAGTTGATAGTGCTGTTCCAGAAGAATTCTGCATTGAAATCCATTTCTCAAAAGAGCAAACAGAAAATCGCTGAGAATATTTTTCCGCCAGAATATTCGCAGCGAAATTTACTAAACAGGGATACGCTCAGAAGTCATTGTGATCACTTGCGGTAACTACATTAGCGAACCAGCTTACTTTAGCGGTAATTTTAGTGAGTTGCCAATATTCTGGCGTCAAATTACGTTTGCATATATTTATTCTATAAAATAGTCTTGTTTTATGGCGTTTATAATGGCGTTAATTATGGAGATTTTTACTGTGACATTTAAGGCCAGAAATGCATCTTCAAAACTCATAAACTTTATTGACTGATGATTATACCATCCAACAACATTACCAGAGTGACACCAATCAAACATGTATGTATCATATAAACCCATACTTCATCCATCCAGTCACAAACCCTTCTGCCAATAGAATCATATGAAGAAGAAATCATACCTGTTATCTCTTTGCATCATTTAAATGCACAGTTTAATGAGAATTAAACTCCCATTGAGAATTTTCTGGCCAAAAAATAAGTTAGCTCCACTATAAAGATGGCGGTAAAATGTTGCAAATATTCTGGCGTTAATTTTGTCTTTCACACATTTCGCTGTTTAGCAAACCAGGCGTTAATGTGTACGTAGGGTTATTTTCAGCGAATGCGATAACTGTTGAAAAAATATTCTTGCAGAATGTTCGCAAATTTATATTTACCGCAGATTAATAAACTTGCGAAAACTTATTCTGCATTAAATATATCTATATTTTGTACCGCACTTTAGCAAACGGACCCCCAAATCCTGAAACCCCAGACATTAAGCTGTTACTGCACCCCCTCTGCGTTCAACATTTAATTGTGTTGCCGGTGCATGGGCATCAGGTGCCCTATCTTGGAGCTTAAACAAGATTGTGGCATGATCTACAGCTAGCCCTAATAACAGTGTCCACAGAATGGCTGCTGCCTGCTTAATGTGATTGTGATTTCCAAAACTAAAACAAACAAGACTGAAATGTCATATAATGTTAGTGAAGTTTATTTTCTTTGACTAACATCATAAAGATTAAGAAAAAAATTTCTTAGGGTGACAGGTCCCCTTTTAAAAGTAAATATCTGAATGACTGTGATGTTATCTGACCTTGTGGAAACTTTGCAGCTTTCATTATCTATAATGAACAAGGGAAAATTGTGCTCACCAATAATTTTGAAACCATTAAGCGGGGTGCAATGAGGCTGTGACTACACAGTTCATTAAGTTAAATGCCAGAGGTCCTCTGCAGTCACCCCATTATCAATATATTTGAGACATTTTTGATGGAATGTAATAAAAGTCGGCAATGGAAAAACTATTCACAATGGGAAAGTTATGCCTCTCTGTGAACAATTTTTGCTTTGTGTGAATTTAATATAGCTTTTGCAAACTGGAAACTGTTTAGCGACCACTACAGTGGAAGAGAGTTTGGGAATTTTACAGCTTGCACCAATGCTCAGTCAATGTAAAAAAAAAAAATTAGTACTGAAAAAGTTGTTATGTTTGCTCCAAAAGATTACGACACCTTCAAGCACTTCTTGAGAGTGAGCAATTACAATTCGCAATGCGTAATCAAATTTTGCAATGCAATAACAATATTACATTGCGAGATGTCGATTTTTACTCTTATTGATGCATATTCTTTTGCAAATTTACTTACAGTACATTCCCCCATTTGTGCCTTAAGCTACTCATTTTTAGTAGTTTAAGGTACAAACCCCTACATGTAATATAAGGCACTGAGTTTGCCCAGGAGCAGTGACCCATAGCAACCAATAAGATGTTTGCTTTTAAAAAGGTAAACCATATATGCTAAGTGCTGATGGGTTGCTACTGGTTACTGCACCCAGCAAACTTAGTGCCTTTTATTACATACACAACAAATGTCTCAGTGTCTTAAACATAGTGGATAATGTACTATCTGCTGTAATTTATAAAGATATAAGTCACCGAGGAGTTATGTGACCATATAAAACCATTTAAAAGCTTTTATACAGGTCACATAACTCTGAGGTAAATATCTTTACAAATTACAGCAGGGGGCATTATTCATTATATTCTACCGTTTCTGGGTGCAGTATCTTGATTCCTAAAGATGTTTGGCTCTGTTCTACCCTTGTCTTCTTGCCTGCCACAGGTGATGTCATGGGGAAAGGCCAAGGAAATAGGGAAACTTAAAGCAGGTACGGAGACTGAGGTGTGAGGGAAAGTGTAAGTTGAGAGGGAGGTTCTGTGAAAAGTTGGTGAGCAAGAATGGAGAGAGGCCATGTGAGGGGGGAGGGAGACCAGAGAGGGGGCTAGACAGAGCGGACACCGAGAGACAGTGAGTCAAACATCAGACTGTGTCAGTGCTCGGCCTTGGGCCACAACAGCACGAGCTAGAATCAGTCTGTCAGCCATCACGAATGGACACAGACACCGGCATACCTGCAACCTGCTCCACTCGCCACCTGTTTGATCATCACTCCTTCCCAAGGAATTTCCCCACACGAACAACAAGGGGAGGGGTATGGGAGCAGACAGGGATCAGCAGGGGGGG
>CM044444.1:22528307-22541424 GCA_024363595.1 Xenopus borealis
TTTTTAGTAGTTTAAAGTGCAAACCCCCATTTGAAATAAAAGGCACTAAGTTTGCCCATAAGTAGTGACCCATAGCAACCAATAGGATTTTTGCTTTTAAACAGGTGACCAGTACATTCTTGCTATGGGTTACTGTCCCTGGGCAAACTTAGTGCCTTTTATTAAATAACCCCGAAATTGTCTAAAATGTCCTAAATATATTGGTAAAGGGTTGAGTTCAGAGGACTTCTTGTATTTGTAGTATTATCTTATAATGCTAATATGGTTGCTTATACCAGCTCTATAGCTGCACAGACCTGGACCTGGGCACCTAAAACTGGTTCACTAATTCCTATCAGTTATATAATGACATAATGATACTAGCTTTTTATAATGTGATACATGCTTATTAGATGACAGTAAAGAAGAAATATCTGATACTTTGAAGATAATAGCTAACATTTCAATGGGTTAAAGGCATTACTAATTATCAGTACTTAAAAGGGACCTGTCACCCTAAGAAATTATTCAAATTCTTTTCTATCAAGTTAGTTGAGCAAAATAAACTTAACTTACAATATATTTATAATTTACATTTTGTTTCCTTCAGTCTTGGAATTACACAATCACAGCCAGCAGGCAGGAGACATTCTGAAGACACCATTATTAAGACAAATTGTGTATCGCCCCAAAATCTTGTGTATGCACCTGAATGGGAACCTAATACCCTACATAGTTATAGAGCCTGAGGAGGGAAGGGGCAAGGTGAGAATACAGTGAAATGTAGACAGTTTGGAATGGAAAGTGAAAGTAAAAGAACCACCTCTATGCCTCTGGTAGCTTGACATGATTGACAGCTCAGATATTTAAACAGCTTTATACAAATATGGATGCTTTAATGAAAAAAATATTTTTGTTTAATGTTTTATTTGCAAAGGACTTTCATTTTGCAGATTATTATGTGTTGGAAAACAGCTTGTTACTTTTTATCATTTAGTATATACTTATGAAAATGAAATATCTGATGTATTGGAGATAGCTGACATTTCAAAGAATATTGATAACTATCAGTGCTAAAGAAAACAGCTTGTGACTTTTTATCTTTTGATACATATTTAACAACTGTTAAGATTCAACTGGGCTTCATTTTCTATTATATGCATTATTTTTTTTCAGCAGCTCTCCTGTTTGGAATTTCAGAATCAGATGTGGTTGCTAGGGTCCAATAAATAGGAGAGGGCAACTGTTTTTTGGCTGCTGATATTAGTGACCCCCCCAGTTAGGACAGAGGCAGGAGAAGAGGGCAAATAAACAAACTAGAAAAAAATTAACACCAATTGAAAAGTTGCCAAGTATAGGCCAAGTGATAGACAACATACACTTAGTATAATAAAATTTCCCTACATCTAGTAATTGTAACAATAAGTTACACTGCTGGTCTATTGGCCCACCGCACTTCTAGTGGGGACACCCGCTACATGCGTCCGCTCCTCCTGTGCCGGCTTCCTTTATGGCACACACTTCTGAGTTTCATAGGCGCAACAGTGCCGGCATGGTGATGTCATTGCACAATGCTGTGAAGTTTGAATACTATTTAAATGGCTTTCAGCATACTGTTCATGGCCTGTTGCTCTATTTAGTGTTCCTGGGTGCTTATTCTAATCTCTACTCTGCTTGTGCTGGCCCTGCCCACCTGTTCCACGCTGTATTGGCTGGTCTGCCTTCCTGTTGCCGTTCCTCCATCTGTATCCTTGGTGAGATGATCATGCCCCTTAGCATGTCCTGAACCTGTTGCTTTGCTCCCCTTCCTAGTAAGACCTGACGGCAATCAGTTAGCCAAGGGCTCCTCCCGAGATGAACGGCAGCTGTTATAGGCAGAAGCAAGAGCAGAGACCAAGCAGCCTAGCACTGGTTCTGGATTTAGGGTGCCGTTTATGACAGTAACCCATAGCAAATGCCTAATCAGTAAAATCTACCTACTGATTGGTTGTAAGAAGTTACTGGAAATGGAAAAGTAGCAAACTTAAGACATTGCCCCATAAAATTTTACTTAAATGTGAACTAACCTTTAAAAAGACCTTTATTCAAAGGAGAATTAAACCTTACCTCGAGAAGTAAAGTAGAAATATTGTACATTATGTTTCTGGGCTTTTGTACCAGCCCAAGGCAACCACAGTCCTTCAGCAGTAAAGATCTGATGCCCCAGTAACTCCCCATCTTCTTTTCTGCTGATTCACTGCACATGCTGTCACTGAGCTTAGTAACAAGATACTGAATATATATATATATATATATTATTCTTCCTTGAGACCTTTGTCACCTTGACACCTTGATTTAGGCTGGTTCAGTAAGTTCAGAATATAACATATGGCATTTCTAGCGGAGATATTCCCCCATATGTACTAAAATGCACTAAGTTTGCCCAGGAGCAGTAACCTTTAGCAACCAATGAGATGTTTACTTTAAACCAGGTGGCCAGTAAAAGCCACCTGCTAAAATGATGACATGATGTAAATTAGAAGTGAATCGCATAGTCAATTGAGAATGAGCATTGAATCATGAGGAAACCACAGTACAAATTTTACTTAGTCTGCTGTCAAGTGCTTACTCCTTATAAACAATGGTGTTGTTTCTCGATCTGATAATACATCTGCTAAATTAATACACAAAGTATGCATACAGTATATTTAATTTTCATTTAATATTTTTCCAGTGACCTGTCAGATGAATTATTGAAACTTCTGCTTAAACTGGAATGCCACTTCACATGGACTTATTTCAAAGATGAGACTGATATTGACAATATAGAAGACAGACTTCATGATCAAATCACATTTTTACCTTCTATACCCAGACATAGGCTTCATAATTTATTGGCCTATACAAATTATTTGAAAGGAGGCAATGAAGAAGCAATCAGACAGCTTCAGAAAGCCGATGAACACGTGCAAGGAGCACAGTCTTCTGACCTGGATATCAAAAGAGCTGTGACCTACAGTAATTATGCCTGGCTGTACTACCATACAAACCAGTTTAGCAAAGTTCAATCTTATTTAGAAAAAGTGGAAGCCATTTACAAGAAGTTTGAATCTTCTCCAGAACATGATGCTCTTCTTACTGAAATATACGGAGAACAGGCCTGGGCTCTGTTAACATTGTATGGGAAGTTCTGTGAAAGAGCTAAGGAGTGTTTCGAGAAAGCACTAGTGCTAGATCCAGACAATCCTGAGCTCAATTCAGGATATGCCATAGTCATGTATCGCTTAGAAAGTCTACATGACAGAGTTTATGGAACCGGTCCATGTAAATCATTAGAGTTGCTGCAACGTGCTGTGAAACTGAATGAAAGTGATTCTGTGATTAAGGCTCTTCTTGCTTTGAAATATATATATATGGATCAAGCTGAAGAAGGAAGAAAGATTATGGAACAGGCTCTCAGACAAACTCCAGACTCACCATATTTACTTCGATATGCTGCAAAATTTTACAGAAGAGAGGGAAAGACTGATGATGCTATTAACATTCTCAAGAAAGCTGTAGAACAAACGCCCACTTCATGTTCTCTTCACTACCAGATTGGGCTTTGTTACAAAGATAAGATGACAATGTTAATTAAATCTGCAAAGACTGCAAAGTCATTGAATCAGCCTACCAATACCTTTACCAGAGACATACGTGATACCATTCTTTCTGCAATTTTCCATTTTGAAAAAACTCTTGAATTAAAAAAAATATTTGTTAGTGCATACATTCATTTAGCCTATATGTATTCTAAAGACTTGAAGTTTGAAAAAGCTGAAGCCATTTATCAAAAAGCACTAAATCTGAGAGATATTACTTGTGAGGAGAAACAAGAGATTCATTGGCGTTATGCAGGTTTTAAGCAATTTCAAATGAGATCTGAATCTGAAGCCATAAGGCATTACAAGGAAGTATTGCTGAAACCAAATGACACAAAGTCAAGATCTTTTTCCACAAAGCAATTGGAAAAGTTGGCTAAAGAGAAAATAAGCAGTGGATTTGGATTGTTAGGGTTCATTAGTCAGCAAAATGGAGATGTTACACAATCAATTGATTACTATGAGAAAGCACTGGAACTGCATCCGGATAATGAGGATTATTTGAGCGCATTGCATGGCATGAGACTGAGTGACCACTGACATATTTGGAAAACCCCTATAAATTAGAGTTTTGTTTAGAAAAGCATTACATTTTTCAACTGCTTTTCCTCGAATGGCAAAATGCCTTGCTGAGCTTATACACGTCTTTTCTGCATGAAAATATGCATGGAAAATGCAAGAGCTATACATGAAACAAGTCAAGAACGGGCCTAGCCATGCTATAACACAAACACAAGAGCTCCAGGATACAAACTCTTAATTTAATGCTGGAAATAATTAAAGGGGACCTGTTACCCTAAAAAATTGTTCCAAATGATTTCCTATTGTGCTAAACTTTACTGATACTATATAGATTATATTAACATTTCTCCCTCAGTTTTGGAATAAACAATCACAGCACACAGGCAGGGGCCATTTTCTGAACACTGTTACTAAGGCAAGCTTGGCATTATCCCAAAAGCTGGTTTATGGTCCTTGATGCCCCTTTGATGGCCATACCCATGCACAATTTACACATTCCTTGAGGAGGGAGGGGAAGGAGAGGAGTGCAGTAACATCTAGGAAGTGCATAATGGAAAGTTAAAGTAATGGTTTACCCTGCCTCTATGCCTCAGGTAGGCAGTATATGATTGATATACCTTCATAACAGATATGGTTGATTTATTTAAATAAAGAATTTAGGTTTCATGTTTAATTTGAAAAGGACCTTTACTTTATAGCTTTTTATGTCTGGGTAACAGGTCCCCTTTAAAACAATATTCTCTATACAGTATCAGAATAAATTAAGTTATTTCTTATATCACATTATAAGGCAAGGATTCAGGCATTGTGAGCCTACTTTTTTCTCTGTGTTTTCAGTTTAGCTTTATTTATAGGTTGTTGTGCATGTGTTGTAGTGAGTATTGCACATCTAAATAAATCTGTATTTGCCTATTTCACTTGTCTAACTATAATCATGGATACATTAAGATATTACACAGAATTGCATGTTATTATTCTAAAATTCAATAAACATTTACTGTTGTAAGAGAGTCAATTAGTTTTATGTATGATGTATAATAATTATTTGGCCATTCTACAAGGTGGGCTTAAATTGTATGACAGATTTGCCTGTGACAATTATTAATCTAGCTGCATGCTTTAAGGTACTGGTGGGCTGAAGGCAAAGGAATCCAGTTATGGTGGACACCAAATACATGTCTAGCAGTACAACCCTCAATACAGGCAAATGTCTGCTCCTTGCTGGAGAACTAATGAGCAGAACCTCACAACCTACCTCTGTGTGGGACAAAGACTCCAATAAGGCGATTTTTGTAGCATTATCCCTTAGAAACATTTGGTTCAGTAAAAAGATTTTGTAAAGAAAGTGTTGTAGCTCTCTTCCAATTCATAAAAATATTGGGTTATGCCATTTCTGGGTGGTGTTTCATTTAAAAAACACTGTGGGCCCTGCCAAACCAGATTCGAATCATTGCCCTCCTCCATTGCTCCCGTGCTGCCCTCCCAACCCTCAATTGTGGTAAAAGTACAGTAGGTATAAGGACATGTAGGGGGAAGGACTGTTGGTGTCACGAACGGCACCCAATACCAGAAAAGTTGCTAAGCACCTTGGTCTCAGCTCGGCTTCACCAGTTAAGTGACCGCCTTTGGCCTCGGGAGGAGCCCTCAGCTTACGCAGATGCCACCTGGACATATCCAGAGGTGCAAAGCTAAGAGTTCTGGCTAGCACAGGGGCACGATAGTCTCACCAAGGATACTGGGTGAAGAATACCACCAAATGGAACAGGCGGGCCGGACCAGCACAAGCGGAGTAGATTAGTCAGACAGGCCAGGCTCAGGATAGGAGAGTGTAGAATAGTCAGCGGACAGGCAAAAGGTCAGGATTGGAGATAACAGCGTAAACAGACAGGCCAAAGTCAGGATTGGAGAATAACAAAATAGTCAGGCAAGCAAGGGTCAAACACAGTAGATCAGTCAAGAAACAGTTAGGAATCACACCCAGGAACTAACAAATAGAACCTAACAACGGGCAATCCTCTGTACACTAAGATCCCTTTAAATACTATTTGAAATTGGCGCCATGCACGTGACATCATCACCCCGGAAGTGCGCCGGTGCGCGCGCCATAGGAAGACCGGCGCTGGGGGAGAATGGATGCACACGGTAAGTGTCCCCACTGGAGGCATGGCGGGCACTCCCGCGTGCATGGAGGTAAGCCACTAGACCACCAGGGAGACTGTTCATTACAGTTGGGGAGTGAGTAGGCAGGCAATTGGTCTTAGAGGTGTTGTGAGGCCCCTGAGGTAGTGGTCCTGGACCTGGTCATCCTCCCATACACCAGTCTGACCCTGGTGAGCCCTGGAAATGTTCTCTTTTGCCCATTTCTTAAAAGATCTGGGATTAAGACTACAGATGGTCTCAGACATTACTCAAGACAGTCCACCTCTGTTTCAAGTGCCTGTATCTACTGTTAAAGGGATCCTGTCATGGGAAAAAAGTTTTTTTCGAAATGCAGCAGTTAATAGTGCTGTTCCAGAAGAATTCTGCATTGGAATCCATTTCTCAAAAGAGCAAACAGATTTTTTTATATTTCCTTTTGAAATCTGACATGGGGCTAGACATTTTGTCAATTTCCCAGCTGCCCCAAGTCATGTGACTTGTGCTCTGATAAACTTCAATCACTCTTTACTGCTGCACTGCAAGTTGGAATGATATGACCCCCTCCCTTTCCCCCACCCAGCAGTCTAACAACAGAACAATGGGAAGGTAACCAGATAACAGCTCCCTAACACAAGATAACAGCTGTCTGGTAGATCTAAGAACAGCACATAGTAAAAACCCATGTCCCAATGCATACTATTCAGTTACAAAAGGAAAAGCAACAGCCTGCCAGAAAGCAGCTCCCTCCTAAAGTGCTGGTAGAAGTCACATGACCAGGGCAGCTGGGAAATTGACAAAATGGCTAGCCCCATGTCAGATTTCAAAACCGAATATAAAAACATCTGTTTGCTCTTTTCAGAAATGGATTTCAGTGCAGAAGTCTACTGGAGCAGCACTATTAACTGATGCGTTAAAAAAAAAAAATGTTTTCCCATGACAGTGTCCCTTTAAAAAGATACTGACATCAGAAATTAAACTCTTTATTACATCTATCATAACATAGCCTTTAAAAGCTACTTATAACTTTGCCATAAAGTGCTTGCACAATGCTTTTACATTACCTGTCTGATCCCCCATGTTCCTGTATAAGGGGTGTTATGTATTGACTGTGATGTAAGACCACTAGGTGGCGCTGTGTACCTGTTAAACTTATGTGTGTCATTCTGTTCTGCTAATACTTGTTGTTCCTATCACCTGCCTCTCTATCTGTCCTTCCTCCTAACTTGTTGGCAGTTCAGCCATGATCTCTTCTATGTAAAGTTTGTTCTACATCCAGCTGCTGTGAGCATTCTCTGTATATGACAGGGTCCAGAATTTAACAGTTAGTTTTATCTTTTAGTTAAATTCTAATTATTTAAATTTTTATTTATTCTAAGAAGACCATATATCAATGTTGAAGAAAACCGTTTCAAAACCATCTCTAAGCTTAAAAGTGAGTCCCCATTGCAGCTAATCTAAGTCAGCCTGGTGGAAAGAAGAGAAAATGAGCTCTTTCTTAATGATGAAGATGAGGAATATTGCCAGGCATTCTGGAAAAAGCTTGTATCACGACCTTTACGCTCAGGTAACTCCCACTATCAGTATCAGTATATTTCAGATAGTGGAGATTTAGCAGCACAAGAGATTTAGATATCTTATGATGAAGATAAATATTATAAGAAAAACTAGTTGAGCAGCAGATCCATCCCGACAAAGTGCTTCACATGCAATATTTGGATAGCCGTAATCACAATATCGCCGTGGCTGACGTTCTTCTACTTCAGCTATAGAATTTTAAAAAGAATTTTAAAAAGGGCAAATGCAAAGATTAAAATCCAAGATAGACAGAGGGTCAAAACTGTGCAGATGAAAAGATAAGAGCTACATAGTTTTGTACCAAAATAGGGCTAAAAACAGACACAAGCTTAGGACAAGTTTTTTGGGTAGAGAGGCGTTAAGCTTCTGAGAAATAAAAACACTTTGACAGAATTTCATTGTTATGTGAGAGGAGAACAGTAGCAGGATGAAGAGGCAGTCAGCTGGGTAGCAGAAAATCTAGTGTGGACAAAAGGAAAATGGAGGCTTCTCCAGGGCTTGTGCATCCCAAGAGATTCATCAGATTGTGTGAAGAAGATTGGAGTGTGAACTCTGTATTGGCAGTTCTAGATGGGATGATATTTTTAACAGCTGGGAAACCAGTCTCTCTAGTAGTAGTGGGGAGGAGATTGTAGTGGTAGGGTATTCAACTATTAGGAAAGTGGATAGGGTAATCTGGATTGCTACAAACTATTTTTTGCTGTCTTCTTGGTACCAGGGCAGGCCCAGACTTGCAATCTGTGGATTTGGGCAAATGCCCAATGGGCTGCTTGCTTTAATGTGTAAATGGGCCGCTCGCCTAAAAATGCAAATTAGGTCTGTCCCTTTAAGAGGCAGTACGTGCAAGTTCCCCTTTAATCTCATTAACAGATAAATGGGGGAGCCTAGAGGCTGAGCTGGGAGTTGTGCTATGTACTGTGGGGAGAAACAGGGGCAGTTGAACATTGGACCCACCCAGGCTACAGGCGTGGCAGCAACAGTGTCTGGGATCTCCCCTGAAGGAGATTCTGAGCACAGAAGGGGCATTAGACATGGAGGGGATGATAGCATTCCTGGATCACGTGCAGGTGCTGCTGGAAGCGGGTTTTCCTGTATATGAGTAATTGTGCAGTGTGTGCGGCGGTGTCATTGACAGTTGTATTATATAATCAGTATATTTGCGGGGAATATTGAGTAGAGAGCAATATGTCTGCTGGTGCTACATGTGTGTGTTTGTGACCCAATCACTTGTTCTCACTTCCAGAGTCATGTGTGAGGGTCGCAATAAGTGTAAGTTGTGCATTTTCCCATTGAACTCTTTGTGCTGCACCAGGGCCCCCTAACTTGGGGGTAAGGGTATGTGTGGAAGCCCAGTGGGTCCAGATCCACCAGTCCAACCATTCCCTGACTGGCAATATGTGGGTTTGGGCAAATGCCTGACGGGCCACTTGCTTTAAAATGTAAATGAGCTGTCCGTAAGAGCCAGCCACAGCTAAGCCGATGCCTACATTTGTTAGTGCTCATGCACTATAATAATTCTGCCCAACTTCAGTTATTAATATTAGCGTTGCTTGCTATATACCCAATCCCTTATACTTATGATAGGTATGTTGGCAAAAGGAAGATCAGAACAATCACTTCAGCCTGTCAGACTAACTTAATTTCTTTTTATGAGAAGGTGAGCAGGGGCCTCGAATCTGGGATGGCAGTGGATGTGATTTACTTAAGGGCAGATTTACTAAATTCATGTGAAGGATTCAAATATTCGCGCGAATAGTCGAGAATAGTCTCAATTCGATTGTGCGACTATTCGAATATGTAAATTAAGTTGTTTCGACCATCCAATATAGAATATTCAGGCGCATCCAATAGATCGAATAGATGGAATTTTTTTTTCTAATTCTTTTGAAAGTACTGTTTCTAATTTTGCTGATGATACAAAATTTGGCAGAACTATAGGTTCTAAGCAGGATGCTGCCACTTTTGCAGAGTGATCAGAGGGAAAACTGGGCAACAATCTGGAAAATGAGGACAAATACAAGGTTATGCATTTTGGTAAAAATAATATAAATGCAAGAGTTAAGGAGTTTCCTTAACTGAGAAGGATCTTGGGGTTTCTGTAGATAACACGTTGTCTAATTCCAGGCAGTGTCATTCTGTGACCACTAAAGCAAATAAAGTTCTGTCCTGCATAAATAGGACATAAACTCAAGGGATGAAAAAATAACTATGCCTCTTTATAGGACCCTGGTAAGGCCACACCTGATGTTTGCACTGCAGTTTTGGACTCCAATCCTTAAGATGGATATATATGGAGAGAGTGCAGAGACATGCAACTGGTTAGAGGGATGGAAGACAAAGAGAGTAAAAAAGAGTAGACTGTCAAAGTTGAGGTGCTTGAGAGGGGACATGATTACACTTTACAAATACATTAGAGGACATTATAGACAAATATCAGGGGACCTTTTTACCCATAAAGAGGATCACTGCACCAGAGGCCACCCATTCAGACTAGAAGAAAAGGACTTTCATTTGAAGCAGTGTAGGTGGTTCTTCACAGTGAGGACAGTGAGGTTGTGGAATGCATTGCCGGGTGATGGCTGATTCTGTTAATGCTTTTAAGAGGGGCTTGGATGATTTCTTGGACAGGCATAATATCAAAGGCTGTTGTGATACAAAATTCTATAGTTAATATAGATATGGGTATATATAATTTATTTGAGGGTATGGAGGGATGTGTGTGGGTGATGGATGCTGGGTTTCATTTGGAGGGGTTGTATTTTTTCAACCCGATTTAATAATGTAACTATGCTCTGGGTTGTCAGACTTAGAGCAAATGTTTCCTCCACTGCAATAGATTTTCTTAAAATTCTGTTAAAATACCCTTTAAAGTGAGTGGAGGGTGTGGCTTGAAAGTGGGTGCGATAAAAAAAATATATATGCCCCCATCTGCTACCTATGATAACAGAGGTGGTTTCAAAACTATTATTATGGGTGATTTCAATTTTTTCAGTTAAGCTCATTCAAGAACAGAATGTGACTTTCATTTGATACATACTTATCAAACAACTGTAAAGAAGATATATGTGATGCATTGGAGATAATAGATGACATTTCACAGAGTATTAATACATATCAGTACTAAAGGAAACAACTTATCATTTTGTCTCTTTTTCATTTCATGAAACCAATGTCACATATTGGACCAGATTCAAATCAACAACATTAACACGTTAAAACGGTTTGAGACCTTTTCTCCTAACTCAGTTCCAGTTTTTCCCATAGACTTCAATAGAGTTTCCATGTGATAAACAACAAGAGAAGTTTTTCTTATTGAATTTTCGTCCATCTCTTTGGCACAATCTGAAATAAAATAAGGAGATGTATTTTTCAGTTAACTGAATCTGACCCTTTATTGGTTCTTTCCCAACAAGAAAACAATGATTGAGCTTTATTAGCAGGAAAAATTAAATTGAAGGTAATCTCTTTAGAGATCCTTTTCTTGCGCCGGCTTTTCTCTAGTGCGCGTGGCGTGCACTTCCACTAGTTAAAGGCGCATGCGCGCTGGCATTATTACATCAGCGCGCAATGGCGCCAAATTCAAATATTTAAAGGGGCGCTTGTCTAATTTTCATTGCCCGTGATAGGATTTTGCTCCTGGTGCCTTTTCTTGTGCTGTAAAGCTTCTGGTATTCCTGATTCCTGTGTTTGACCCTGCCTGGCCTTTTGACTATTCTGATCATCTGTAACCTGACCCGAGCCTGTTGTTTGACTACTGATTTTGCCTCATCCTATTGATTGATTACCCGGTTTTGACCCTTTGCCGGCCTGTCTGACCACGAATCTGCTTGTTCCATCTGTACCGTGAGGTAAGGTGCTTGGCACTTGTTCTGGTATTTGGGTGCCGACCGTGACATTATCACAGGCCAAAATGGAAGACGACAATCACAACGCTGCTGCTCCATCCTCTTCCACTGAAGCGCTCTTAACTACTTTTCTGCAGCGCTTGGAAGATCAATAACAGAGACAGAATTACCTAATGCAGGGTTTCCATAACCTAACCCGCAAGTTGGAAACCTCGCAGCAGCAACCTAATTCCGTTCCTACTCCTTCTACGGGTTCTTCTGCCATGGGGGGCATCACTCCTAAGCCCCATAAACCCAAAATTGCCTTTCCTGCCAAGTTCAGTGGGGACAGAACCAAATTTTTTGTGTTTCGTGAGGCATGTAAACTGTATCTCAGTTTTTTCCCTCATTCTTTCGCCACCGGCGAGGAAAAAGTGAGGTTTGTGATGACTCTATTAGAGGGTGCTCCCCAAATCTGGGCTCTCAGGCTGCCAACCTCTGACCCTGCCCGTTATTCCCTAGATTCTTTTTTTGCCAACATGGCAATACTTTACGATGACCCGGATCGCGCTGCTACTGCTGATTCGGCGATTCGTAAGTTGCGCCAGGGGAAAAGGGATGCGGAAGTGTAATGCACTGAATTCCACCAGTGGGCAGTTGAGACTGGGTGGAACGATGCTGCCTTAAGCAGTCAGTTCCGTATAGGCCTTTCAGAGTCCATTAAAGATAGCCTGGTTAATTACCCCCTATCTTCTAATCTGGATAACCTCATGTCTCTTGCCATTCAGATTTATAGGAGACAGAGAGAGAGAAGGGGTGAAAGGGGGGTTCTTCTTACTCTGGGGTTTATAATTTTAAACCTAGCCTGGCAACCAATGCAGGCGTTTCCTCTCCCCAATCTGCCTCTAGGGTTTTGTTACCCGTTAAACTGACCTGGCCTAAGGGCTCTATAAATTTAACTGCTTTTGTGGATTCAGGGGCAGAGAGTAATTTCCTGGATGCTGCTTTTGCAGCTAAACATAATATTCTTCTAATCTCTCTAAGTACCCCCCTGAGAATTTTAGCAGTGGATAAGAGACCCCTAGGGTCAGGTATTGTCTCCGAGAAAAATATGTTTCTATCTATGAGTCTTAACAATCATCATTACGAGGAGATAGCCCTTTTTCTTATTGAAGGCGCTTCCTCTCCTCTCATTTTGGGGTTACCATGGCTCCAGGCCCATAATCCCCTTATTGATTGGGTATCTGGGAAGGTTATTCGGTGGGGTTCTAAATATGGGGGTACCTGTATTCCTCAATTAGTTGCAACTACCTCATTAGAAGGTTTACCTGCAGCATACTCTGAATTTACTGATGTATTTTCCAAGAAATTTTACCCCCACACAGACAGTATGACTGTCCCATTGACCTTGTACCAGGTTCCTCTCCTCCTCGTGGTCGTACGTATCCTCTCTCCTTG
>CM044444.1:22545214-22559352 GCA_024363595.1 Xenopus borealis
AGCCTAGACCAGGGTGCTTGGCACTTGTTCTGGTATTTGGGTGCCGACCGTGACAGCAGCTCTCCAGTTTGGATTTCAGCGTCAGATGTGGTTGCTACTCTGAGCACGGTACTGTAGGGAGAATTTGTGTCTGGTTTTGTATAAGTAAAATTAGGGGTAAAGTCTTTCCACTTAGATGTGACCAGTGCAGAAAAGTCCTGAAAAAGGAGAAATTTGTGGCCTTCAAAAGTCATTCTGTATGCCTCCAAAGTTCTGCATCTCAAAGATTACTTGTCGAGGTTTAGGTGAGTTTTCACGTGGTGGGGGGTCGATTTGGTGAGATCTCTCTATTTGGTAATGGCTGTCTGTTGGTTTAATTTGTAGGGTCTTAGGTAGCCATTTGAGGACAAGGTCATCCAGCTGTTTCCCCTTCACTGTCTCAGGAATGGTCAGTTTGAGTTTGAGCTTTTTCCAGGTTGTCTTCCATCCTGAATTCTGCCACTTGTAGACACTGTGATTGATTGGAAGATTGTTGTAGAAGTTCGTCCAAAGTTTATTTTATGCTTGATAACTTTTGGTCTAACAGCGGAGCGAGAACCTGTATCAGGTCAGCTGTGGCCACCATTTCTGTCTGGCTGGTGGGGCTGGCAGGTAAGGCCGGTGCTTGTTGTGGTGAGGAGGCTGTTTCAGTAGTCGGTTGTTTAGTTTCTTTTTCAGTGAATGTTTGTTTGTTTATTTATTCTATAAGGTTTACTGACTTTTCTCATTACAGACTTCAGATTTCTGCAAGTAAATTCAAACCTGTCATTGGCAGGCTAGTTTAGTTGGCATCTGTGCGTGGCATCCTTTTACCCCATGTCCTGGGTAAGGGGGGGACAGGCTGTAGGCAAGGCTGCCAACTTGTGAAACAAGGGACCATTGTTGAAAAATGTTGCTAGTCAATGTCTTGTCCCAAAAAAAAACAAAAGTAAATTGACTAAATTCTCAGAATCTCTGCATTTAATATACGGACAAACAATCCCTGTTTTATTGCTTAAAAATGAGAAATTAGTTGAGAGCATATTTTTCCTTTTTACTTTCTCTCTGTCCTATGTCCTTGGGCATTATCCAAGTCACACCACAATTTAGTTTCGATGGAGCGATATTTTATTATCTACTTTCATTTCCCCGTTTACTGAGAGATCACATGATGGCAGTGCATCCTTATAAGAGACTGGCTGCAGTGTTTGAGATTCACAGCTGTGCGTCTGCTAGATTCCAACGACAACAACAACAACCAACACCATGAGGTAAATATATTTTGCCAATAAACTTTAAGGAATTTGCATCAATCTAATTTCTTGGGAAACTGTGTTACTGTGTATGGAAAAGTATGAAAAGGGTGTTAATTAAATATAATCCGTAACAAATGTTTACATATTTTTTAAACATGTTGGCAGCACTACAAAATATTTTGGAGCTATAGAAATACATGTTAATAATGATAATAATAATAATAATACTTATTATTATAATAATAATAATAAACATAGGGTTAACTCCCAACCACCACCAAGTTTAGTTGTGACCTGTCAGAAGTTTACTTTATTATCATGATAGCTATCTTTTAAACATTCTATAGCTTGAAGCATACGATCAATAAATTGTGCATGAGATTTAGCAAATAAAAATATAATATCAGCTGATTCATTAACCTGAAATATATTTCATAGTGAGACTGAAATTCACATTTATTTAAGGTCATTCCCTTTCGTTTTGAGGAATAATATAATAAAAGTAGCAAAACTCTAACAACCCATAGCAACCAAGTAGCATTTCCAATATTGCTCACCTATTAAAAACTGACTGACTGTGATATTATCTGACCTTGTGGAAACTTTACAATTTACATTATCTCATGATGAACAAGGGAGAGTTGTGCTCACCAATAATTTTTAAACCATTAAGCCCGGGTGCAATGAGGTTGTGATCACACAATTCATAGACAAATACAAGAGATCCTCTGCACTCAACCCATTATCAATATATTTGAGACATTGAGACATTTTGTGCCTTACAGGACAACTAAACCCTAAAAATGAATATGGCTAAAATGCCATATTTTATATACTGAACTTATTGCACCAGCCTAAAGTTTCAGCTTGTCAATAGCAGCAATGATCCAGGACTTCAAACTTGTCACAGGGGGTCACCATCTTGTAAAATGTCTGTAACACTCACATGCTCAGTGGGCTCTGAGCAGCTGTTGAGACACTAAGCTTAGGGGTTGCCGCAAATTATCATGCAGAAAATGAGGTTGGTCTGTAATATAAGCTGATGCTATGAGGCTGATTATTAAATTCTGATGCTAATTGCACTGGTGTCTGTGTTACCATGTTGTAATTATCTGTATTAATTACTAATCAGTCTTATATTGTGACATTTATATTCTGTATATACAGTATATTGTTTTTTGGTCCCTAAGCTCAGTAAGTGACAGCAGCACAGAGCATATGAATCAGTGAATCAGTAGAGAAGAAGATGGGGAGCTACTGGGGCATCTACTGGGAAGACACACATCTTTACTGCTAAAGGGCTGTGGTTGCCTTGGGATGGTACAGAAGCTACTTCTTTAGTTAGGCTTTAGTTCTCCTTCAAGCTACTAATGTTGTTAGTAGCTTAAGACACAAACCCCTACATGTAATATAAGGCACCAAGTTTGCCTAGGAGCAGTAACCCATAGCAACCAATAAGATGGACCCCACAGCTGCGGCAGCACGCCACTGAGTGGGTGCGCAACACCTGCGCCATGCTGCCGCCCTGCTGAGAGTGTGCGCAGGCACAACGTTTATCGGGCAACAGGCGTGCACAGAAGCGCACTCTCTGGGCGGAGTGGCAGCACAGCAGAGGGGGGAATTGTGCACGTGCTCAGTGGGGTGCCGCCACAGCTGTGAGGTCAGGGGGTCTGAAGGGGGGTCCTGGCTAGGAGAGTGCAACAGTTTTTTTGGCTGCTGACATTAGTGACCCCCATTTGAAAGATAGACGAGAGGCATGACTAGAGTATGATTCAATTTCGATACCGATCCCCAACATCCCCCCAAATACACTCCACACTGGTAAATTTTGGTGAAAAGGCCACAGCTTGTTTATTAAATAACCTTACACATTTATTCGTTCATATTTAACTGTTAACCATACCATTAAAATGCTGTTAACTAACATGTTGACATACTGTGAAACAATAGCCACTGAAGGCTGCACATACATTTAACCATGTTTGTAGTAACTTCCCAAACCCTACTTCGTATTAACTATCCTAAAGGCTAAGGCTCGGTCACCTGTTTCCTCACTTCCGGTGCCTCCTTGCCCCCATGCCTATTCAACCCTTACATTACCTTCCAGCTCCCTTTTTGGCTACCCAGTAGGGCAGCCCCATTAGGCCACTGCTGCGATATGACTAACCCCACACATTTTCCAGGGCGGGAGGGAGGGCCTTTGTTACTTCTGTCTCCACCAGGTAAGTGCCTTCCCGCCTTTCCTGCCTTTACTTATAGGCTAAGCCCTGCCCCAAACTCCATCTTTCCTCCCCTCTGTAACTCCCCTAAATCCCACACACTTTTTAACCCTTTATCTACTTTCCCCTCAGTCATGGGCCCATTCTGCTCCACCTGTATACAGGCACGCTAATTTGGCAAATAAAGAAACTATAAAAAAAATAACACCAACTGAAAAGTTTGCATGTATAGGCCATGCTATAACAGACTACATACAATTAGGATAATAAGTTAGTAACCCATAGCAAATACCTGATCAGTCTAACTGCTGATTGGTTGTAAGGGGTTACTGGAAAAGTAGCAACTCATAAAAGTCTACTTAAATGTGAACTAAAGGAAACGTAAATGTTGCCTTGAGAAGTAGCTGGAAATGTTGTAATTTATGTTTTGGGCTTTTGCACCAGCCCAAGGCAACCACAACCCTTTAACAGTAAAGATTTGTGTCTCCAAAGATGACCCAGTAGTTCCCTGTCTTCTTTTCTGCTGATTCACTGCACAAGCTTTCACTGAGCTTAAGCGCACTGATGTACAAGATACAGAATAATTATATAATATATAAATGTCACAATATAAGGCTGATTGGTAAATAATTCAGGCAGGGTCCAACTGGGATGGCTGCACATGGGGAAAAACCCAGTGGGTCCCGCCGGCCCAGACCAGCTCTCTTGATGATGCTGCTACAGCTGCTCCTTATCCTCCCATTCTGGCCTGCCGCACCACAAGAATAAAAAGGTCTGCAGAGACTTGAGGCCACATGGGCAGGGCTAGACTAGCCTTTTTGGCTAATAATAAAATAGTACCTTGTATTTGATCCAAACTTGATCCAAAAGATATCAATAATCCTTATTGGGAGCAGAACCAGCCTATTGGATAAATAAATCCAATAGGCTGGTTCTGCTCCCAATAAGGATTAATGATATCTTTTAGATCAAGTTTGGATCAAGTACAAGGTACTATTTGTATATATGTATGTTTACATTATTTTCTATTAGTCTTATGAAGATCCAAATTATGGAAAGATCCATTATCTGGGATAACCCCGGGCCCTACACATTCTGGATAACAGGCCCCATACCTGTATTAAAACAATAGCACTGCTAATGGTAAAAGGAAGGATTAAGGGACATAATTCATGAATTAAAGTAGTTAAAGACTATTAAAATGCCAAGAGAAAAAAATAGTTCATGGTTTGTCTCATCCAATGTGCAGTATATGTAATAAAATCTCTTTATTTTGCCCCCAAAACAATTTATGGCCCCTTCAAGTGGCCCTAAAATCCAGCAATTAAATTTTACGAGGTAGTAAACTGTTAACTGACTTTATTACATTGTGAAATTTTTTAAATTCATATAGCATTTCATTTATAAAATATTGTCCTTTTTGTAAGTCGTTCCTGTAGTTGATTATCATGGTAATATAATAAAAGGCACACATTTGCCCAGATTTAGTCAAATATAGGAACCAATGAAATGCCGGTTTTCTACAGCTGCCTAGTAACTGCATCAGTTAATTGGTTAAAATTACTTAGCATACCAGTAGCAAGCATCTTTTATTATATTATGTAATTAATCTTTAGTATACATACATGCTGCATACAATAGATATAAACATTTGTGGTATCTAGTTCCTCATACCTCCCCACAACCTACATGTTGCCTCTTGTATATATTCTATTCTGTCTGCCTATTTGTTTTCTCTTTGCCTTTCCTTCAGTCAGATAATTAGTAAACATTTGGTACCAGGTCAGATTGCTAAATGTAAGCTTCTGCCTTAAATTCTAGGATAAATTAAGATAGTACAGTGATTCATATTTTTTTCCTTTACCCTGAACATAGAAACTTGTCAATCAATGGTTAGATGCCCTCAAACGTAATTATATAAATGGCCAATTACCCTGCACAGGAAAACATGTCTTTTGGGAATTGTCAGCTACTGCCCCTGGATAGGGTGAAAATCTTCCTCTCATTCCTCACCAGAGCTGCAATGGGCCTTACAACAGAGACTGGCCACAGAGGAAGAACAATATACTTTGCTGGTATAATGTAGACTTGGCACTAAGCAGCTTTCTTGGGATCTGATTTAAATTTGAAGTGAATTGCATAGAGTCAATAGGGAATGAGCATTAAATCATGAGGAAACAACAGTACAAATTTTACTTAGTCTGCTGTTAAGTGCTTACTCCATATGAACAAAGGTGTTGCATCTCTGTCTGATAATAAAGCTACCTAATTAATACACAAAGCATGCATACAGTATATTTAATTTCCATTCAATATTTTTCCAGTGACCTGTCAGATGAATTATTAAAGAATCTTCTGCTTAAACTGGAATGCCATTTCACATGGACTTATTTCAAAGACGAGACTGATATTGATAATATAGAAGACAGACTTCATGATCAAGTTGCATTTTTACCTTCTTTACCCAGACATAGGGTTCATAATTCATTGGCCTATACAAATTATTTGAAAGGAGATAATGAAGAAGCAATCAGACAACTTCAGAAAGCTGAAGAACATATGCAAGGAACACAGTCTGCTGATCTGGATGTCAAAAGAGCTGTGACCTACAGTAATTATGCCTGGCTGTACTACCATACAAACCAGTTTAGCAAAGCTCAATCTTATTTAGAAAAAGTGGAAGCCATTTACAAGAAATTTGAATCTTCTCCAGAACATGATGCTCTTCTTACTGAAATATACGGAGAACAGGCCTGGGCTCTTTTAACATTGTATGGGAAGTTATGTGAAAGAGCTAAGGAGTGTTTTGAGAAAGCGCTAGTGCTAGATCCAGACAATCCTGAGCTCAATTTAGGATATGCCATAGTCGTGTATCGCTTAGAAAGTCTACATAACATATATTATGGAACTAGTGCATGTGAATCTTTAGACTTGCTGCAACGTGCTGTGAAACTGAATGAAAATGATTCTGTGATTAAGGCTCTTCTTGCTTTGAAACATCTATATATGGATCAAGCTGAAGAAGGAAGAAAGATTATGGAAGAGGCTCTTAGACAAACTCCAGACTCGCCATATTTACTTCGATATGCTGCAAAATTTTACAGAAGAGAGGGAAAGACTGATGATGCTATTGACATTCTCAAGAAAGCCCTAGAACAAACTCCCACTTCATGTTCTCTTCACTACCAGATTGGGCTTTGTTATAAAGATAAGATGACAATGTTAATTAAATCTGCAAGGACTGCAAGGTCATCAAAACAGCCTACCAATACCTTTACCAGGGGTATACGTGAGACCATTCTTTCTGCAATTTTCCATTTGGAAAAAACTCTTGAATTAAAAAAAATATTTGTTAGTGCATACATTGATTTAGCCTATATGTATTCTAAAGACTTTAAGTTTGAAAAAGCTGAAGCCATTTATCAAAAAGCACTAAATCTGACAGATATAACGTGTGAAGAGAAACAAGAGATTCATTTGCGTTATGCAAGTTTTAAGCAATTTCAAATTAGATCTGAATCTGAAGCCATAAGGCTTTACAAGGAAGCATTACTGATACCAAATAAAACAAGGTTTAGATCTTTTTCCAGAAATAATTTGGAAAACTTGGCTATAGAGAAAATAAGGAATGGACCATCAAAAGCAACTGGATTCGGATTGTTAGGGTTCATTAGTCAGCAAGAGGGAGACATTGACCAAGCAATTGATTACTATAAGAAAGCACTGAAACTGGATCCAGATAATGAGGATTATTTGAGCGCATTGCATGGCATGAGACTCAGTGAGTAACAACTTGGAAAGCCCTTATATATTTTTCCCAGATGATATGCAATAGTTAAATGTACTATAAAAAGTTTTGTTTAGAAAAGTATTACATTTTTCAGTTGCTTATAGGTGTTTTTTTTTCCTCCAATGGATGGCAAAATGCCTTGCTGAGCTTATAGAAGTCTTTGGGGCAGCCTTTGGCATGGAACTAAGCGTGGAAAATTCTATCCAAAAACTATACAAGAAACTGTAGTCAAGAACTAGCCTAGCCATTCTATAACACAAACGCAAGAGCACCAGGATTCAAACTCTTAATTTGATGCATAAAATTAATAAAGGGGACCTATCACCCTAAAAAATTATTCCAAATTCTTTCCATATTGTGCTAGTCATGCAAAATAAACACAACAATTTTCTCTCCTGTAGAGACTTGGTGCACGTTCCTCAGTGGCGACTTTCCACTGATATCACAACAGCCTTTATTTCAGCTTTGGGCATCACCGCACACAAAAGTTTCACAGTTTGGTGCTGTTCTACATGCAAAGAGGGCCTTTTTTGAATCCCAGTCCAGTCCTGCTTACAATTTATAAATTATAGAAATATTTTTCCCTCAGTTTTGGAATAAATAATCACAGCACACAGGCAGATGCCATTTTCGGATCACTGTTACTAAGGCAAGCTTTGCATTATCCCAAAAGTTTGTTTATGTTCCTCGATGACCATACCCATGCCCAGTATACACATTTATAGACAGTGAGGAGGGAGGGGAAGGAGAGGAGTGCAGTCACATCTAGGAAGTACATAATGGAAAGTGAAAGCAATGGCCTACCCTGCCTCTATGCCTCAGGTAGGCAGTATATGATTGACATACCTTTATAACAGGTATGGTTGATTTAATAAAATGAAATAATTTAGATTTCATATTTAATTAGAAAAGGACTTTTACTTTATAGCTTTTTATGCCTGGGTAACAGGTCCCCTTTAAGACAATTTGCTCTATACAGTATCAGAATATATACATTATTTTCTTATATCACAATATAAGTACGGCTATTTATTAGCAAAACATATAAGCTATGTGAATATTTTTTTTCTCTGTTATCATTTTACTAACACAAAGTTGTAAATAATTAATGTCCATAATAAGAAACAGTAGCATATTTAGTCATGTATCTGTTGTAGTGAGTATTGCACGTCTAAATAAATCTGTATTTACCCATTTGACTTGGCTAACTATAATATAATAATAATGGATACTTTAAGATATTACATCACAACATTACAAATCAACTAACGTACTATTGTAAGAGAGTCAGTTAGTTTTAGTGTTATTTATAGTGTGTGACATGTATCACAATTATTTGCTAATTATTTGGCCATTCTACAAGGTGAGCTTAAACTGTATGATAGATTTGCCAGTGACATTTATTAATCTAGCTGCGCTGCTTTAAGGTACTGGTTGGCTGAAGGCAAAGGTAATGGAATCCAGTTATGGTGGACACCAAATACATTTCTGGCATTACAACCATCAATACAGGCAATTGCTGGAGAACTAATGAGCAGAACCTCACAACCTATCTCTGCGTGGGACAAAGTCTCCAAGAAGGAGATTTGTGTAGAATTATCCCTTAGAAACACTGAATAAAAAGATATTGTAAAGAAAGTGTTGCAGCTCTCTTCCAATTCATTAAAATATGGGTTTGTGTCATTTCTGGGTGGTGCTTCACTCAAATGTTTTTGCAGAAAAGATGATAGTAGGCCTCAGGGTCAGACTGGGCTAGTGAGATGCTGGGAAAAAATCCTGTGGACCAAAGACATTGTGGGCCCTGCCAATTCGGACTCGATCCACTGCCCTCCACCATTGCTTCCCTGCTGCCAGTGGCATAACTTGAGTGTGCCGGGCACCCCTGCAAAAAAATCTTCAGAGGGGCCAATCCCCATCCTCCCACTTTCTGTCCTGCCTCTACCCAGTCGCACTTCAGGCATCGATGCTGCCCCCCACCCACCTGTCACGCTTACCTTACTGGGGTCTGGTCGGGGGCGCATCGCTAGTGCAGAGTGCAAAATATCGCTCTCTGCGATAGAAAAGCTGAATTTCCGGTTTAATAACCAGAAATTCAGCTCTTAAAGTTACCAGGATCGGCTATTTCCCTCCCCTGGTAACTTCTGGGAGCTGCCGTCTGAGACAAGGTACCCACCTTGCCTCATGGCAGAAACGCCCCTGCCTCTACCCCGCCCATGCCCTGCCCCACCCACTTCAAACTCCACCCACTCCTGCCTGACTTACTTCCCCCTTCTTCGCTGCAGCTAAGAAAGCATCTGGGGAGTGTTTTATTGGCTATAGAGGAAGCAAATGCCATAGTTTGCCCCCCCCCCGTGACTGCGGGGTTTGCTTCCTCTACAGTTACACTGCTGCTTACTGCCCTCCCACAATTGTGGCAAAAGTAAGTATAAGGATGGTGCACATGGGGGGAGGGTAGGGCCTGTCGTACCAAGTGCAGGGCCCAATTGGAACCATTTTGGCGGAGCCCCCTAGAAGGAACTTTGCTGTCTGTCGCAGGGTCACAGATTTGGGCTAATTGGGTTTGGCCCAGCTGTTTGAATTGGGTTTGGGGGTGGGCTGGGCCAATCAGGTTCAGCTGTGGCCTGGGCCAATCAGGTTTGAGAGGGCTGGGCCAATCTGGATTAGGGGTAGACTGGGCTACTGGGGAATAGGAATCAGAGCTCGCACTGGAGTGGGGCCCCCATAAGTGCGGGGCCCAATTGGGCCAAATTGGTCCAATGTGCTTAAGACCGGCACTGGGGGAGGGGCTGGCAGTGGGTGAGCGGGTAGGCGATGGGGGTCCTAGAGGGGGTGTGGGGCCCCTGAGGTAGTGGTCCTGGTCATCCTTACCCCGGTCTGACCCTGGTGAGCCCTCGAAATGTCTCCTTTTGCCCATTTGGGATTAAGACTACCCTACTCAAAGCACTCCACAAGTGTCTGCCTGTACTGTTAACTTTACACATTAGCAATTTATCAGTGGTTTCCAAAATATGTGGCTAACACAGCACAATGAGTGGGTGCCCAGCCTGAAGAACAATTAAGGTGAGATTTGGTGAGACTGTGTATTTGCTCTACTACAACCTAGTGGAAGTCCAACTGGAAGGTGATTTATGGTGAGATTTGGGATACTTGTTTTTTTCCTGATTTTTTTTTAAACTGTGGCTACAGGTTAGGAAATGCAAATAGATCAGGCCTACAGTTCACTGCTTGTAAGGGGAGTGCAACATTGCAGAATTTTGGAAGGGGAAGAAAGTTTTTAGCCGCAGAGACAGATTAAAACAGAGGCCAAATAGAATAGATGCAACATTTCTTAGAAATAATACTGTGTAAATAAAAAGCATTCACATTAAAGACAGCTGGATGCTGATACAAAGTAACAGTAGTCAGCCAGCTCAGAAAAGAACTGTCAGAAACCATTAAAAATCATGAAAAGTCTGCATATTTTGTAATTAATGTATATTGCAAAGTTGCTTGAAATTATGTCTTTTCAAAAAGCCTAAGTTATGTTGTTGTGGACTTCCCTAAAGGAGAAATAACAAATAAATCTTCACATGAATAACCCTTGGCACATTGTTTAAAATGCTTTTATCAATAAAGTTGGTTTTCTTCCTATTCTTTGTGGATTGAGTGGATGTTCTTGCACCAGGCCCTGACCTGTCTGATGAGCAAAATTTTGGCAAGTTTCATGGCAAAAATGAAAAATACATTTTAATAGGTAAAAAAACTGTTGCGTATAAAAAAATTTTTTTTTATTGCTGCGTCGCACCTAAATACATTTCAGTGAATATCCATTGCTCCAGTAAGCGCAACCTATCCCCCACCCGCCGACTGACAGTTCTGCACTATTAGAAATTTTTCCCGTTAGGTTCGACACACCAATTATCTTTTGCACAAGGATAATACACTATCAGGTCTTTCTTTACTTTTTAGTCACTGGGCATTTAACCAAGATAGCGCACCATTCTTTTATGTTGACCTTTTCTAAAGTAGATTAGTGGATCCACATTTCCCATTGGTGCAGCTTAAATCCCAAAGAGTAACATAGCGCAGACCTTCACCTACTCAATTTGATGTAGTTTTTAGTTTACTTTTAAATTCACAAAGTCATTTGCTTAGAGGGAAAACTATCCCGAAAATGAACGTATACGAAAACACACAAGCTGATATGAGAGTGTTATCAGAAAGTTTCTTAGGTCTCCAATTGTGAAACACTCACCAAATGTGGGAAGAGGTCCAGCAGCACCGCCCCTGAACCTTCAGCTGGAGGAGCAGATTACCGTATCATGAAAAAGGCAGGCACTCCAAAGGATCTATCTTCCTTAAAATAGTTGCTAGTTTATTCAAGGTACATCAGGATACAGCATTATGGGTTTCGTATCATAAGACACAATATCCAGAAAATGAACATGTAAAAAAAAAGCTTCATTTAGAATGTTTCTCAATATAATGCAGGGCTGGAATTAGAGTGCTTCAAGACCTGTCTGTCCTCCCACTTGTACAGAGAGAGCAGAAAAGCAGTCTGATAATGAGATAATAAGAGATGTTTATGGTAATAGGTAGTGTTGAGAAAGGACCAAGCAAAGCCGTAAAGAAAGGTTTTCTGAGAATTTTCTCAGAGTTTACCAATATGGATGCAAATAAGCATCTATCGTAGTAAATCGTGACCAAGTTTTTCTTTCTGAATTTTATTGCATGAATGGAAGCACTTCTGATGCACAGCTTCAATAATGGAATGAATCTGGGTACAAGTTACTTTAGGCAGCTTAATTCTAGGGCTCTGTTAGGTCAATGTTTCCTGCACTTGTGCACATTTGCATGCTGTTCATTAAAGCAGGCATTAAAGAAGGCATCAATGGATTTAAGAATCTTGCTTTAATTAGATGCATGTCTCTCAATGCAACATTTTAAAGGAGAAGGAAACCCTGTTGGCGCAAAACGCCTCCCCCCCATTGGCCACCTCCTCCGGCCTACCTCCCCACTGGAGCAAATGCCCCAACTTGTTACTTTCCCCTTCTTCTAGGTCCTCTCTAGAGGAGTTCACTGCGCCATCTTGTCACAAGCAGTCTTCTTTCTGTAGTGAACGGAGTCTTCTGGTACATGCGCAGTAGGAGGCATTTGCCGGTTCGTGGCCTTCAGGCGCATGTGCAGTAGATCATGGGAGGGAGGGGTTTTGCCCCAAAAGGGTTTCCTTATCGTTTAAAGGAGCACATCCTTTATAAAGGCTTTTACCTTCTGGTGGTGCAACTCCCTGACATATGGCTATGTCACACAATATAGTTTATGGAGATAAATGGGGCTCAGCACACACCAAGATATGTTTTGGGTTCAATTTGTGTGGATTGTGGCCCTGCATATGATACCACAGAAACTCATTGTAGGCTTGGCACTAGGCTTCCCTAGGAGGCAGAACTGTAAACCCAGGAGGTACCAGATGTTGGACTATGTCCCTGGTCTCACATAATTCTTAAAGGACAAGGAAAGTTAAACTAAAGAAGTAGGTAGAAATGTTGTACATGATGTTTTGTGCTTGTGTACCAGCCCAAGGCAACCACAGCCCTTTAGCAGTAAAGATCTGTGTCTCCCCAGTAGATGCCCCAGTAGCTCCCCATCTTCTTTTCTGCTGATTCACTGATTCACATGCTTTGTGCTGCTGTCACTTACTGAGCTTAGGGACCCACTCACAATATACAGTATACATAGAATAGAAATGTCACAGTATTAAGTTGATTAGTAATTAAAATGGATAATTACTACATGACAGCACAGAAACCAGTGCATTTAGCATTAGAATTTAATAATCAGCCCTGTAGCATACAGTATATTACAGACAAACTGCTTGATAATTAGTGACGACCCCTAAACTCAATGAGCATGTGAGTGTCACAGACACTTTCCAAGTTGGTGACCCCCTGTGACAAGTTTGAAGTCCTGGATCATTGCTGCTATTGACAAGCTGAAACTTTAGGCTGGTGCTATAAGTTCAGTATATAAAACATGTCATTTTTTGGGTTTAGTTCTCCGTTAAACATTCCCTTGATTTCTGACTTTTTTTTCTATGCTTTCTGATGACTTGCAGGCAGGGGGTTTGGGTCCCTCCAGATGCTCGCACCTGTACAAAGATGCATGGAAAAAATGTGTCTGGAGGGGGGCCCTGGCTGTATGGCCTACAAACAGCTCGACCCTGCATAGTTACGTTACTGCAGGCAAAGATCTGTGCATACACAGTGGTGTCAGTGTAGAAATGTGCGCATGTGCAGCATGGAATCTGTGGCTTCAAGAATGGTTGTACGTGATATCACTTCTGTAAGGACAATCAGGCCAGGATTGGTGTCACTTGGGGTTAAAGGAATAGTTCAGTGTAAAAATAAAAACTGGCTAAATAGATAGTCTGTGCAAAATAAAAAATGTTTCTAATATAGTTAGTTAGCCAAAAATGTAATGTATAAAGGCTGGAATGATTGAATGTCTAACACAACACAACTTCCTGCTTTTCAGCTCTCTAAATCTGAGTTAGTCAGCGACACATGGGACATAACTGTTCAGTGAGTTTGCAATTGATCCTCAACATTCAGCTCAGATTCAAAAGCAACAGTTATGACCCCCATCAAGTCACTGATTGGTTACTGCCTGGTAACCAGTGGAAACCAAGAGAGCTGCAAAGTAGGAAGTAGTGTTCTGTCATTTATGTTATACATCCAGTTACTCCAACCTTTATACCAGGGCTGTACTTCTATATAGGCACCCGAGGGCCTGTACCTAGGGAGGAAGGATTGTGGGGGTGGCCCTCAGGTGCCTTAATTAGTGCAGAGTTTTAAATTTTTTTTTAATTCCATCACAACCCTGCCCCCCCCCCCCCCC
>CM044444.1:22569894-22667504 GCA_024363595.1 Xenopus borealis
GACTGCCACATGAAGGGCCCTACAGAAAGTCACCGTAGGCCCCCTCCCGGCTTCCCTTTGTGAACCTAAGTAAAAGGGCAACCAATTATAGAGAAGGTCTGGGCCGGCGGGGGCCCACCCCACATTTTCCCGGTATTCTTAGCCTTGCGGGTAATCAATGAGTAACCCGTCCGGGTACCCAACAAAGGTGGGGGCTTGAGCCCTCCCACCCATCCTTGTGGTTCTTGCAGTTTTTACAATGTTCTGCTATGATTCAGCACCAAGTGACGTCACTTCTGGTCAAATGAGACATCATTTCTGGGTCCACATGTCCCCCAGGTTGGAAGGTTAGTTGAACTATTGCGGGTTGGGTAGTGGGAACATGCGTGTCAAATTATGGGTAGCGGGTACGGGTTTCAAAAGAATGGGCTCTAGTACAGAACTTTAGTCTCTTTGTTTCCTGCAGGCGCCTGACAGATATCCTGTCTGCTATCTTATGAATATGATGCTGTTCACTGACAAGCTATCATTTATGTGACTTGAAGGGGAGCTGCAGAACAAAGAAGTGTTAGGATGAGAAATAATTGTACCATACATTGTGTAGCTTCATTGTTATCAATTTAATGGCGTTACTCATTGACATCCACTAACCCACCCCGAATCCATTCAAGTAAGTGGCACTGCGTTCCAGACCTGAATCAGGAAGACTTGATCAAACCGATCGCTCACAGCATCTTCTCCCCCTGGTAATGTGCAATGCCTGATGTTAAAGGAAAATGGGAAAGTGTCCCAGATATGAAGCTGCACAGCTGCTTCTGGGTAATAGTTATACTTAAGGCACAAGGTAGTCTCCTTGGTTGAGATTATGAATACAAAACCCTTGACCCGTGTCCATCTATGGCATTATAACTTGCAGTCTCTGTGCAACTCAAGCTTCTATTTTGGCAATGTCCGCTCTGGGCAATTGTATGGAACCTTCACTGATCAATATTGACTTTTCACGGTAGATTCCAGAGCAAGTCCTGCCGACTTGTGATTTCATGGGAAAGATGCTGAACAATGGCACATTTTCTTGTTCTTGTCACAAATCATTACCTACACCTCTTTCTGGCTTATTGCATTGAGACAGGACACATCTCCATTAGTCCAGACTTCTTGCTTTATATCAGAAGTGGGCACAACTGTAGTCTGGGGATTCTTCTTTATTCTATTTATAATTTTAGCCAGACCCAAAAGAATGGAGCAGAAGATCATGGAGAATCCACTAAGAAGGAATGCTGCTGTGTAGTCACTGGTCGTGTCCACCAGCCAACCTGAACAAGGAAAAAGTAGCATAATCAGCTTGACATTAAGTAATAGTTTTCACATTTGGTACTTGAAGAACTAACTGTAGCTTTCGGGGAAACCACCTAGAAAACATTGTTTGTTTCAGCAGTATATAATCTATTGTTCCCTTAAACAGGCATACAAGTGTGAAAATCATAGTTATATGCACACATACCTTCTCTTCCTTCCCCATCCTACCTCCGTCCATGTCCTGCCTCTGCCCCACCCACTCCCAACCCTGACTCTGCTCACTCCTGCCCAACTTTCGGCAGGTAAGAGAGGGCTGGGGAGGAGGGGGGTTTTATGAGCTATAGTGGAAGCAGACCTCCTCAATCTGGGCCCCCATGTTCCCCCAGGCCCCATGAAGGGTCTGCTTCCTCTATAGTTATGTAGAATAGTAAAGCCCACTCGCACACCCTGGCCTTCAAGGTATACACCTGGTGCTCAGTGCTTAGAGGGATCAGCACCCTCCCAAATAAGCGATCCCAAGAAAGCGCTGGCACTCACGGCAGTTTCAACCAGGGTGCGTGTTTATTTACATGACAAAGGGGTCCAGCCATGAAACGTTGCATCTTTTGCAAATAAACACAAACTGCCATGAGTGCCAGCGCTTTATTGGTATCCTCTAGTTATGCCACTGCTGTTAAACTGTGATAAAAGAATATGTGCAATTGTGTTTAATGCTGTGAAACACTGCTGTAGTAGCTGGTGCAGTATTGGAGTAGGCCAGCAGATGGCAATGTTTTGCTTGTGGTTTTCTCACATTAAGGTACACAACAAAAACTGTGTTACCATGTTAACCAGTAGCAAAAATAACAAAAAAAATAAACAAATACAAAAAGTATTACCTAAAGTGATACCTACTGTATAGTAGCTAACAATAAAAATACACTGCAAGCTTTACAAGCACCTTCATCAGGCAAAATACAAATGAAAATTGGAAAGGCATTTGTATTTGCCTGATGAAGGGACCTTGGTGGTGCTCCGAAAGCTTGCAGTGTATTTTTATTGTTAGCCAATACGATGGAATATTAAAATTTCAATCGAACGATCAAAAAGTTCAAATTGAACGATTTTAACCATTCCATCAAATTTTTTTTATTCGATCAGAAAATGCTGAAATAACAATATAGCAATTCGGTAGGTTTAATCTGGCGAACTAGGGATTACATTTTTTTTTTTTTAAAGGGGAAGTACTTTGACCATTGAATGGTCGAATGATCGAAAAGATTCTTATTCGATCTATTCGATTCGATAGAATTTTTAAAATTCAATGGTCGAAGTGGCCCCAAAAGTATTCGAAAATCTGAATTCAAATTTTTTAAAAAATTCGATTGAATTTCGAATCGTTCACATGAATTTAGTAAATCTGCCCCATATTCTCTATTTTAATGGTTTCTGGAGGCTAATAATACCAGGCTTATATTTTAGAAGTCATTTTGTGATTTTGCCTACACTGTTAGGGCTCGTACATGGGTGTTTTTTTTACGTGTTTAACACATGTTTAACTGCAGGTTTGAGAGCATATTCACTAATTGATTCCATTGTATTGTGCCTGGTTGCTTTTTACTCTATTTGTGTTTCAGTGCATTTGTTTAGACGCAGCATGCTGCATGTCACTACTGTAGAGGTATGATCTGGAACAAAGAAGAATGCGCTTAGCTGCATAAAAATTTTTAATATATTAGTGCTCAACATGCATTCAAAAAATGCAGAAACAAACACCTGTGTGTAAGAGGCCTAAACAATTTTGTTCCATCTATGTTATCATGCCAACTTCAGCAGGCTGCTAAGCATGCATTACTAAACCTACCTGCAATGGGCGGGCTCAACAAATAGGGCACTGCGTGCAGGAAGAACACAACTCCCAAAGCAGAGGACAAATTGGAAGTTCCTACAACATCTCCAGTAATGACAGGAATGAGAGCCACATAGGCCCCATCGAAGTATCCAAACATGACAGAAAAAGGCACCAGCAACTGGAAGCGTGTCAGGATAGGAAGAAACAGGCAGCAGAGGCCGTCCAGCCCCACGGCTATGAGGTAGCAGCAGTATCGACGCTTCTTCAGGAACCTGGGAAACATAAAGAAAGTCTTGGTGAATATTTTAGGTCATTGATCAATAATCATGATGCAATATCATCAAATAAAATGAATTATATACTAAGCATGCATATTATGAATAGCACTCATCTGTTACTGGTTACTGTACTCCTACCATCTCCCTTGTTGTGCAATGCATATAAAAGCAAAGGGAATGCGTGAGAAAATGCTCATGTGTAAATGTCCTTGGGGTAGAACTACACAAGCGTCTGCAACGCTATTCTGGCGGATCCGACGTGCTGCGCCAAAACGCAGGCATCAAGTCTGATGCGATGGAAAGTAAGGTAAGAAATACAAATGTTGGATTTTGTTGCAGCGTTCATCCGACGTGACATGAATATCAGATGCAGCCAGGCCCGGACTGGCAATCTGTGGGTTCTGGCAAATGCCATAGGGGCTTCAGTAAAGTGCCATAGACTTTATTAATAGTCTTTATTTAATGGGCTGGTGGGGGTCTTTTTGGGCCTCTTTGTGAGCTGTTTGCGCCTCTGTGTACCTGAAATGCCAGAGCCTCTTTTGGTTCCCAGTCCAGACCTGGATGCAGTGAAATGGAAATATAAAAAGTATAAAGTATATAGTTTACCTTCAAGTTGTAGTATGTGATAGAATGGCCAACTCCTTTTCTGTCTCTTTCCAACTTTCAAATGGTGATCACTGACCCCAGAAACTAAAAACTTGTTACATTTTATTGCCTAAATCTTTACTCAGGCCCTCGCCTATTCCTCTTCTGGCCTCTCATTTAAACAACTGCCCGTTTGGTAAGGTAAATTGGACCCTAGCAACAAGATGGATGCTGCATTTCCAAAAAGAAGTGTTCCGTAAAAAATAAGCTTAATAAATAAAAGATAAAAAAAAGACCAATAGTAAAAAATGAAGACCACATGGACGCTGCCTACATAATGCTAAAAGTTATTTAGCTTATTTCGTATTTTTATTTGCTAAAAACCAAATAAATACGGTAAATAACCCCTACTGTGACTTCTTTTTTTCATTTGCTCTCTGTATTAGTAAACAAGCCCCGTGTTACTGTCGAAAAAGCAAATATTGTATAAAAGGTAAGATCTCCTTTATTGTGATGTATGTACAGCAACTCCATATTTATTGTGATGTATGTAACTCTTTATGTTCTATATATGTAATTCATGTGATTTGGTTGTATAATCACATTCACTTTACAGCGCTACGCAACAAGTTGGCGCTATAGAAATACATGTTAATAATAATAATAATAATTAGGTTGAAAAATGTAGTTCCACAAAAAAAACAGCAATGCAAAAGGTGATCTGTAGATGGCGCTATTTAGCCTACATGCTGGAAATGATCTATATTTAGGTGATTCTATTTTGGTGCAGGGGTTGCCCATATTATAATTCAGCAGCAACATCCTGTTGCATAATCTATGTTCTAGAGGCCAGCGTGTTATTTTTTTGTGTTGTCTTTCAAAATACTGTACATTTTGTCATTGAAAACACACATGAAAGGTTCATATGCACAAGGAATTAAAGCAGGCTTATTTATATCTCCATAGCTAGGGAAATCTTATAATATTTAATGTAAATTACTCTTGTATGACTACTGACACAGTCTCTGTATTGTCTAATGTTACATTACCTGATTTCTATAGGTGGCCTGCACCACTAAGAGTTGTAAGGCACACGCAGATTTTCATTCACATATTGGTCACATATTGGTGACATTTTCCCAGGCTGGCTTTAGGATTATCTAGAAAAGTGGGAACAATCTCCTGGAGAAAGGGCACTGTTCTTAGCATTCCAAACCCCAAATATCAAAAACGCAACCTGCTTCCTAAACTGAAAAGATAATGCCCCCCATTGCTGATACAAGTATGGGACCTGTTATCCAGAATGTAAAAAAGGAGGGATGCTCGGGTCCTGGGGTTTTCCGGATAAGGGCTTTTCCCATAATTTACTAAATCCACATGAATAATTCAAAGTTCAATCGAATGTTAATTAAATTAGAATCTTCGAATATGCAAATTAGGAAAATTTGACCATCGAATAGTCCAATTTGAATAAAATTTTATTTGAATATTCAAATATTCGATGGTCGAATTACTCCCCCTTTAAATTTTTATTCGACCACCTACTTCGCCAGAACCAAGCTACAGAATTGGGAATCATAGACTCTAGATTGAATAAAAAAAATTTGATCAATGAAATCGTTCGAATCGATTCGAATGATTGATCGATCAAATTTTTCCTATTTGATCGTTCGTTCAATAGTCGAATTCTTTTATTCATATGGTCGAATTTCGAATTTTTTTTAATTCGAAATTTGACCAATGATAAATCTGCCCCTAAGTATACCTGTACTAAAAAATCATGTAAACATGAAATAAACCCAATAGGCTGGTTTTGCTTCCAATAAGGATTAATTATAATACAAGCTACTGTTTTACTGTTACAGAGAAAAAGGAAATTCTTATTAAAAAATTTGGATTATTTCATTATAATGCAGTCTATGGGAGATGGGCATTCAGAGGTTTCTGGATTACAATTTTCCGGATAACGGATCACATACCTGTATCTCAAAGAATAATCTTGACATCAGTAGGCATGCTGGCATGGAATATTCCTATGGAATGGTCATTGATTCATCTTAATGGTAGTGACACAAGGGCAGATTTGGGGAGATTTAGTCGCCTGGTAACTAATCTCCTCTTCGTCTGGGCAATCTCCCCAAACTGTCTTCCCGTGCCATACCGCCGGCTTGAGTGAAAAGTTGCCAGTGGTATGGCACTCGTGTCGCTTCGTTTTCCGAATTTGCCCTAAGCTGGTGGTAAGGCACAGGAAGGCAGCTCGAGGAGATTGTCACCCAGAGGAACCAGCGATCCTGAATCTCCCCGAATCTGCCTGTGTGTCACTACCCTGAAGGACTAGTAAGGACACATAAATATAAGTTGTGTGATTGATGCATCTCATTGCAATTAGAATCCTACCTTCTATCAGTTACCCATCCAAAGGTGATGTTACCAGCAATGTCTATGATTCCAAGAATGGACATCAGGAAAGCAGCTTCTTGGTGGCTTACTCCCACACTTAGAGCATAAGGCACAAGGTAGACGAAGGGAGGACTACACCCGTAAGCCAGAAAAAGAAAAGACACGGCGAGTATGATGAACTTTGGTTTTAGTAAGAAACGGTATTCCTTTGTGGTGCAATAGCAAAGTCTCTTATGAGAACAGTCCTGGCACAGAGGTGAACATGAGGAATCCAGCTGAGCACTCGTGTTTGGCTCATTTTCCATCTGCTCTTGTTTGAGTGGATAATGCAAAGAGTCCTCCTTAAGGGTAATAGGTCGCATCAAAGCACCGCAAACGCAGAGGTTGGAAACAAATCCACCGAGGATGAGTAACGCTCCCCGCCAGGAAAACTTTTCAATGAGCAGCTGGACCACAGGGGCCAAAATAAAAGTGCCAATGCCACTCCCAGACATTGCAATCCCATATGCCAATGCTTTCCTTTTCTCAAAGTATTTGCCCACCATGGCAATGGCAGGGCTGTAACATAGTGCAAATCCAAGGCCTAGGGAAATGAGAGAGAAAAAGTGATGAGTAACTCTCAAATATTATCTATGTACAATATATATATGTACATATGTAGCAATAAATAGTGATGGACGAATCTCCCGAGTTTCGCTTTGCCGAAAAATTTGCAAATTTCCAGAGAAATTCGCGAATTGGCAAAAAAATTCGCGAAACGAGTCGCGGCACGCTTTTGACACGCGTCGCGTCATTTTCGTGTCACATCGTTTTCGTCGCGTCAAAAACGACGCACACTGGCGTTTCGCGAATTTATTCGCCAGCGGCGAATCGCGCGAATTCACCCCTGGCGAATAAATTCGCCCATCACTAGCAATAAATCTTTAATTACAGTCAAATAACACAGACCATTTGTTAAATGGGACCTGTCACCCTAAGAAAGTATTCCAAATCTTATTTATGAGTTTAGTCAAGCAAAATAAACTTCACTTACACTATATTACTTATTTCAATCTTGTTTCTTTTAGGCAAACATTTTGTGGTCTGCCAAGGCCGGGGACGGTATTACAAATTTACCGGCAATGTAGCTGCCGGTAAATTTGTAATACCCCTTAAAAATGGCCCTTGCCTTGCCTTAAATCAAATGAAAACTTACCTTTCTCGCGTCTTCAGGCGATCGCTCGAGTGGCTCCGCCCCCTTTAACGTCACACCCCACCCCGTTTTACATCACATCCCGCCCCTTTTGTCCCCGCCCCCGCCGGCCGGTAAGAAATTTTTCAAAAGGTGGCAACCCTAGTGGTCACTGTTATTAGGGCTAGCTGTAGATCATGCCATAATCTTGTTTAGGCACCAAAATAAGGCACCTGATGCCTATGCCCATGCACAATTAGATGTTGAAGGCAGAGGGGGAATGTAAGGGGTGGGGTGACAGCTAGGAAGTGCAGAATGGAAAGTGAAAGTAATTGCCTGCCCCACCTCTATGCCTAAGAGGGACAGGCATCATATGATTGACAGCTGAGTGTTAAACAAGTTTATAACCAGTATGGATATTTTAATTAAAAAAATAGTTTGGGTTTCATGTTTAATTTAAAGTACTTTAACTCTACAGCTTTTTATATCCGGGTGACAGGCCTTTAAAGTCAAAGCATTAGTCTATAAAAATCTGTATTGTTCTGCTATAAATAGGACATTCTTTATTCCTACTCATTGGAATTGAACTGATCTGCATCCAGCACTTATTAAATATGGTGGGTGATTTTCAGGATGTAAATATACAGGTACAGTATTCTCTGCTTGCGGTTGTGATCCTTTTCCGTAATGGGAAGCAAATGGCAACAATTTCCAGAACTTCCTCAGGGTGGCACATTGAGTATCTTTAGCCAAAAATTGTTTAAATCAAGTGAGTGCAGACAGGAATCTTCTCATACATGAACAGACGGCCAATAGTATTAGCTGAGCCTGTGTGTCTGATGAACAGCTAATACTATTGGCCGTCTGTAATGCATCCTGAAAAGTTTCTTTATACCTCCTTATATACAGTATAACTAAGATATATGTTATTGGAGATATGTTGGTTCCCAAATGGGTTGGCCATTTCCAGGATGTAATCAACATAGTTACATAGGTAAATCGGGTTGAAAAAAGATGAAGTCCATCAAGTCCAACAAATAATGCTCTAGTGTCAGTCCGTTGGTTGGTTTCCCGAGAAGGAGATGTAAGGAAGTGAGAAGTTGTCCCAGGCCTCTTTTATGTAGGAATAACTGATGATACCAATGGTCTGTAAAGCAAACCTCACAGGAGGTACCCAGGTTAAATACGTTCAATTATTTAGGACATCTAGTGTCAGCCTAGTTGCATGGAGCACACGTCATTAAAGGAACAGTAACACCAAAACAATGATGTTTGAAAGTAATGACAATATAATGTACTGTTGCCGTGCACTGGTAAAACTGGTGTGTTTGCATCAGAAAGACTACTATAGTTTATATAAACAAGCCGCTGTGTAGCCATGGGGGCAGCCATTCAAGTACACAATACGCAGTCGATAACAATTCGAGACTGAAGGATTGTATACTGCAGAGCTTATCTATTATCAGTTGGTTATCCTGTGCCTTTTCTCCTTTTTCAGCTTTCTGAAGCCAACACATCAGTTTTACTAGTGCAGTACAACAGCACATAATATTTTTATTTACTTTAAAAGACTTACATTTTTTTGGTGTTACTGTTCCTTTAAGTGAAAGATAAGGCTACTAATAAAGCATAAGTTAGCCTATCTCCAAGTTTGATTATTATAGGGCCACCATGACGAAGTCGCTCGAAGTTTCCTCCTTAGGCACAGGCGATTCTTCATTAAGCAGCCGGAAGGCGACGAATCTCCGAGGATCTTCTCGTCTGGCCAAGCCCTTAGATTTGAGTTTATGTAATATCTTCATTGGCTGAGTTGGATAATTCAAACTTCTGGCTTTTAAGACTTGTCTGATTTAGCCATTAACTGTTTCCTGTTAAATCTATGGTTAAATGGTGCACATCTTAACCCATTCATATACCAGGGCCCCTGACAACCCTGCAACCCATGTAGCGGCACTTTTTTTGTGTACCTTTGTGCCTTTCCATAAAAGTGCCATCCATACCTTGCCACACCTGCTCTACAGATTCAGGCAAATGTATTGTGTTAATTCCATATTTTTGATACTGGCATCAGTTCAAACCCTAATTTAATCTTAAATAGTTTCCAGTTTTGGCCTAAACCAACATTTTTGAGTGACGTTTATTAAATAACGATAGCTCTGTGTGCGCCCGAACATCTCTGAAAAGACAAACTTGAGATTCTAAACCTCGGAGTAAACATTAACTTCTTTGTTGATGCAGGTGCCTGCAATGCACATTTTGACTTTGTAAATGTTTGGCTGGCTTCCATGCAAAAACAATGTAATGCCAGATTATTAATACTATCCTCTAGGAGACCAACCACTAATCCTTAAATACCAAGGCTTCGCTAAACTAATAATGCTTGTTATTATACCCCCTTCCATGTAATTTGTGCAAATAATGGCCCTTATGCCAGCTCTGTTAAATTAAGATAGCAAATTTAAACAAAGTTTGGTAGTGGTAGTGTATAATGCATATGTGTTTTGACCTTAAAGCAAACAAACCATACCATTGTAAGTACTGGATAAATTGTCCTGACTGCTTCCAACCTTCTAAAACTATAGCAACTGGGTAGGTCTATAAAACTGTACCTGAAATAGGATTCATTAGGTCAGCATCTGCCCTATAATCCCGGGTACGCTGACTCCTATTGTCTTATATCTTCCATTCTGTTATTAATTATAGTAACAGCAAACTGCAAACACCAGAAATTGAAGTAAAGAATCATTTCTCTGCCCTGGGTGCTTTGTAATAAAACAAGTTTGGTAACTCTGTCATATAGCATGACTGCCGGGGACATTGAGTACTTAATATGAGATTACGCCCAGGTCAAGTGTACAAAAATATACTGAAAATACAAAAGATTTATTATGCACTGAAAACAGAAATACGCTGGAAAGTACATCACAAATAAAGAATTAAGGTGTTCCACTTATGCAGCGTTATCATGATGGACAAAGGTTCCCAAAGGTTAAAAATCTCAGCAAGAGATACATACTAAATGGAAATGTCATAACACACAGAGTTCAGTTTTCAACTGTGTTGTATTTGCTATGATTCCCCACAACGCAGGTTCCTTTACAGCTGCAGCAGGTAAAGTTGTGTGTAAATATTGGGGATCAAAATGTTGCTTCAGTTATTAATGAAGCACAATGGGAGGAATTTACCTGGTGGTCTACTGGGGTGCACACCCACATGTCCATCTTCCTGCATGTCGTTGTCAGCACACATGACGTCATCGCCCTTGGCGCAAAATTAGAACATTTAGCGGTGCAGGCGACTTTTATTCATTGCCCAACGTAAGATCTAATTCTTTAGTTCCTGGGTACATTTCTGAGTGTTTCTGATCTGTTTCTGACCCTGCCTGTCCCTGACCTTGTCTAGTTCGCTACCAGTCCTGACTTTTGCCCTTTGCTTTATACTGCGAAATTGGTGTGTTTGACTTGGCCTCTCACACTAAGACCTGGTGGCACCCGAGTCGCAGAGGGCTCCTCCCAATGCCAAAGATGGGTGTTTAAGGAGGAAGAGTGAGCAATGACTGGGTCCTTGGTGTCAGTACTGGGTACAGTACTCCATTCGTAACACACAATTTGATGTATGATGTTCTTCAACTGCATGCAGTATTACAAGCTCCTCTTTTGTCCCTTTAACCTTTACCTTAGCCTCATTTACGTTACTAACAGGCACACTGGTGTTAGGTGCAAAAAACCATAGGCACAAAGTTTACACAAACCTATTAATATTGAAGGGATTCTGTCATGGGAAGCAGTGTACTTTTGGCGAAGCGAAACGGGGCAAATTTCCACATCCCTATTCATCAGTTCTCAGGGCACTTTACCTATTAAAAGGAATACTGTCATGGGAAAACGTGTTTTTTTCAAAACGCATCAGTTAATAGTGCTGCTCCAATAGACTTCTGCACTGAAATCCATTTCTCAAAAGAGCAAACAGATTTTTTTTATATTCAGTTTTGAAATCTGACATGGGGCTAGAAATTTTGTTAATTTCCCAGCTGCCCCGGTCATGTGACTTGTGCCAGCACTTTAGGAGGGAACTGCTTTCTGGCAGGCTGTTGTTTTTCCTTCTCAATGTAACTGAATAGTACGCAGTGGGACATGGGTTTTACTATTGAGTGCTGTTCTTAGATCTACCAGACAGCTGTTATCTTGTTTTAGGGAGCTGTTATCTGGTTACCTTCTCATTGTTCTGTTGTTCGGCTGCTGGGTGGGGGAAAGGGAGGGGGTGATATCACTCCAACTTGCAGTACAGCAGTAAAGAGTGATTGAAGTTTATCAGAGCACAAGTCACATAACTTGGGGCAGCTGGGAAATTGACAATATGTCTAGCCCCATGTCAGATTTCAAAATGAAATATTAAAAAATCTGTTTTGAGAAATGGGTTTCAATGCAGAATTCTTCTGGAACAGCACTATTAACTGATGCATTTTGAAAAAAATAATCCAATGACAGTATCCCTTTAAAAGCAACACACTTTATTTCAAGAATTCTCATCAACATTTAGAATAAAGCCATTGCCCACTTTACCAGTTCAGTGGAGATGCACGGCTTTCCAGAAGTACCTGAGATGATAAGCTGATTATCTCCCCTTTAACAGAAAATGTACTTATACGGGAAAGTCAGGCAGTTCTTACCCTTCAGCTGTTAACATACTTTAAAATGTAAAGGGGACAGAGGGAAGCATTATTCAGAGGTCTGCCTCTCTGTAGAAACCATCATCATTATGCTGATGGTGTCTCAATTCAGGCAACCCTCTGCATAATGCTTCCCCACACCTTCCTTCCTGAACCTTGTTTCCCAAACCTTGAATGCTCAAAGTGAGTACTGATACTTTTGAACACATTTCACTAGACACAGCCCATAGAAATTATCTCGAAAAACCAATGTGTGGTGTTTATACAAATGGCCTGCAGGTGTCACTGTGCATACACAGGACTTTCTGTACAGCTTGAAAGTGAAAGTAAGACTTACTGCTGTTATGTAATGGCTGCATGGACCTGCTAATAAAGCACTGTTATACTCTCCTCATCCTCGGCTACCAAACACAACTCAATACACAAAGTGGTCATGGGACGGAGTATAAATGAAAGGAAACTGTGTGCAAATTACCTGTGAGCACACCTAGAGTGAGGTAGAGATACTCCAGGCTTGTGGCAAAAGAACTCAGAACTAGTCCAGTGGATGCGAGCACTCCTCCTAGTATGATACCAACTTGACAGGAGAAATGATTACTCACGTAGCTTCCAATGGGAGCTGCAAAAAATGAAAATAACATATTCTAAACATTATCTCTGACATGCATAATGAAACATCAGAAGGCTTTTATTTTATTTGCTGATAAAAACTACAGGCTTTAGTTGCCCTTTATCTTATTCTGAATTCTGCCCCTTGTAAAATTCATCCTGTTGTATTGTGGGGATTTCTTTGAGAGAAACACTTACCACACAGCATAGTGGAACAATCAACAATGGAATGTATCCAAGCAGTTCTTGCATAATCTTGAGCAAAATAAGACTGGAACTCTACAAAAAATATAGATATGCACCTAGAAAGAGAAAAAAAAAATCTGTTGTTAATGGCGATACTTAAAGGGCAAGTCAACCCCACCAAAAAAAATTGCCTAATAAAAGAAAACATAATTCTAAGCAACGTTTCAATATACATTATTTAAAGATTTTCAGTGCTTTTAAAGTTATTTGAAAAACCGATTGCTATTGAAAGCAGTATTTGCTTAATTTCTGGTTGTTACTTTTTAAACAATGTCATAAAACTCTTGGTTCTCCAGCAAATACAGCTCCGTTAATCAGCTGCCTTGTCTTTTATCATTTCAACAGTCTTAGCCATCAGGGCAGAGGATAGAAAGGGACAAACACTGCTTTCAATAGCAACACATACAAATAACTTTAAAACTATAGAAAATCTGTAATGAATGCATATTGAAAAGTTGCTTAGAATAATGTTTTCTTTAATTAGGCACATTTTTATTTTGAGGTTGACTTGCCCTTTAACTCATATCCCATTAAAGTGAATGTGACACATACCAAAGAATGAAAGCACAGTATATTCACATTAATGATTCAGAACAATCTGAGCATACTGTACATTGTCCCACCTTTGCAATACAAAATATCAAAAGGTGCTTGAGGTGATGCCTTTAAAGAATGAATTACATTTAAAGAAGAATTAAATTCTAAAAATTAATAGCAGCAGCCTAAAGTTTCCTTTTCTCAATAACAGCAATGATCCAGGACTTCAAACTTGTTACAGGGGGTCACCATCTTGGAAAGTGTCTGTGACACTCACATGCTCAGTGGGCTCTGAGCAGCTATTGAGAAGCTAAGCTTAGGGGTTGTCACAAAATATCAAACAGAAAATAAACCTGATGCTACAGAGCTGATTATTCAATTCTGATGCTAGTGGCACTGGTTTCTACAGGCCCTCCATCAGGGAGTACAGGGGGTACAAGTGTCCCGGGCCTTGGGCTAAAGTGGGGCCCGGCAGTGCTGCAATTTTCAAAGAGCCGAAGTTACGAAAACAGCTATAATTGAAGTTCTGAAGCCACAAGTTCAATTTTACTGACACCAATGTGGGTTTTTGTTTTTTTTTAAATCCCCTGGCCACCAATTTTTCATTTTAATATTCTATAGGCCCCTGGCGCCAATTTTTTTTTAACTTATAAGGGAGCCATGGGGGGTTACTTTTGTAGCGCTGATGTCTGTGTGGTCTTTTAACTTTGATGTGGAGTGGGCGGGGATCAGGGGCGGGGCTTGGGCACCTGGATGGCGGGGCCCCGACAATTTTGTTATGCGGGCCCCGTGATTTCTAATGGTGGCCCTGGGTTTCTATGTATAATAAAGTAATAGAATTCTTAATTAATCAGATGCAATTTGAGAGTAGGACTGGCCAGATATGGGATGACCTTGACGTAGTTGGTCAGCTTAAATATATTGCAATATATGGACTAGGGATGGCGCGAACGTCGGAAAAAAAGTCCGCGAACATATTCGCGAACTTGCGTCAAAAATGCATAGACTTCAATGGGAAGGCGAACTTTAACAGCTAAAAAAGACATTTCTGGCCAGAAAAATGATTTTAAAGTTGTTTAAAGGGTGCAACGACCTGGACAGTGGCATGCCAGAGGGGGATCAAGGGCAAAAATGTATTATAAATGGTTATTACAGCAGTCAGCACACAGATGAGAATGAGATCAGAAGAGATCAGTGCCCACAGCAGCTACATACAGAGCACTGCAGTAGAAGGTAGATTACTAGCCAGCAAAGCTACCTAACCTAAAATGTCCCTCAAATCCCTGCAGACTTGGCCAGTTCATGTATAAATACCCCTAGCGTTCACAAAAGATGGCCAGTTCATGTATAAATACCTCAGAGTTCACACAAAGATGTTAAAGTGGCCAGTTCAGGTATAAATACCCCTAGAACTCATAGCAGAATGGCACAGTTATTTTCCATGATTTACTACATTCACAGCTCCCTGGCTTTGACTGGAAAGTGGACCAGTAGCCAGCACATCATCCAGGCACAACTAAAATACAAAAGCAGAGCCACTGACCATGTGGGTGGGAGGGTGGTGAGCAGACTGCAGGCTGCAGTATTTGTGTTATAGCAGCTCTTTCCTTTTTCTTTTTCCCTGTGCTGAAATCAGGGAACTGTCCATTGGAAGGGGAGTGGTCCAGGGGGTGTGGGGGTGGTCCAGGAGGGAGAGCTTCCTGATTGGCTGCCATGTATCTGCTGGTCTGAGAGGTGAGAGGGCAAAAAAAAAAGCGCCAACTAACGCGAACCCAAAATGGCGAACGTCGCGCGACGTTCGCGAACTTCCGGCGAGCGCGAACAGCCGATGTTCGCGCGAACAAGTTCGCCGGCGAACAGTTCGCGCCATCCCTAATATGGACAAACAATCCCTGTTTTGTTTAAAGAGTAAGGCATTTTTAGTAGCTGTATGCACAGAATGTCTCAATAAAATATATTGATAATGGGTTGAGTGCAGAGGACCTCTTGTATTTGTCTATCTTGTTTCTGTGTTAACATGTAGTAATTATCTGTATTAAATACTAATCAGCCTTATATTGTGACTATATATCTATTCTATGTGTACTGTATATTGTGAGTGGGTCCCTAAGCTCAGTAAGTGACAGCAGCACAGAGCATGTGAATCAGTGAATCAGTAGAAAAGAAGATGGGGAGCTACTGGGGCATCTTTGGAGACAGATCTTTACTGCTAAAGGGCTGTGGTTGCCTTGAGCTGGTACAGAAACCCAAAATATAATGTATAACAACATGTCTAGCCGACTTCTTTAGTTTAACTTTCCTTATCCTTTAAAGCTAACTGAATTGGAAAATGTTGCAAGTATTAAGGTGTTCCTCAGGGACTGACGTAATTTCGTGTTCTGAAAACATGAAACATGTTGTTTTTCAGTTAACCATTACATGCACCTCAGTTCATTTTTGCTCTTCAGTTTATACTGTGATCTATATAAGAGGAACAGTCTGTATAAAACCTAAAAAAACAAAACCTTTATTTTACCAATAATATTCAGTATATATTTGTGTAATCTAGATGTAAGTATTGTGCTATATAAATCCCCTTGCAGAATCAAAGCAGAATACTATTTTGGGGCGTGGGCGGAACTTCAAAGGAAGCAGACCCTGCAGTTGCTGATACTATAGGGGACCCAGTAAGGACCTAATTAATGAACTATTTCAATATTAGCAATTTCAATCTTGGTAGAACATATCAACTTTTCAATGTTTAGAGGCCCTAAATTGAATTTACTATGGGGCCCAGTAGTTATGGGACATTCCCGTAGGAGCACAGTGTGTCAATGACTTGCTCAGACACAACTGGGTGCATTCCTGTCCAGCTTCACAATGTTGGACACTGGAAAGAAGATTTTGAAACTCAGCAATCCTTTGGAAAGCCACGTTCAATCTGGGGATGGACTGGGAGCCTTGGCTAAAGTGTGCAGTTGTGGGGAAGTTTCAATTATCCTCTTTACTGTTAAGTTAAACAGCACTTGTGTTCAAGGCAATGCTACTTTCTGCACCTTGTACTGGATTAATCCCTAGGATAGGGAACACCTAAGTCCCATCTACCACATGTCCATATATATATATATATATATATATAGTATTGCCTTGTAACCTTGCTGCATACACAGAAGGGCTGCACTTTTTGTGAAATTTTCACCCTGTCCACGAATGATACATTAGGCCAACCAAATTTATGAATTTTAGACTTCAAAAATGTAATTGGATAGCTTACATCTTAATTTTCAGGGATCTGCAACAAGATAGACTTTACATGTATGAAACACTATTATAGTGCACATTCTCTGTCTACACTGCCTATTAGATATGAATGGTACAAAATAGATAGACAATAGATGATAGATCGATCGATAAACAGATATATGATGATATACAGATAGATAGATCGATAGATAGCAGACTGATAGACAGATAGATGATGATAGGTATTAATCGATAGAGATGCATAGAAGATACATTATAGATATATTGATTGATCGCCTACATACCTTGTAACTGCGCGAGTACAAACAGTAACAAAAAAGCAGCCAATCACAATCATCCATCCCCAGCCTCCATCAGGTGGTGCTTTGTGCAAACTCCGCTTCTCTTGGGTCATTCTTGGTTTTAGGAGCCTTTTTTCTACACCGAAGATGCCACCTCAGATGGGCGCAAGATTTGGAAGCGCTGCTTTGCTCATATGTGATCAATTCCAAATGTTGCAAGATATCCGGCGACATGCGGAATGTTCCACAATGGTTAGCTTATTTTAGAGGTTTGTTTCATCATCTGAAAAAAAGAGACAAGAAATGTTTATCATCTATATAAGTTAACTGTTAAATAGTTCTTATTCATACAGTTAAATATAATACAATTTTGTTGGGCCCCAACTATCCCTAGGCATGCTGGCAGGTGTTGAGTTTTGCTTCCATTAAGGATTGATTATATCTTAGTTTGGATCTAGTACAAGCTACTGTTTTGTTATTACTGAGAAAAAAGGAAACATTTTTAAAAATTTTAACTATTTGATTATAATCTATGGGAGACGGCCAATCCGTAATTCGGAACATTCTGGATAATGGGTTTCCAGACAACGGATTCCATACCTGTACAAGTTTACTGGACTTGTGACATATAACTCCATACACTTCTATGGTACAAGAGCAGAGCAAAATTTCCATATAAATTCAGTGTGTCCCTAAGGCCTCAGACATATGTTTGTGTTAAAGGAACAGTAACACCAAAAAAAATTAAAGTGTTTTACAGTAATAAAAATATAATGTACTGTTTCCCTGCACTGGCAAAACTGATCTGTTGGCTTCAGAAACATTACTATAGTTCATATAACAAGCTGCTGTGTAGCAATGGCTGAAACTGAAAAAGGCTATATGGCACAGGTTAAATAGTGGATAACAGATAACACCATTATGTGCTACAGAGCTCATCAGTCTTTTCTCATTTAAATAGCTGCCCCCATTGCTACACAGCAACTTGTTTATAACCAGGACTGGACTGAGAATCAAAATAGGCCCTGGCATTTCAGGTACACAGAGGCCCACTCAGCCCACATAGAGGCCCAAACAGCCCCCACCAGCCCACTAAATACTGACTTTTGGGACCTTATAGCAGCCCCTCTGGCATTTGCCCTAACCCACAGATTGCCAGTCCGGGCCTGTAAACAATAGTAGTGTTTCTGAAGCAAAGACACCAGTTTTACCAGTGTAGGGCAATACCGCATTCTATTTTTATTATTTTCAAACACATTCATTTTTTTGACGTTACTGTTCCTTTAGTGCAATTGCCATTTCGATAAATAGTCCCTGTTCCATTCCCGATGAATCAGCACAAACCTTATTTTGTACATTACTCGTTCAAGTGTAAAGATCAAACTTCACACTACTCAGAACTTGTAACGCAGAAACACATTCCAAAGTTGCCTGAATCTTGTCTAAGTTTTTTCTAAATTAATGCTCACTTATTTAACCCTTTGATGGCAGGCAATGTAGCATGCAAAGTGAGTCTGCCAAAGACAAACCTTTTCAGTGGTAGACAAAGGGATAGATGTGGCAGGCTTGCGCTTGTACTATACATGAGATTCTGAGTAAACTAAGTAAGAACCAAATGGTGCAGGAAAACAGGGGTAAAGGGGAGATAATGGGGCTAGTTTACAAATATATAACTTCTAAATTGCACCAGTATTGTTACCCAAATAAAGGTGGCCATAGCCGCACAGATAATATCATACGAAAATTTTGTATGATATTCGGTGTGTGTATGGTGGGAGACGAGCCGACCAATATCGGCAGAAGACTATTGGTCGGCTTGCCAGAAAACTTTGATCTGGAGTATTTGAAGGCACCAGAACATCTACCATTGTTGGTGCTGAATCCTCAGATACAGGTGGAATGCTATTGTTTCTACGTGTATATCTGATGATTCAGCTCTACATGTGTCTATTGAAACCAACATTCTTTCTCTGAATGATCGTAATTGGAACGTCTATGGCCACTTTAAGTAATGCAATTTTTGTAGTGATGTACGGGCTGGCCCGAAGCCTGCGGGACTTCCGCACAATGTTTGTGGGCTGAACTTTAGTGCCCCACTTCCACCTCCATGCATGCCTTTTTATATAATTGCACCCACATATCCCATCCATCCCATGGCATCACAGTGGGATGGAAATGGCTATATAAATAGGGGAGCACACAGGGTTAAGGTCAGGTGTGGGTGCTGAAGAACTGGGTTAGAGTCAGGTACAGGTTGACATTTACTTGACCCGCACATCACTATATCACAGCTAACGGCATTGGATAATAGCACTAGTACAATTTAGCATGTATGTGATTAACAGGGTGGCCACCTTTCCTAAAAAAGAAAATGCAAACAAGGGAGTGATGAGAGAATTCAGGGGTATACGCGTTATGATGCGACTGACTGCAGCATAATTCAGTGCAGAATCCAGTCAGAATTCCTGGAAATCCACTAAAAAATAATTTAGCTTTTTTGCTTACTGCCCTGGATGTGCTTTAAAGGAACATTAACACAAAAACATTAAAGTGTTTTAAAGTAATGAAAATATGATTTTGTTGTGCTGCACTGGTTCAGTTGGTGTATTTGTTTCAGAAATTCTAATATAATTCATTTACAAAAGCTGCTGTAAAGGTGACATATACAATGGGATTCTTCAGAACGTATCTGTGATCTATTGTATATCCTGTGCTTGAATGGCTGCCCCCATAGCTAGACAGCAGCTTGTTTATATAAACGATAGTTGTGTTTCTGTAGCAAATATGCCTGTTTTACCAGTGCAGGGCAACAGTACATTATATTGTCATTTCTTTAATACTTTTTTCGGTGCTGCTGTTCCTTTAAACCCCAGTGGCTGATGCTCAGACTCAAGAGGCTTGCTTCCCTGAATTCCTTCTTCTTTGCAAATACAGACAGTTCTGAAGTGTACAGGCCATATAAAATCTGGGCTGTCCAACTCAAAACTGCATTGGTGATAACCCTAATACTAAATTAGCCCCAGTGTACACTGACTGTTGACCACTTTTAAAAAAACAATGGCTGATATGTTATTTTTCATAAAGCTGGTACCCCTTGTCCAGAAAGTTCAAAATTATGGAAAGGCGGTCTCCCATATACTCCATTATAATCAAATGATTTCCTTTTTCTCTATATTAATAAAACAGAACCTTGTACTTGATCCAAACTAAGATATAATTAATCCTTATTGGAAACAGAACCAGCCCATTGGGTTTATTTAATGTTTACATGATTTTCCAGTAGACTTAAGGTATGAAGATACAAACTACGGAAAGATCTGGTATCTGGAAAACCCCAGGTCCCAATTAGCGATGCCACCCGGCTGGTATTTTACCGGCCTAACCAGTAAAAAAACCTCCCAGGGCTGGGCCGGTATTACAAATTTATTGGCAATGTAGCTGCCGGTAATTTGTAATACCATTTATAAAAGCCCTTGCCCGCCGGAGAAAAGTTAAATTTTCTTCGGCTTCGAGCCATGTTGCCCTACCCTTTTTCGTCACTATCCCGTAGCCCCGCCCCTTTTGCAATGCTGCCCACCGTCTCTGCCCCTTTTTTGCATCACGGCCCGCCCCTTAGATCCCGCCCCCACCACTGGCTGGTAATTATTTTCTTAAAAGGTGGCAACTCTAGTCCCAAGCATTCTAGATAACAGGTCCCATACCTGTATTTAATTACTTTGTACATCATTGAAGACCTTGTATTTGCTTGAATTAAGTCATTGTGAAGATTCTTTCTAGCATGAATAGAGAAAGACAAAGTGACTCATAAAAACCTTGGTTCAGTGCAAATCCGGGTCAGTGCAGCCAATTTATTCTATCTGGCAATACGTCCTTATAATTCACATGCTTCATCAACCTAACATTTATTTTCCTTCTAAAAAACAACTGAAGACCCCATACACAGGTCAATAAAAGCTGCTAACAGTCGGCAGCTTATTGGCATGTGTGTGGGGCCATCTGACAAGCTTCCCAGGGATCAGCCAGATCTCCATCAGACAGGTTAAAAAAATCCTGTCGGCATTGTGCGTGTATGCGGTCCTGTGATCCGCCCGTTTTGGATGCATTATGATCCGATCATTGGGCCCTGGGGCCCACGATCAGATCAGTCTATCGGCCACTTCAATGTGGGCATATCGGGGAGAGATCCACTCATTAGCCGTCATCGCCAAACAAACGGATCTCTACGTCTATGGCCACCTTTAGCCATGCTGTGTGTCCATATTGCATTGTCAATTAATGCTGGAATCAGCCAATAAGAACAGCTGAAATGTCAGTGACTCACAGAATTAGTGTGTTGGTTGCAAGACAAATGTTGAGTTGAGGAATATATTTTACTATTATTAGTAGTAGTAGTATTAACATGTATTTTTAGAGTCCCAACATATTGCACAGCCCTGTAAAATGAATGTGCTTATACAAACAGATCACATGAATTACATTTCACATACATAACAATCAGTACAGTACAAAAGGTGAGAAAGGCCCTGTGCAAAAGCCCCCCCCCTTTAGATTGTAAGCTCTTTTGCACAGGGCCTTTCTCACCTTTTGTACTGGTACTGATTGTTATGTATGTTAAATGTAATTCATGTGATCTCTTTGTATAAGAACATTCATTTTACAGGGCTGTGCAATATGTTGGGACTCATTAACATATACATGTTAATAATACTACTACTACTAATAATAATAGTAAAATACGTTGACATGCAGTAAAACATGAGACATACAGTAAGGTGTGAGAGTGGTCGAGATCAGAAATAATAAGCAAGGTGATTTAATAAACATCCACTGCAGAGAATTGCCATACATTTTCAGACATGTTCTCACTTGAGCTGAAGACATTTTTTTTCCTTTTTCTTATCCTTTATTGTTTTATTCTCATGTTTTCTTACCATTCTAATCATACATTTTTTTAAATCATGTGACTGGCAGCATCCTATGTTTGATAAGATGGTGCAGTATGGAAAACAGGTGTATCAAAACCCATGACAAAATGATAAAGACCTTGGGCAAAAGTGCAGATAAATTTCTTGGAAAAAATGCTCATGCAGAGAAATACAGTATGAGGAGAAATAAAAAGGGAAAAGTGCGGAGAGTTTAGGATTCTGCTTGCATCCGCAAATACGCATGTTACAGACTTTGATCACTCACATATAATTACAGAAAAACAACTCTCACATTTGTCTCTTCATCAAATAACAACTCAGCAGTCTGTAAAGTTCTCACGTTAACATGTAAGCATAGGAAGCCTTCTGAGTTTGAACATATTTCAATAAAATTACACCGTTGTTGATAAAGTAAATCCTCTACAAATTTTGCTCTTAATGCTCTGTTTCCTGAGAACCCATTATCCAGAAAGCTCCGATTTACGGAAAGGTCATCTACCCTAGACTCCATTTTATCCAAATAATCCAATTTTTTAAATATAGATCAGCCTTTTCTCTGTAATAATAAAACAGTAGCTTGTACTTGATCCCAGTTAAGATATAATTAATCCGTATTGGAAGCAAAACTATTGGGCTACTGGGTTTATTTAATGTTTACATCATTTTCTAGAAGAATTAAGATTATGAAGATTCTGAAACATTCCTTATCCGGAAAACCCCAGGTCCCAACCAAAACTTGCCTCCAAGCTAGGAATTAAAAAATAAGCACCTGCTTTGAGGCCACTGAGAGCAACATCCAAGGGGTTGAAGAGCAACATGTTGCTCACAAGCCATTGGTTGGGGATTATTGCTGTACTAAGCCATTTTTAAAAATGTCCCAACCAATTCTTGAGCTATTTCTGTGCTTTGGTGGAGGGTACATGGGGTATCCAGGTAAATCATATCATACTTACTGTGATTTTTCTTTCCTGGAAATTCCATGCCATAGTTTCCCATTCCTTTTTCAGTAGTTTTTAGACACCATATTTGGGTGATGGAAGCACTGGGGCAGGGCTATCCCGTGTGTATGACATGGAATGTCCAGTAAAGGAAAATCATGGTATGTATGATATGAGTTCTGCACGGACCCAACCCAAACCCACAGCCGGCATATTTATCCACTTTGATCCATTACCCAACCCGGATCCGCATCTGCCTTATTCGCAACCCGACCTGCAACCCGATGATCACCATCAAACAGGAAGTGATGTTGCTGTAAACCAAAAGTGACATCATCAAAAGTGAGCAGGGTCAGAAACAAGTTTTGTAAAATTTTAAAAGGACTAAAATATAGACAGTATCACATAAAATCATACATTTAGATGAGAACCGCACCTAAAAATCCTCATTCCGCAGGGTACCTAACCCGCTGCAGTACTCTAATGCATTATGCGATTTTTCTTTTTTTTTTTTTACAAAAATCCAAATTCTGTACGGTGACTCTGTCTGGGAATTCTGTTGCTCAGGGGTTCCAATTACAGTCAGAATAAGATGGCACTCGCACATGTAAAATGTGCTGAATATGTTTGATGATCTCAATAAACTAAACATAGCATATTTTGCTTGAGTGAGTGCCATCTGATTCACTTCTTGTTCTGGCTATTTTCCTTTTTTTAGGGTGGCAACAAAGCATCACATGTCTTCTAAGAACCAAACAAAGGGGGGTTCATTTAGGTCAGCAAGTGCAGCAAGCAAAGTGCCTTCTCTAGCTCAGTTGCTACTTTTTTCCCAAAAGGCAAATGTGTTTCCCAGATTTTAAGCTGCATTGTGGTCACAAGGTGGCAGAACTCTTGGTGCAATTGTGATGCACCCATTGCAATTGCGCCAAATTAGCCAAAATTACTGCAACTGCACACACATTTCAACATGGATGCAACTGGCAGAAGTCCATCTGGCATCAATTCCATGGTTCCTCGTACCCTCGTGACATCGGCACAAATGTGCTGCACCTTTTTCCTCCAGCCACAAAGTGAACTTCAGCCTGGTCAGGAGAAGGAATAGATCCAGGGTCACCATGCATCAATAATTCAGTAAGGACTGCATGGCACAGAGTACACCTTTACCGAAGTGCAAGGAGTGCTTTTTTATGCAAGTACAGTAAATAAAAGTGGTTTTATATGCAACTGAAAGTTGACATCTGTGGAAGTCATCCTTGTACCATGGATATTGTCCGTTTCGTCAATCAGGCAGGCAGTGCCTTACTGATATATAATCAAGCTAACAATAAAGATAAAACAGAAGTCTCAAAGGATTATGTCCCTGACTGATTTCCCACTGGCATTTTTTCATGACTGTCCTCTGAATGATAGCTCTCTTTATGTTAATAATTTATCATTCTACCAAACGATCTGTTCATCATTTATGTAAAACCAGAGTTAAGCTGGCCAAACACTATAAGATCCGCTCATTAGGCGACATCGACAAACGAGCAGATCTTTCCCCAATATGCCCACTAACGGCAGGGCTATATAGGGTAATCTGGACATTCAAACCTATTGCCGAACAATCGGATTACAACGAGGAGCAATGGGCTCAGATCGGTCAGTTGACAGAAAGATTAGTGGAAGAGTTTATATACCGAGAACTTCCCATACTAGTCAGTTGAACTGAAGAAGCTGCTCGGATGAGTAGTGAAACGTCTTCAATAATTACTCAGCAAGTCCAGTTGTTTTAGAATTACTTATATCAGAGTCACCTTAAATATAAACTAATTTACTGCCCTTTTCATTGGTATTAAGCTTTTCTCCTCAAATGTGTTAAAATGTATTACCAGTGTGCATATCTTACTGCTGGAGGAAAACATAGACCAGTGTAAGGTTTCCCATTTAAAGCACACATAACAGAGAACTACTCGTCACTTTTTCTTATACGTTAAAGGAAAAGGAAATGTTTTTCTTTTTCTTTCTGTAAATTTGCTCTAAACAGCCCCCCAGATTAATGTACTTTAGTCCCTGCTGCAAGTCTGCTCTGGTTTCTGTGTTATCAGCAGCTTGTGTCCCCTTCTTCCTGGTGCAGAGTGAAGCCCAGCCCCTTAGTTTACTGAGCAGTCCATTTGCTGCTGTTCCACAATAGAGAGGAAGAGGGAGCCAGTGTGTGCATTAGTAAGCTAGTTTCCCCAAGCAAAAGGTGCTGCACACACTGGTCTCTGCTATGTCATAGTATGCAAATGATCTCCAGGACTAGTCACAGAGATAAGGTCAGCTCAGTAAGCTATGGGGCGGGGCTTCACTCTGCACCAGGAAGAAGAGAAAACAAGCTGCTGATAACACAGAAACCAGAGCAGACTTGCAGCAGGGACTAAGGTACATTAATCTGGGGGGCTGTTTAGAGCAAATTTACAGATAGAAAAAAAAAAGGTTTACTTGTTCTTTAAAGGAATTGTTTACTGTAAAAATAAAAACTGGATAAATAGATAGGCTGTGCAAAATAAAAAAATGTTTTCAATATAGTTAGTTATACAAAAAAGTCACTGATTGGTTACTGTCTGGTCACCAATCAGTGAAAAGCAAGAGTGCAATTTCGCCAGCAACAGTTTCGCACCCATCACAACATTTCACCAGGCGAATATTTGCTTAGACAACGCAAATTCACTAAAGTGCTAAGTTGCATCCAGGGCGCCGAACGCTGGCGAATTTTCTCTAGCGTTACCTTGGCAGAGCAAGCAAATCAAAGTGAAGCTGCGCTAGTATTTAATTCTGCCTAGTGCACTTTGCTAGAGATCTTGCGCTCAGGCTAATTTGCATACGGCGGCAATTTAAAGTGCAATGGAGCTATTTATGTTGCATGGTGCATCTAGTACATTACATTTACACTAGACATGTCAAGGGAACCTTAATAAAGTCAATAGAGTTGTTTTAATGCCCTACACATAAGCGCACAGTGTCATATTGTAGAAAATGTATGGGGAAAACCGGGTGGGCGACAAAAAAGACACCAGTGTTTTTTTTGATATTACAGTCCCAAATTATGATGTAAGTAACTGAAGACTGAGGATGTTCTATTCACCACAATGCACTTCACCAGGTCAGAGCTGGCGAAGGCAAATCTGGTGAAAGAGGCAACGTTCAGTAAAATCCGCATCTTAGTGAATTTGTGGAGTTACATCCATTTGCCAGATCGAAAATTTGCCTGGCGTAAGAGTGTGAAGCAACGCTATTGTCTCCTTCACTAACAAAGTGAAGCTTTAGTCACTTCACCCTTTAGTGAATCTGCCCCCAAAAGAGCTGCATAGTCCGAAGTAATGTTCTGGCTATTATATTAGAAATCCAGTCACTCCAAACGTTATACATTACATTTTTGGCTAACTATATTCAAAACATTTTTTTATTTTGCACAGCCTATCTATTTACCCAGTTTTTTCTTTTACACTGAACTGTTCCTTTAGGGTCGTGACACATGCTAAGATTCGGGGAGATTTCGTCGCCCTGTAACAAATTGCCTTTTCTTTGGGCACACCGAAAAGCCTTCCTGCCGGCTAGAAACTAAATGGCTGTCGGGATGGCACTCGGAGCACTTCGTTTTTAAGAAGTCGCGTGAAGATTCCTCGTGAATCAATCAGCGCTCTGAGTGCCATCCCACAGGCAATTTATATTCTAGCTGGCGGGAAGGCTTTTTGGGGAGATTAGTCGCCGAAGGAGAGTGAATTTGTCTCTAAATCTCCCAGAATCTTAGCACGTGTCAACACACTAAGGGTAGGGGCAGACAAGCAGATTCGGGGGGATTTAGTTGCCGAAGGAAACTTTGGGCGATTTTGGAAATTGAAGTGCCGCGAGTGAATTAGCGCAGGTGATTCCTCATTGAAGCACATGTTGGGCAGAAGAGCCGATTAGTCGCCGGGCGACTAAATCTCCCCGAATTTGCAGGGCCGGATTTACATAACAGGTGCCCCAAGGCCCGCTGTCGTTTGTCGCTCCTGTCCCCTCCCTTTTATTTGCTAAAATTTTCATTATCAGGATGGAGCTATGAGAACTGGCACACAGGAAATTTTTATTTCTGAAGCAATGTGGGTGTGGTTGGGAAGCATGCCACCCCCTAAAATCCTGCCACCCTAGGCCCGGGCCTAGGTGGCCTCTCCACAAATCCGGGCCTGCGAATCTGCTCGTCTGCCCCTACCCTAAAGCATCAAGTACTGAAAGGAAAAAAGCACATGAACTGCTTTTTCTTTGAAATGTGTCCCTTTAATGTGTTACGGGAAAGGTTTAAGCAGTTAAATAATACCATGTGCAATCTGCCATAATAAATCAAACCAAGGCAATTGCCTAAAAGGAAAGGTGTTTCTTTCTTTAATGACCTGTGGATGATTATTGTGGCTTGGGGCATCCTGGGTATGCTGAAAAAGAGCAAGGTACAGCTATTGCAATATCAGATAGACATGTGGAGCAAACTAACAGGAATTTACCATTCCCAGGAACCCCCAATGCAAGATATGCATCAGTTTAACTTCCATGAAATTTCAGAATAAATTTGGGTTTTGTTTTAAAAAGTCAGACATAATGTAATACACAATTTATAAAATGCAGAAAAAGTAGCTAAAACACTGGAACCTTGGGCTGCGAAACCATTGTAAAAAAAAACAAAAACATAAACCTGGGTTATTTTCCCAGCATTTCCTCCATATAATCTATTGTAGAATGCTTCCCCAAAGCAGTGGTGGATTATAGACCTTCAGGGGGTAATTTATTTATTCTAACACACAAATGAGTCACGTGACAGAAATCCTATCACTTAGCGCTGATTAAAACTGATGACATCACTAAGCACCATTTATAAGGACATCATTTACTGGATATTCATGGCTCTTGTGTATTATATAGTGAATAAAGTACCTCCTCTTGTAGATTATATAGTGAATAAAGTACCCCCTCTTGTAAAATATAAGGATATTGTAAGTTACCGAGGAGTTTCATGACCATATAAAAACACGAGGCCGAAGGCCGAGTGTTTTTATACAGGTCATGGAACTCCGAGGTAACTTCTAATATCCTCATATTTTGCAAACGGGGGTACTTTATTTATTATAATACACAAGTTTCAGTGAGTCATGTGACAGAAATGACATCAGAACTCACCGTTTATAACTGATGACATCAGATCTCACCGTTTATAAGGATATAATTTACAAGATATTCACAGCTTTTGTGTATTATAAGGATATTATAAATTATCAAGGACTTTCATGACCATATAAAAACATGTGTATATATATATATATATATATATATATATATGGAACTCAGAGGTAACTTCTGATATCCTCATATTTTGCCGCTGGGGGCACTTTATTTATTATAATACAAGTTTCAGCGAGTCATGTGACATAAATGGCATCAGAACTCACCGTTTATAACTCATGACATCAGAACTCACCGTTTATAAGGATATTATTTACGTGATATTCATGGCTCTTGTGTATTATAAATGTATGCATATATATTTATATATACACATATACACACACACACACACACACAGATACACACATATTTATACATCTAAAAGATTTACTAATTGTGTTTTTTTTATTAATATGTAGCACTACTTATGCATGCAGTGCCGTAGAGCAAAAGTCTTGAATTATCGTGAATTAGTTTAAAGCACTCTTACCTATGTAAACCCATGTTCCATAGCTGAAATCTTTGTAGAAAAGACACAGAGCATATTTTTTTCCTAGTTTTCTGAGACCATAATCTCTTGAATTTTAAACTTTGACCTAGTTTTGTAGGGGGGTTGGTGAGCTGCACCGACTGTGCACTTCCTAAAAGTCTAAGGTTCTCCGACTCCAGCCAGACTAAAGGCAAAAGCAATATACAAATAGACACTCTGTAAAGACAGGCGTTACTGATGGGAGGTGCACACTAATTACTGTACCAAAGCATCTTACTGCATGTTCCATAAACTGCTCAGATTGGTGTGGGGTTGTTGCCTGGCTGTACAGCAGAGGATTGTTTGTCAAAAAGTGATATATATTTTTTAATTTAAGCTGCATTGTTAGCCATGAACCCACTGAGAAGGGTCAACCAGTAACCCACTTTGGCAGGTGGATTATAAAACTATTATTAAAAAAATTATTATTATTTATATTGCTTGTACCATTTTTTCAATCCATGTGATTCCAGTCCCTGCCGCTATTTCAACTTCAGTCAGACGATTCATACAAATAATGGGTTGAGCACTTCAGAGAGCAAGACGTTCTGGTAAACAGATTATTCACAGTCTATATATTTATATAGACCAATTTGGGCTCGCCGGCGTCCAATTCGGCACAACCCGGCGGCCCAGTTCAGGACTAAGTGGTTGGGGACCCCTGTTCTACAGGGATAGGGCGGGGCAGGTCTTAAAACATTAATGTGGATATAAAATGAACCTTGAACTGCACATTCAATACTTACACATACCAATACTTAGATCCAAAGTTTCTAAGTGTCATCTATACCCACAGTTGCTGGTATTAAATTTGTAATTCCCCTAAATTTTCCACCTCCCTGTCTAGTTTCACCCCCAATATGCCCTTAAATAGAGAGCTGGGGGTCTTGGGATTATAGCTTGAGTACTATCTGCAAAGGATTCCACCCACACACCAAAAACAAAGAGGCAGTTTGATTGACTTGATTGCTCCACTGGGATAGGGACTGATGTATAATCTTTGTAAAGCACTGCAGATATGTGTTGCTGCTGTTGTTGCTATATAAATACTAGGAAATATGTTAAAACATAGACCAAGAATGTTCCTAATTCACACTCAATCCACCTCCTTTCTGATTTATGACTTCACCAGCCCCTCCTGTGACGCTGACATCACCACTACCTCCACTCCACTGAGGGCCGGTAAGAAAACCCCACATAGGTAATTTCTTTCTATAGTCCGAAAAAATTGCTCCAAAGCAATAAAATTACCCCAGTATTAGTGTGTAATTGAAGTAGGGAAATTAGTGTAGACTGATTTTGATAATTGACAGTACCAGACATATCACTGATTTGGCAATATATGAATAAAAGCATAATAATTAGAGGTCTCTGGTATCTCTCTGTTGTCACATTACTATGGGTCAAACCCATTGACTCCCACTCAAAACTGGGTAAAACATGGTTTGAATGTCTTCCATTCATGCATTTGTCATCCAACAAATTCCCAAAAATGGAAATGATAAAAGAAATGGCAACCTGGTTTCACAGTGATCCAGAAGCATCCTGACTGCACCTATCAACCCATGTCCCTGCCCTCATTCATTCCATGCCCTACCTCCTGCCACGCTCCTCTCTCCATTGTTTGGATAATAAGAGAGGCATCTGGAAACTGTATGCATTGCAATAGAGGATCAAATTATGTTTCTGGTGCATTTAACTGACAGTGAGAGAAGGACCTGTTATGGGTTGAGAGGATCTGAGATCAGAGAAACTCCCTACAAATACTGGGGACTTGACATGTCTGTAATAATAACTAACTGTAGGTCTAGGTAGTTAATAAGCTTTCTATTTTTTCTGAATAAAACATAAAAAAACACACCTGTATAAATATCCTGGCCCCAGATTAACAATTAGTAAAGCAAAACAAAAATGGGGTGGGTTCAAAAAGCATGTGATTTTAATTGGAAACAGCCTTTGAAATGAAACTGTACATTTCCCATGGCATGTTTAAGCATGTGATGTTAGAAATATGTATTTTGCCGTTATCACACATTACAGATCTAAGGCATGCTTATTTTGGGTTTTGGTCTGGGCTTTGGTTTTTTTAGCATTACAGAATGGATAACCACACTGTGGGAAAACACATATTTATTGGATCCTTGGTTTTGTTTTCTTGTCATTATGATCCATAAGTCACATGACATCAAAAAAGCATCAATAAAGTGTTGTTTATGTTTGTTTTTATAAGACAACAGGGCTGAAATCCTCTTCTGCCAGCTCATTATTGTCTTGGTCACGTTTCTGTGAAGAATATATAACAATGTGGGCAAAATGTACTACTAATACTAATATATCATAACAATTTGCTAATTCACATTTGATCTGTCCCTACTTCATTTCCCTTCCCTTGTCAGGTCCAGAGTACATAGACAAAACACTACCACAGGCACAGGGTATATGCATTTCAATATAAAATGTGTTGTGATAGGCAAATACAACTTTTTAATCTTAGGAGTTTGTTGCATTTGCACTATCCCATATTAATTACTTTCACCTTCAAACACTGTTCACTTGTTTTCAGATAGTTCACCAGAAATAAAAACTATTTCCATTTTCTATTTGTGACCAGTTTTCTAATATTGAAGGCTAAAGTTTCCTTTTTCACCTTCTAAAGCAGCTCGGGAGGTCGCAGATTCTTTAAATGTTCTAAATCGATCCATTATGGGATCGAATTATTATGTGAATAGCAAAAACTTCGAAATTAGAATTCAAAAAGACCAGCCAAAATTAATTACATTTTTTTCTTGATCGAATAGGTTAGTTTTCGCTCTAATAGGTCCATATTCGTTTGAATTCGAATTGTTCGAATCAAAGTAACATTGCATTCAATCGACTTGAATTCAAAGTTTTTCCCCAAAAAAAGTAGAGTCCACCAATTGACTCCAGGAGGTCCCCCATAGGCTAAAACAGCATTTCGGCAGGTTTTAGATGGCGAATGGGCAAATGCAAATTTGTAAAGAAACAGTACGTGATAAATTTCGAAAAATTTTTAATATGAATTTTAACTTTGATTGCCCCTAAGTGGATATATTTGTTATCTTCGACTCTGATGAGCAAAATCCCTGAGTTTCATTAAAGGCAGTCATTAGAATTGATACAATAGTTGCTAATATTCCACAGATACTGCTGAGAAATGTATCAACTAAATGTAGCAAATTGTAAAAGTTCTGCTGGATCATTGAGCTGCCAGACTGAAACACTGGAGACACAAACATTAGGGGGCAGATTTATCAAGAGTCGAATTTCGGAGTGCAAAAACTTCAAAATTCGAATTCAAAAAGACCAACCAAAAGTTGACGTTTTTTTCATTCGAATAGGTTCGTATTCGATCAAATTAAAATAGTTCCAATCAAAATAATATCATATTCGATTCAAAGTTTTTACCAAAAAAAACCTTAGAATTTTCAGAGTCCATCAACTCCAAATGTATTCTAGGAAGTCCTCCATAGGCTAAAACAGCAATTCAGCAGGTTTTAGATGGTAAATGGTCTTAGTTGCATTTTTAAAGAGACAGTAAATTATACATTTCTAAGTTCAAATTTTTTTACAAATTCTAATTAAATTTGGACTATTCCCTAGTTGACGTACACAAAAATATCTTGAATTTTCACTTCGACCCCTGATATGTACGTTTTGGGAAAACGGTAAAAAATAAAAGATAGAAAGCAATTGAAAAAAGTCTTTGTTTATGGAAAACAATCTGAAAACAGCTGAAATGAAAAAAGTGTTCGGAAGGTGAACAACCCTGTTAATGCCCAACTGTTAGCCTTGAGGCCTGGAGCTAAAAAAAGAGCAAGGGAAACCATGGAATGCCAAACAATGGTCTGACTTTCAGTTCAATACAAGGTTTTTATGGTAAAATAATCAGGCCTATAATTAAATACACATTCCTATTCAAGCACAAAAGTGGCCATGCTTTTTAATATGTACTATTATTTTTTCAGACACAAATAAATAAAGATTTGTTTTTCATATATTAATCAAATTAAGCCTCACATTCTGGGTATATTTGGGTGAAACACTTTTAATTATGAAATATAACAATGAAACTTTGCTTGGAAGCTAAATATGCCTGGCAAATCCCCATGCAAATCATCTCTGCAAACCATAAGTATGGCTCTAAACCAGAAGATAGGGGCAAATGTTAAAGGGAGCCTGTCATGGGAAACAAAATGTTTTTCAAAACACATCAGTTAATAGTGCTGCTTCAGAAGAATTCTGCACTGAAATCCATTCCTCAAAAGAGAAAACAGATTTTTTTTTATATTTAATTTTGAAATTGACATGGGGCTAGACATTTTGGCAATTTCCCAGCTTCCCCAAGTCATGTGTTTAAAAAAAACATGTTTTCCCATGACAGTTTCCCTTTAAGTCAAAAAGTGGGAAATGCTAATATTGTAAACTCACTAAAAATGATACATTTGAGGTATCTGATTTTTTTCCAGGATTTCATTCATTCAAGTTTTATATATTCAGAGCCATCAGTTCAGTTCTACTGAACACCGTTGTGTTTTTTTTTTTATTTCATTAAACCCCTGGCCACCAATGTATTATTTTAAGACTCTATAGGCCCCTGCCAATAATGTTTTTTTTTTAATATTCTCTGGGGCCCCAAGGGGAGCATTGGAGCCATTTTTTTTTATTAAGTGGGGCCCTGACCATCAATGATTTTTAAAAAACTTTCATGCCTGGCACCAATGTCTTCTTTTTAACTTATAGAGTGGCCCTGATCACCAATTATTTTTCTTAACGTATAAGGATGCCCTCACCATCAATGGCTTTTTATAAATTTTATGGGTGGTTTAATGTTTTTAGCGCTGGTGTGGTCTTTAAACTGTGGCATGGGGTGGGCTGGATCTGGGATGGGCTGGGCTCAGGTGGTCCAGAAAATTTTGTTGCATGGACATACTTTGTGTCAAGTTCTACTGCGCATGTCCGTGTCAGAGCTGCAAGCAACAGAGGGGAGGCGGGAGAGCAGCTCAATTGCAGAGCAAGTCTTTCTAAAGTTACAGGATCATATAGGAGTGGCCAACAGTTATTTGAGGGTCAAATAGGGTCACATGCCATTGTCTATAGCTGGCCATACAATGGCCCCCAGAGGGGTTTAGTTCTCCTTTTAGATTTTGTGAGTGGGCTAAATGTCAGGTTTGTTGGGCCCCTAGGACCCCAGGTCGAACACTGCCTATTAGAATCCAAAAACAAGTCTCATCAAGTGTCTACCGACAAAACTAACAACAGTTTATTTTTATTAAGCACAAAAAAATACTGCTGTTTATTTAGCACATTCTGTCTGATGGATAAACATACCGTTGCCTTCTAACCTGCTAAGTAAACACATTATAAGCTAGGAGGTTTAGCTAATCATTTTAGTGTGTACTGCCTACTCATCACATACTTTATTTTATACACAAGCTATATTTTCTGCACACTACATTTTTTTGGTAAAAATAATTAAATTAATTAATGTATTAATTTAGAGAATTTTTATAACTGTTTTCTTATTTAACCGCTGTAACGAACATCATACTGTAAATGTGCAGCTTTTATTAAACAGCATATCATACCAAATAATATAATTTCAGTAGCAGCATGGGATTTATTATCCAGAAACCTTATACTGTACCCAAAATGCTCTGAATTAGGGAAAGGCTATCTCCCATAAAAGTAAATTTTAAACAGATAATTCAAATGTTTTAAAAGGATTTTCCTTTTTCTCTATAAGACAATAGTATTTGCAATGAATCAATATTGGTGGCAAACAGCGTCAGGCTGGCGGGACTTTGGGAAAAAACCTGGTGAGCCCGCCAGCCCAGCACCCCTCCCCCGATCTCCGGGTCCCCAAATAAAAGTTAATCATTGCGTTGGTAGAGCTTGCACATCGGCCCTTGTGCATGCGTGCCAGCGTGCCCCCAGAAATAGTTGCATGCGTCCGGGAATGCGCCCAGGCAGGAAGGAGTGCAGTAACCATGTCCAACCCTGGTGGCAAAACAATCCTATTGGGTTTATTTAATGTTTAATGATATTTAGCAGACTAAGGGATGGTGATCCAAATTACAAAAAAATCTGGAAATTCCCAAGTACCAAGCATTCTTTATCCCATATCTGTGTTTCCTAAAATAGAGTCCATCTGATAGAGAAAACAAAAACAAGACTGAAAAAAAAAATTATCGAAAGATGCCTTTTTGAATGCAGCATAACTATACAGATAAAAAAAAAAAAGATAAAGGGGCCCTTAACTGGTGCTAAATTGTATTTTATTGTATTTAGTGTTGTCAAGTTCATTATAAGGATTCAGTTTACTGAACACAGACAGACAGCACTTTTACTGAATTAGTATTTTGTCAATATTTGTAGGCTTTGTAGGTAAAACTGCAATGCAATTGTTATGAGGAAGGTATGTTTAAGCTGGCCATAGATGCAAAGATCCACTTGTTTGGTGATCCTTTCGCGATGTGCCACTAACTGGCAGGGCTATATCGGGTTAATCTGAACATTCGGCCCTATGGCTGAACAATTGGATTATGACTAGAGCAATGGACTTCCGACAGGTCAGTCGGAAGAAAATCCAACCATCCCAATCGTTATCGTGTCCAGATATCGGTCGGGAAGACCTGTTGGAAGCCTCCATACACGGGCAGATATGCTGTTAAATTGGTCTAAACGACTGATATCGGCAGCTTTATCTGCCCGTGTATGGCCACCTTTACTCAAATGATGATTCTATTCATACCTGTGCATTGGAATAGTGAAAATAATTAGTGATGGGCGAATTTATTCGCCAGTGGCGAATTCGCGGCGAATTCCCGCGATTCGCCGCTGGCGAATAAATTCGCGAAACGGCAGGAAAAATTCGCCGACAAAAATTAGCCGACAAAAACGAGTCGCACGTCGTTTTTGACGCGACGCGCCGAAAATGACGCGACGCGCGCAGAAAACGACGCGTGACTCGTTTCGCAAATTTTTCGCCAATTCGCAAATTTCTCTGGAAATTCGAGAATTTTTCGGCGAATCGAAACGCGCCCGTTTCGCCCATCACTAAAAATAATATGAAAGACAATTGATATTACTGTTGCAGGATCTTTTTCTTTTTATATTAATGTGTCTCTAACTCTGTTTTACCCACATAATGCTCTTTATTTCCTCTAAAAGTCCATATATAATGTGATAATCCTCTCACAATAGGACATATTGTGTGTGTTGCCTAGCAAGTGGGGGGGGGGGGTCTGATGCCACTGAGGAATATGACCTGTGAGTTTAGTTTAGTCTGTAAAGCAGAAACAACTTAATACAAACTATTAACAGAAGTAAGAATGATTTCTGGCATTTATAACTGCAATATGTGAGTTATTAAGTAAGCTTTATCAGAAAGGTCTATATAAATATACCAGTAAACCCTCAAAGTAATGCTGCTCTGAGTTCTCTGTCAAAAGAAACACATTTCTTTCCTTCTATTGTGTACACGGTACACATGGGTTCTGTATCAACTTCCTGTTTTCAACTTAAACCTCCAGGGCTTCTCCTCTATCCCTCTCCCCCTCCCTTTTACATTCTTACTCTTCCCCAACCTGTTGTAGTTTGAGCCCAGAGCTGTGAGTGAGTAGGGAGAGACTCGGGCAGGAAGTGATGTCACACCAAGCTAATATGACAGCTGCAATCCTAAACAAACAGAGATTTTCTAAAGCTGTTTACTCAGCTATAGTAAAGCATTCTACAGAATAAATATAGTGTTATTGCTTGCACTAATGTGGATAATCTATTGGCAATAGACTGCCTTGTTAGCTTTATTTTTCCTTTAAACATGCTGATCTGTAGCAAATGATCATGACAGTAAAACCATGCATATTTATAACGGTGCGTGGTTGTTTTGATAAGTACATGTTTAAGATCCGTTATCCAGATTATAGATTACAATCAAACATTTCAAACCGATGATTTCCTTTTGCTCTGTAAGGCTCAGGCCAGACAGGAAGATTTGTCGCCTGGTGACTAATCGCCAGGCGACAAATCTCCCCGAACCGCTTCCCCTGCTTTCCATCGTCTTTTATGAATAATTGCCTGCGTCTATTCACACGCAGCTCTGCGCTTTCCCGAAATCGCTCGAAATTGCCTAAGGGAATCTTCCCGTCTGGCCTTAACCTAATAATAAAACAGTAGCTTGTACTTGATCCCAACTAAGATATAATTAATCCTTTTTGGAGGCAACATTTATGCCAAAAACACAAAACAGTCGAGTTTTCTTTTTTTACTATAGAATCCAAATTTTTTGTGGAAAAAAAAAATCAAAAAGCCTGAAAATTAAACATATATTCGGGAAAAACTCATGATTTGGATTTTCACTTGATTTTATGAATGAATTACTTTTTTTATTTAAATAGTCAGACAATATCAGATTTTGATTAATAAGGCGCCCATGTTTAAATGATTTTTAGTCATCCAAATTACGGAAAAGCCCCTTATCCGAAACCCCAGATCCAAAGCATTCTTGATAACATGTCCAATAAATGTATTCAGGTATGGGACCTTTTATCCAGAATGCTAGGGATCTGGAGTCTTCCATATAACGGATCTCTCCATAATTTGGATCTTCATACTGTAATTCTACTAGAAAATCATTTCAACATTAAATAACCCCAATAGGCTAGTTTTGCCTCCAATAAGGATTAATTATATCTTAGTTTGGATCAAGTACAAGCTCCTGTTTTATTATTACAGAAAAAAGGAAATCACTTTTTAAAAGCTTTCTGGATATAGTTGTTAACTGTATTTGATATAAAAACAGGGTCAAAACTGGAAAACAGCAGTTTACCCCATTCAAAAGACTTTTTCAAATAATGGTATGAATTTGACTTGCATAACCTATGATTTAATAGTGTCTAACACGATCTCGTCCCTGCTGATATGAAAGCAGGATTTATGTCTTATTTTCGTTTATAGGAATAAGCCACATGTTTCTGTTCTTTTGTTCTGCTTGAGCAATCCCACCTTTAAGGCCAAAGTAAACATTACCCTCTGTTTATTTCCTGTCCTTTATCTGTTTTTTTTTTCCTAATGACTATGGAGAAGAGAAGCCTTGTGTTCCACTACCCGCTGAAGCAACATTCCTTGCCACCAAAATTCTGCTTTCATAAAGATGACATTGCTGAAAATAGAGACGTGATAAATAACAATGTCACTAACTTTTCCCCATAAGCGGTGAGTTGCTTTGCCTGATGTATCTTTGCCACCAAACTCACCCCATTTTGCAGGTTTAAAATAGAGTTTCAGGGAACCTATATAAACTTTAGTACACCAAAGTACTATAGTGCAAATCCAGTATTCCGTTCAGGTTACGGCCAGGATTCAGAAATTTTTCAGCCTGGTCGAACCGAATCCTTATTTGCTATGCAAATTAGAGGTGGGGAGGGAAATTGCATGACTTTTTGTCACAGAACAAGGAAGTAAAAAATGTTTTCCCCTTCCCACCCCACAATTGCATATGCAAATTAGGATTCGGCTTGGTATTTGGACAAATCTTTCACGAAGGATTTGGGGGTTGGCCGAATCCAAAATAGTGGATTTGGTGCATCCCTAGAAATGGGGGCAATTCCTATGTTCTCTTGTCTTATCTTCCCTTTTGCTTTGTGTAATATAACTGATTGCAATGTACATATTATATTTTAGGCAACACTCCATTCCCTGTCTCCAACCCCCTCTTCCCTGATAACCCTACTCTGGCTTTTTCTTAGGTATTCCAATGGTCACATAAAATAATATTGTGAATTGTAATTCTCATTAGCTACAGTGTTACTTGATAACAACCTATAAGCCCTAGGCAGAGCAATCATTTCACTAGGGAGATGTTGTCACCAGCATACATTTGTTTAATCGACACCGCAGCTCATGTATGAACACTGGGCATTTTCTCAGCCAGGTGAAGGTCGAACACTGAAAGCAATCATCTGATTGGTTGTCATGAGTTACTGCCCAGGTGCACATGAGTGTTAATAAATGACCCCAACTAAGTAGTATGAAGGGGTCTGGGAAGGAAAAAGGTACATGGATGGTTGCTCCACATACAGGTATAGGATCTGCTATCCAGAGTGCTGTTAGCTTTTCAAATAAGGGATCCACAATTTGGAACACTATACCTTAATCTTCTAAAAATAATTTATATTAGTGATGTGCGGGTCAAGAAAAACACGTGCAACCCGAAACCCCATCTGCTTGACCCACGCCCAACTTGTGCCCTCAATTTATAGAGCCTCAGGGGCAGATTTACTAATAGTCGAATTTTTGAAGGGAAAAAACTATTCTACCTGCCACTATTTTGTTTTTGTCCGAAACCCCCTGAATCTGTTGAGTAAGATTCAGCTGAATACCGAACCAAATCCAAACCCTAATTTGCATATGCAAATTAGTGAGGGGAATCTAAATCATTGGTGGGATGGCACTTAGAGCAGTTTGTTTTCCAAAGTAGTCCAAAGTTTCCTCATAAGGCATCTTTGAAAAATTAAATTCTCCGAGTGCCATCCCACCGGCAATTTAGATTCTAGCCTTTCCAGGGATATTAGTAGCCCAAAGAAGAGGCAATTAGTCACCAGGCGACTAAATGCTTTGTGTGGTGCTTTTTGTCTGCAGCCACAGAGAGTAGCAGACCTTGATGTGCCAAAGATAATTAAACATGAATTTAGCACTGCCTTTACATTGCTGTAAGTTCTAGTGCTATTAATCATGAAGCTAACACAATTTGACTGTGAGTTTTGGGACAGTTTAACATGGCTCTGCATTTACATTTCTGTGGGTTCTGGCCCACCACATTTATACTGCTATGGGTCTCACTTACTGATGGAGCCGAGGAGCCAAAGGAGCACTGCTTTGTTCCATAATCCCAGTATCTTTGTGCAATCTTTATAACATATTTAAAAAGTGCAGGTCCCATAACTTATCACTTAGAAGCAGGGCCGGAACTAGGGGTAGGCAGAAGAGGCAGCTGCCTAGGGTGCAAAGATTGGAGGGCGCTAGGAAGCTACCTCTTCTGCCTAACTCTAGACCAGGCCTGGCACTTGACTTCCTCCTGCAATTGTTTCCAGCACATATTTGCGAACAGACGCCGTTGGTGCGCATGCACACGAACGCCCTTGGCGTGCACGCGCACGGATGCTGCTGACGCCGCTGACGCCGCTGACGCCGCTGATGTGCATGAAAGTGCCGGGGACGTGCACGTGAGCAGCAGTGACGTGCATGTACATGTGAGCACCAGTGACGTGCATGTGCAACAAACAGGGATGGGGCGAGCTGCCTGGCTGGGCTGCCTTGGGCGCCCGGCCGTCTAGGCCCGCCTCTGCTTAGAAGCACAAGTTAGGAAGCATTTACAGGAGCAGACCACCCACGATAAGGACAGGGCTGCATTGCACTCAGTGGATCTGTACTCTGAACCTTGCTCCACATTTCTGTCTGCACCAGGTGCAAGATGCAGAAAGAAGCAATACTCTTGCTTCAAGTCTAAACTTAATAAACACTAACAGTAATAGAGTTTGCCCCCCTTGGTGCTCCTGTGCCGATGCTTTCCACTTTTTACCCTGACCTGTGCTGCACTTTGTAAGTAAGCTTAAAGCTGTGACCAATAAAAAATTTCTAACCTGGTTGATCAATTTTCTGACCAACGTCGGACAAAAAATTATTAGATGAACGATTGCTCGATTCCCACTAACCTCACGATAATTTGACGGATGGGTTGGATTGCACTGAAATTGGTTGTTCACCAAAGAAAAATCTTTGCATCTATGGAGGCCTTTACTCCAACCATTTCCACATTCATGGAAGACTACAACTAACATTTGCCAGTTTAGAAAACAATTATATAAAGAGCCTATTAAAGCATGAGTATGATATAGTGATGTAACAAGCATGCCTGAGAATATTAAAACAAACATTTCCAGTAAGGACAGCTTGTTTTGAGGTTTTCATTAATGAGATCACTCTTAATACTATTATTCCCTGGTCGGGTTGGTTGGATTGCACTGAAATTGGTCGTTCATCAAAGAAATATCTTTGCATCTATGGGGGCCTTTACTTTCTTCCTACACAAGATGATGCATAGGAAGATATCATACTCAGCAGCAGGCACAAAATAAACTAGCAGGTATTCCCCATAGTCCTCTAACCTGCTTGTGCTAACAAAACCCAGATTCCAACTGGGGAAGGAGAAAATAAGAAAGGCAGTAATATTCCTATGACAGGCAATACGCTCACCTATTCAAAAAGGCACTCAGGATTTTTATTTTTACACACTGAAAAATATTACAATCTTCTAATCACTCTTAATTTTAATTAGTTGCTTTGGAGTTTTTTTGGCTTTACACAGTTTTACTCATCGGTGTGCTTGTTTAAACAATTTCCTTGTCCCTGCTGCATTGCAGTAGTCAAATGTCCATCGTCCACGTACTTGTACCTGTGTTTATATCATTCAGATTGCTTATCATTATGCTTTGTCTAAATCATACTGTCTCTTTAACAGAATGCTGTGTTAAAAAGAACATTATGGTTTAGATGAGATCATGTTGATATGACCTGCATGCTGTTTAGGAGACACCAGGGGTTTTCTTGAATATTGCCAGGGTAGCTAAAACAGGGGTCCCCAACCTTTTTGGAGCAACATTCAAAAGTAAAAGGAGTTGGGGAGCAACACAAGCATGAAAAATGTTCTTAGGGTGCCAAATAAGTGCTGTGATTGTGGATTGTCAACCTACATTGAGGAGCTGTTTGGCAGTACAACTGGTTTCAATACAACCAAAACTTGCATCCAAGCCTGGAATAGAAAAATAAGCACCTGCTTTGAGGCCACTGGGAGCAACATCCAAGGGGTTGGAGAGCAACATGTTGCTCACAAGCTACTGGTTGGGGATCACTGATCTAAAACAATGATCTCTTATCAGTCTTAAGGTGGCCATAGATGCACAGATAATAATACACCAAACAAGCTGACTGATATTGGCCGAAGACTTGGATATCAGTTGGCTTGTCAAAATTTCTAATCAGGCACCTTTGAAGGCACCTGAACATCACACATTGTAGTGCTGAATCAACAGATACAGGTAAAATTCTATTGTTTCTACCTGTATATCTGACAATTCAGCTCCAAGCATCTGTACTGAAATGAACAATCTTTCTTGGAAAGATCTTTTTCACAAAAAATTGTAATTGTAGCATCTATGGCCACCTTTAGTCATGTATTTATATTCTGAAAGGCATGTTATTTTCTGATAAAAAAAGCAGGACATCACGATTTTCCTAATGATCAAAACCTATAAATATTTCACTTCTACACAAATATGTGCAGATTCATTTATTCTGTTCTAGGAATATGCCATTAAATCCTCACCTACAAGTGGTTTACTTTATCAATATTTTGAAAGTACTGGGGAATGTTAGGCTCAGCAGCGGGATAGGGTTCCCACCTTTGCCATCCAAAAGGATGGGGGTGAGGATGTTGGGGGCAGACCATTGTTGCTGGGGGCAGAACCACAATGTTAGTGGGTGGGCCAGTGATGCTTGGGGGAAGGCCTATGATTTTGTGGTTGGGGCACTTTACACCCCTCTGTATGTAATTTTGCCTGTTTTTAAACCTCCAAGAAACAGACAGAAGATTTTGAGCTGTACAGTCCCTTGAAACCCTACACCAGTGGTCCTCAAACTTGGCCCTCCAGCTGTTAAGGAACTACAAGTCCCACAATGCAATGATGGAGTCTGACAGCCACAGTCAGGCAAATGCATTGTGGGACTTGTAGTTCCTTAACAGCTGGAGGGCCAAGTTTGAGGACCACTGCCCTACACTGTCTGGTTTGAAACTAACAGACCAAACAACGCCTCCACTGGGGGGCACTGGGGCCTGGTTGGGGGTGATAGATGCATTCTCTACAATAAAAGAGCTGATTTTTTTTTATCAAAGGTTCTTACACATTTAATCTCATGTGGCACCTTTTTACACAACTTACAGGAACATATGAGTAGGCAGAGCCCATTCTACCCTACAGACACAACTCACTGCACTGAACTGCTGAATGCAGATGGAATACTGCATGTTTCCACTCACCTGTGTGGTTCAGTAGTAATGTCACTGCAGGGTATATAGGGGTCTACCACTGCATTGTTGTTACTTTTTAACTGCTTTGCTGCTAGGGGACTTGGACTTTAGCAACCAGATTGCTGCTGAACTTTGAGGCTGGAGAGCTGCTGAACAAACATCTAAATAATAAAAAAACACATAAGAAAATGTAACTATTGTTAATTCCTACTAAAAGATAATTTAAAGATGAAACAACTACCCCTTTCAATTTAAGGCTGGGGACAGACAGGGAGATTCGGGGAGATTCTGTTGCCTGGCCCCGAATTACCTTCTCCCTTTCTGCCGCTAGTATACTGACAAAGCGACAGCACCTGTGCAGACGCGGCGCGGCGATTTCCGGAATCGCCCGCAGATACTTCGTGAGGAAACTTCGGGCGATTCTGGAAATCGCCGCGCCGCGTCTGCACAGGCGCTGGCGCTTTGTCAGTATACTAGCGGCAGAAAGGGAGAAGGTAATTCGGGGAAATTGTCGCCTGCTAAAAGACGCCAGGCGACAGAATCTCCCCGAATCTCCCTGTCTGTCCCTACCCTTAGGGAGGTTTAATCAGCCATCCGTGGTGGTAAAGTCCTTTGAGAAATCTCACCTTGTCACTTGGCTGCGTCAGCACTGGGCAAGCATAGCTGTGACATTCCTGATAGATGTTTAGTCGAAGGTTAATGCCTGAACAGATCAAGCAGGCATACCTTCATTTTACCCAATAATGAGGACCTGATAGATGTTTAGCGTTAAAGTTAATGCTTGAACATATTAAGCAAGCATAACTTCATTTTTCCCAATAACCAGGATTCTACATGCTGAACATTTACAGCAAAATTGAGTCAATGTAAGTTCCTTTAAACCTACTGCAAAACATCTCAAGCAGTTCCCTTGGGTGTGCCTAGAGTCTGGAATTTTAAACATGAAGCAAATTGGACAGAGTAAGTTGTATGTAGAAAGTCAATAGGTGTCTTTGTGAGAGAGTCTCCATGCAACTGACAGTACATCTAGATTTGCTTTCCTTTTTTTTTTTTTAGTGTTTTTCTGCATGTGCCCCTTCCTTGCATGACATACAGCTCCATACTTATGAAACACTTGCAGCTTGTTTAAAAAGAATAATTTTTATCAGCCATTTTTTCTTAAAGGACAGCTAGCACCAGGAAATTAAAATGTCCTTAAACTGTTTACACAAAACCTCCCATTGATCTTTGTTTAATGGCACCATATCTTGAAACCTTCATTTAATATAATTATATTGATCTAAAGCTTCACTGAATACAACAGAGCTGAGTAGGCTTGCCACTTTTCCCTGCTTCAGAACCTGGAAAGGGAATGGAGAGAGAAATTCAAGGGAGATGACATTAAGGGCTAGGCCAGACGGGGAGATTCGGGGGCATTTTATCGCCTGGCGACTTCTCGCCGCGACTTGTAGCCCCCGAACCTCCCCGAATAGCCACTTACCTAAGCGCACCGGCGTTGCTCGAAAACGCCGGCGCGTATCCACACGGAGCGGCGCGCTTTTTAAAATTGCTCCAAATTGTCTGGCGAGGCAATTTGGAGCAATTTTAAAAAGCGCGCCGCTCCGTGTGGATACGCGCCGGCGTTTTCAAGCAACGCCGGTGCGCTTAGGTAAGTGGCTATTCGGGGAGGTTCGGGGCTACAAGTCGCGGCGAGAAGTCGCCAGGCGATAAAATGCCCCCGAATCTCCCCGTCTGGCCTTAGCCTTAGGGGCTTAAAGATGATTTCAGGATGAAGGGTAGTTAATGTGGCAGGCAGGGTGTATTTCAGAGAAGCAGCAGAATTTTGTCTTGGTTACAGAGTTGTTTTCAAAAGTCTTTGATTGGACAGCCGAAGTGAAAACAAGACTGTCCGGTTCAAAACTGGATAGGTGGTAACTCTAAGCCGGAGGGGTCATAGGTGCGGTACTTTTGGGCAAAAGCAGCCCTTTAATAAATGCTTGTCATAGTACAGGTATCTCCTGTGTCCATAAAACTGACAAAAGATGGATTTATACAGTAGAGCTGAGAGTGAACACAGTGTAACAAAAACATGATTCCTGCTTTAAATAAATGTATGTGTGCACCATAAAAATAAAATATGACTAAATTAATCATTTTAATTTTGAGTGTTCTATAAATGATATTAATAGTTAAACAGATTTTGCATGAAAGAGAACTAGATGGACTGATAGATTACAGGCAAATATAGAAAAATTTTAAAGAAATCAAGGGCTCACATATATTTTTATAAAATTGTAAAATATCAAAAAATAAAATAAGATAGACATACCTTCTTAGAATATCACTGTCTACAATTTTCTGAACTCAATTTAAAAGGAACCTTTTTAAAAAGATATGAAGGATGTAAAACAAATGTGCTGCTTTTAATTCTATACATCATCATTCTCGTTTTAAGGAATATCGAAAACACACATAGTGTGTCCACACATTTCAAGATTGCACATAATTTGCTGTATTGTTTTTCTTGTTTCTTCATCATTAAATCTTCTTTTTCTTGACTTCTGCATTTCAACAAGGCGATTACATGCATTACTCAGGTTATACATCACTTAGGCTCCTACCTGCCAGACACACACCCATGGCCAGACCTGACACACCAAACAATCATACATTCAGATCAGAATCTGTTCATGACTCCGTTCAGACATTTTTAAAAATGTATTAACTCAACTATGGCACCAGCCAGCCAAGAATTGTGCAAAGGTCCCTCCAGAGATCAATATCTTAATTTCTATTCAATCTATGTCAACTTGGTTGGATTGTGGGGAGCCAACAATATTGAAATACTTCTTTAAACATATTTAAAGGGCAAGTCAACCCCAAAATAAAAATTCCCCTAATAAAAATGATTCTAAGCAACTTTGTAATAAACATTTAATAAAAAATGGTCTATGCTATTAAAGGACCAGTTAAATCAAAAAAATGAAATTGCTTTAAAGTAATAAAAATCTAATGCAGTGTTGCCCTGCACTGGTAAAACTGCAGTGTTTGCTTCAGAAGCACTACTATTGTTTATATCAATATGCTGCTGTGTAGCCATGGGGGCAGCTAGTCAAAGGAGAAAAGGCACAAGTTACACAGCAGATAGCAGATAAGCTCTGTAGAGCATAATGTTATCTGTTATCCATTACTTATCCTGTGCCATATAGCCATTTTTCAATTTCCTCCATTGCTACTTAGCAGCTTGTTTATATGAACTATAGTAGTGTTTCTGAAGCAAACAGATCAGTTAGCGCAGGGCAACACTACATAATATTTTCTTTACTTTAAAGGGGTTGTTCACCTTCCAAACACTTTTTTCTGTTCAGTGGATTTCAGATTGTTCTCCACAAATAAAGACTTTTTTCAATTACGTTCCATTATTTATTTTTTACAGTTTTTCCAAAATCTAAGTGTAAAGTTGAATGTTGGTGTCTCTGGTGTTTGAGTCTGGCAGCTCAGTAATTCAGGTGCAGACTCTAAACTGTTACAATTTTGCAACATTTAATTGATACTTTTCACAGAAACATCTCTGGAGTATTAGCAACTATTGTATCAATTCTAACAGCTGTCTGTAAGGAAACCCAGAGATTCTGCTCAGCAGGGACAAAGATAAGAAATGTACCCATTACATGTATCAGTTTAGAACAGTTGGGGGGATCGGCGACCCCCCTTCCCAGAGCTGCTTTAGAAGGTGAAAAATTACACTTTACACTTCAATTTTAGGAAAACGGTTACAAATAGAAAATAGACAGTAATTGGAAGTCATTATTTCTGGAGATCTATCTGAAAACAACTAGTTTGAAGGTGGACAACCCCTTTAAAACACTTTCATTTTTTGGTGTTATTGGTAGAAATATTTGCTATTGAAAGCTAGTGGTTGTTTCTTTGTAAACAATGTTGCAAACCTCTTTTTAGGTCTGTTAACAAGCTGCCTTGTCTTACATGGTATCAAAAGTCTGAGCCATCATGGCAGAGAATAAAAAAAGGACAGACAAAACACTGCTTCCAATAGCAATGCATATACAAACAACTTAAAAACCATAGAAAATGTATAATTAATGTATACTGAAGATTTGCTTCAACTTAAATTGGGGAGGGGGTTGACATTCCCTTTATATTCTCGAGATTTGTGTAAACTTTGGGTCCTCTAAATGTCTTCTGTTAAATTGCAAATGTAATTAAAATAAAGCATAATGAAAACACCTTCTACAGTAAATCTCATTGGGTAATTCATGCACATCTATACAATCTATATTTAAAACACAGAAAATTTATATATATATATATATGTGTGTGTGTGTAAATGCAGAACATATTAGTTACCACATGTTCCTATATTTAGCCCTGTACCAAAAAGCAATTTAGCTATATTGTATCACAACAAAAAAAATTTAAAAAACTTAGGGCGAGGTCAGTCTGAAAAATCACTAAACTATAAATTTAACAGAGGATTTCTGAGGTCCAGCTACACCTATTCTGTAGTCTCACTAAACAAAAAAGCGTAGCAATAACCCACAGTTATGCAATTGTGTTTAGGCCTGTCTGTTCATGTATAGAAATTAACTTGCCCCTTAGTAGCCCAACAGGTTCTGCATGCCTTGAGGCTTGATCAGCCCTTAGCTGTCTAAATTTCAGGATACTAGTGCTCATTTATGTTCTTATAGTGAATCCAGAATAATTAGCGTCAGTTCCTTAATGATAAGTTTAATAATGGGGAAGCTCCTTAGCAAGCTAATATTTTGATTTCTTTTAATTTACACAAGTAAATGGAGCAAGTTTGTATCATGTAGATTTTTTTGTAGATGGTGTAAATTCAGAAAAATAGCGATGTAAAAGATCACCCCTGCATCAGCGATGAGGCAGTGAATACTTACATTTGAGTGGGGATTAAAGTAGTTACCAGAGGCATGGCAACCTTCAGTTTTTGAAGGAAAGTTTAGAGTTTAAAAAAAAACAAATTGGTAGGTCTCAGGTTGTCCATACTTAAGGACCTGTTATGCAGAATGCTCTGGACCTGCGAATTTCTGCATAAGGTTGGTTTTTATTCAGATCATAATTAATGTAAGAGGTGTGGGCAGTACATTATCTTTTCCAATACATAAGCTGGCTCAGACTGGAGAATTGGGGGCACATCGGTTACAAAATTTCTGGGGAAACAAGTGTATGAGCGAATGCCAGCACGCTGCACGTATGTGTGAATATCAGCGTGCGGCACTGAATATAATTATCTTGGGGAACCAGCTAATCGGGGGATCAGGTCTGAGCCCTCCGGGTTTTTTCCCGGTGTCCCTCCAGTCAAGTCCAACTCTGTACATAAGTCATGTGATGCAAATGATGTAATTAAACCTTTGTTAAAACTGCTGACATCATGAAGCACCTATTATACAATGAAGCACCTATTATACGTGACATCACTAAGCACTGATTATAAATGATGACGCCTGTCCACAAGGGTGTATCTTACAGGCTGCTTCTTGGCTCTTGTGTATTAGGGAAAATGTCAGGCATCAGGGATGTACAAATCCATGCATTTCTTTTAATAAGACAATGCTAAACTTACCACAAAACCACAGAAAAGTAAAGTAAGTCGTAAATTGACTTTTTTGCATAACACAGCAACCAGTGTTCCCAAACATATGCTTGCACATAGCACATGAATGTACATCAGCAGCCTGCCCTGTTCCCAAGGGAGCCCACACTACATATTCCAAGCATACAGATTACAGAAATTCCTCTCATAACTTTTAGAGATTACAGACAGATCTTCTTACCATAGGTTGTGCTTGGGAAACAGCTGCCCAAGTGCCACAGATCCACCTTATTTATCTCATCCCGCTCAGGTAGCCAGAGAGCTGCCCAATGGCTAGCATGACTCTTTGTCGCTCCCCATCAAATGCTTTGTCACATTTATCTTAACTCAGGTATCAGCAGCTTCCAGTCTACCGGCTGACCCCGCCCACAAGACAGCTCGGCCAATTCGAAGCAACAGCTAACTGACCAATCAGATTGACTTTGCGTTGTGCTGTGCCGGTGTATTTTTCTCCTCATGTTGTGTTACAGTTTCCCGCCCCCCGCCCCGGCACAGACTGTAACGTGATATGTGGGAACCAGTTATCTGTCTGACGGGCTGCCCCGCTGAATACAATCTTTAAATAAACATTGAACCTGTGCAGAATTTATGGGTGTTTTAAAATGCCGCATAGGCAGAATACATAGAGATATTGTAGCATGCTTCATTTATTTCTTTGCTGTCCGTAATGTGTTTGTGTTGGGGTAATAAACGCCTGCTTTATAGGGTTTAAGTCCGTCCAGGGCAAATATGGTCAGCAGGGACACAGCTGGCAAAATGAGAGGTCTGTCAAGGGATGCTGGGAGTTGTAAACAACAGACTGGTATAAATATAAACTATATTGCAGCTCACATGAAACTGATAACTTCTGGAAAGTGGGGAGTTACTAACAGGCAAGGCTGGCTTTACATAGTGGTAGGGTTGCCACCATTTAAAAAAAAAAAAAATACAGGCCTTCCTATATATATTTACCTTTTTCTTCCTATTAATAACATTTGATCAACCATCAAAAATACCAGCCAGGCTGGTAAAATACCTACATAGCGGGCGCCCCTAGGCCCACTGCCGTTCGTCGCCCCCATGCTCATACATTACTTCGCTCCCAAAATTTTGGAAGTAAAAAGAGGGACAAAAAAATTATTTCGCAAGTAGATTGGCTAAATTTTCTGACCATGCCCGTTTTTGTAGCCACACCCCCTAATTACCATGTTCATTTTACAAACTTTGGCAGATTATGAAAGTTTGAAAATATTTTTCCTGTTACAATTACTTATTTTCTTATCTCAAAGGTGTTACAAAGTATCTTATGTGTACCTGTTAGCTGTTCTGGGCTCTCTGCCAAAAGCCAATTAAGTTAGAAACGTTGTTTCTTTTTCTGGCTGTTCAGTGCAGAGAAAAGACTTTCCAGTACAAACGAGGAACTGCAGGTTGAGCTGTCAAAAGAGGTACTGTCCCTTCAAAAATGTGAGATATGCCCATGCTCTGCCCTTTATTCGCAAATTTTCATCATCAGGACTGGAGCAACGGGGATAGGCGCATGGGAAATTAAAAAAAAAACTATAGTATTTCTTGCGTATCCCCAGTGTTTGTGAACCAATATGGGTGTGGTTGGGCAGCATGCCGCCCCCTAAAATCCTGCTCCCCTATGCACAGGCCTACGTGGCCTCTCCACAAATCTGGGCCTGCTAACAGTTCTGCAAGGGAAGTGTCCATAATGCAGCAATAGTATAGCTGAAATCCTAACAACAACAGTTGGGGTTATGTAATACCACAGACAAAGTTTCCCCTTGCGTAACCAATAGCAGCCAATGAGCTGTTTTCAAGACCAGATTTACATAGTGGGCACCCCTATTCCCATTAGGGTTGCCACCTTTTCTTAAAAAAAATACCTATATATTTTTATTTTTTTCCTATTAATAACAGGTGGCAACCCTAAGTCCCATTGATATTCGTCGCCCCCGTCCCCACTAGGGTTGCTACCTTTTCTAGAAAAAATTACCAACCTCCCTATATAGTTAAGTTTTTTCCCTATTAATAACATCGGGATCAACCATCAAAAATACCGGCCAGGCCAGTAAAATACCAGCCAGCCCCTCCCAAATATTCATAATAGGGACCGGAGCAATGGGGATTGACTACGGTTGCACCTGGCCGGTAAAAATGATGTTTGCTCTCAATGTTATTAATAGAGAAAAAAGATAAATATATAGGAAGGCTGGTATTTTTTTCCACAAAAAGTGGCAACCCTAGGATTGGCGCACAAGAAATTTTTATCTCCTGCACATCCCCAGTGTTTCTAGACCAATGTGGGTGCAGTTGGACAGCATGTCTCCCCTAAAATCCAGCATCCCTAGGCCCAGGCCTTGGTGGCCTTTCCACAAATCCGGGCATGGCTAGTTTGCTTTTATGAACTTAAGGGCAAGGCCAGACGTGGCGTTTTTACAATGCATTTTTAAAAAAGTTCCATCGGCGTAAATACTCATAAACTGCACTGCCACTAAAACTAATGGAAAATGCACTACAGCAATTCTCACAAGGCGCTTGCAAGCCAAAATCCGTATTGGCGTTTTCAAGCAGAAACACCAATACGTCAAGAATCAAATAATTTTCGTTGTGTATTGATGATCATTCCTGCTTCATTTTGCATGTAAATAGCTTTTCTGTCTCTAAATTGCTTTTCTATTTCTAGCCAGCGGAATTATGGGGAAATGAGAAAAATGAGAAGTGCATGTTGGGAAATTAAACCTATGTGCTGAAAAAAGCATGTTGACGGGCAAGTGTGGTTTCAGTGGCATATTTATACCGACAGAGCTTTTTTAAAAATGCAACGTAAAAACGCCACGTCTGGCCTTGCCCTAACTGCACTAATCCAAGAAATTGTAACTGCTGATTGGTTGTTACAGGTCTCTGCATAACCTCATTGGGTGAAACTGTAAAACAATGTGATATATGGTTAGATTAATATCTGAGGCTGCCCTATGAGATTGGCAATAATGACTGATGGGTACTGACCTTAGCCTCACCCTCCTTCAGGTCTATCGCCAGATTTGTCCTAAGTGTTCGGTAGGAGAAGTAATTTTGTATCCAAAATGGGGACAATGGTAAACACAGGAGATATTTAATTATTCAATACTGTTTCTACAAATGACCATGGCTCACAATAGTGGTGCATAAAGCTGGCCATAGACAGGCAGATAAAGCTGCCAATATTGGTCGTTTGGACCAATTTGACAGCTTATCTGCCCATGTATGGAGGCTTCCAACGGGTCTTCCCAAGGTTTGATTTTAACCTGTCTGAGCCTGTTGAAGCTAAATTGAATCTCTTAGATCATCAGTGAAAAATGTAGGGCAATGAAGCACCACAAGGGTCCAAGAAATGGTAAGGGCCCCCTTATGAGATGATTTAGCGAGGGCACGGTTAGATTCTAAGCAGAGGTGCTGTGGCCAAGCCAATGAGAGTGAGCAAGATGAAAAGCTAAAAGCAGTGGTTTCACAAGTTAAAAAAATATCTATAAAACCTATATGATTCCTTCTGAAGAGATCCATAGGTGGTGCAGAATTAAGATTTTGTGAGTTTTGGAGGGCCTTATGGTATCATCAGATGTGGCATTTTGTTGGCATCTTGCACTTACGAGAATGGACTGTCTCAAACGCACGATTCCTATGTATATATGGTAAAATGCATGTTTTGTTCTCTTTGTATTTTTTTTACTTATATTTCCATATATCAGAACCCCCTATTCCTAAAAATAAAAATGCATAAATTATGTTCCTTGAAAGAAAACAAGTTCCCTTACATTAGTTCTTTCCATGGTAAAAATCTATGTTTATATGCAAAATAATATATTGACATATGAGTGCATGTGTTTTACACATACATATCTATTACATGACACCTAGAGGTACCCACAGTCCAAAGTCAGTCAGACTGTATGAGTCAGCTCTAACTGATAGCAATCTCTCTGCAGCAGAACAAATGACTTAACCCTGTAGATGCTGAATGCCAGCAGTAATCCCGCATATCCTATCTTTCCTGCAGACATAGGGAAATGGCACAAGGGGAGATTTCCAGTCACATTACCATTAATGTCAAAAGGCAATCTGGGACTTCCCCTTCCATTGGCTTTAGAGGAAATTGCCTGAATCCTTCTGGTGTGATTGCAGATTAGGCAATTAACAAAACCTGTGGAGAATTATTATTATAATGTTAATAATGTTAATAATAATAATAATAATAATATTTAAATTTAAATCAGAGGTACTTATTACTTTTCTTATTAGCAGTCATTAAACTAATGAACAAATTAATACTGCAAAATGTGATTAATTCTAACCAGACAGTGATAAAAGTAAGCAGAGCATTGCAATATAGTGCCTTTTCATTGTGATTATAAATACTAATGTTTAGGGGCAGATTTATCAAATTCACACGAAGGATTCGAAACTTGATCGAATTTTCAAAAAAGATTCAAATTCCAATTTTCAAATGTTTTTGAAGACCACTTCAACCATTGAATTTTGAAAATTCGATCGAATCGAATGATTTGAATAATTCGAATAAAAATCTATTTGAATATTCAAATATTCGACAGTCGAATAACTTCTCTTTTAAATTTTTATTTGACTGCCTAGTTCGCCAGATTAAAACTACCAAATTGGGTTTCATTATTTTAGATTGAATAAATAATTTGATTGAATGGTTAAAATTGTTAGATTCGAACGATTTTATCGATCAATCGAATTGCGGTAAAATCCTTCGAATTCGAAGGATTTTAATTCCCATACAATTCCCCTGGTCGAATTCGAGGCTTTTTAACCCTGAATTTGATCTTTAGTAAAGCTGCCCCAAAGTTTATTAGGAATACACTGTTGATTTTTGTTTGCCTTAATAATTATATCACGTGAAGCATTAGATTAGGCCATAAAAGGTTTGATGCAACTTATTGTTCCCATCAGGAACCTCTGCTACATGTGAATACCCTGCAATATTTTTGTTTCTCGTGCTCACTTTAACCACTAAGCATGTGGAAATGTCATTACATGCACCAATGATGTGCATCAACTACAGACACCAAGACCAATATATTTGGCTGAAATGCTGTACTTGCCAAATGGATAACTTGCCAAATGGATAATCTACTTTTTTATTTAAATACAGATTTTTTTTATTCCCAATACTATTCACAGAGACCAGGGGGCAGATTTACTAAATTCACGTAAAGCATTCGAAGTTCGATCGAATTTGTATAAAATTCAAATCTTTGAATATGCAAATTAGGCAAAGTCAACCATCGAATATTTGAATTTGAATGATTTGAATATTCGAATAAAATTTTATTCGAAAATTCGATGGTGGAATACTTCCCCTTTAAATTTTTATTCAACCGCCTACTTCGCCAGATTAAAGCTACCGAATTGGGGATCCTTCCCTGAGATTGAATTAAAAAAATTCAATCGATCGATTAAAATCGTTCCAATATTCGATTCGAATTCAATTCGAATATTCGATCGATCAATTGAATTTTCTATATTCTAATTGCGGTAAAATCCTTCGAATTCGAAGGATAATACTTCCCAACTATTCCCCACTATTCCTTCGGTCGAATTATTTTTGCATTCGAAATTCGACCAATAGTAAATCTGCCCCCAGGTGTATTAAAAAATGTTACAAAACCCCATACATAATAAAAGGTACCCAGTAAGATTTTGAACAGATGATCAGTAAGTGCTAGCTGCATCAGTTTTTTGCTACAAGTCAAGAACTGCAGCAAACGTTGCACCTTTTATTACATAACAATATGTGAGTTGTTTTTTTTTTTCTATAATACAGATTCTATCTTTACTGGTGTCAGAGTACATATGTTCATTTCTGTACAGAGTATAGTAATATTCTAACCCCTGACTGCAGTCACACCCAGACAAGTTTAAGAGCAAAGAAAAATTGCAGTAGAATGTTAAAAATGTAACAAATATGTGATTTATTACAATAATTATTAGGTGTCGTCCTGCTTGCTGGTAGAACATGTCAACAATATGAACGCAACTTTGTGTCCATTTTAACATGCTACACTTATGGCCATGAATGGGGTTCTCTCTGAGGGCAAAATCTTTGCTTTCCGAAGTTGGCTCACGAGGAAACTTCAGGCAACTTCGGAAAACAAAGTGTACACTCTTTTATCATCTAAAATATTTGCAATACCCTTTGCTATGCCATTTGTAGCCTATAATTTCTAGTGCTGTAAACTCTGGAGCACAGAATGCAGGGAATGTTGCTAACATCTGAGTTGTATTGACTCTGCCTAGAAAAGAGTCTCTTCTACCGAGTATATTACATTCACAGTTTTGTCTGCCATAGAGCTTATCTATAGTACACAAATGGGATTCTTTGCTGCCTGGGTAACAATAGGCTTTAAATGGAATACAAAGAAAAAAAAATGGCATACAAAAAAAGATTGTAACCAAAATGACTTAATATTACTGTTTGCAATTTTTTTTCATTCATTCTATTTTAAAAGGATATTATGCTGAAAATGAACAACCTAATTTTAATAGTTTTAATAGCTAGTTTTAATAGCTCTTTCTGACAAAATTTTAAAGTTTAACTTTTAAGCAACTTTTTCATTGGTCTTCATTATTTATTTTCTATATTTATTGAATTATTTTACTTCTTCTTCTGACTCCAGCTTTCATAATCTAAAAACAAATGCCCAGTAAGGCTACAAATGTATTGTTATTGCTACTTTTTATTTATAGGCCCTCTCCTAATTATATTTCAGTCTCTTATTCAAATCTGTGCATGGATTCTAAGGTAATTTGGACCCTAGCAACCAGATTGCTGAAACTGCAAACTGGAGAGCCGGAGAATAAAAAGTAAAATAACTCAAAAACCATAAATAATAAATAATGTAACCAATTGCAAATGTCACTCTTGACATCATACTAAAAGTTAATTCAGTGGTGAAAACCTGGGTAAACAGATAGGCTGTGCAAAATAAAAAATGTTTCTTATATAGTTAGTTAGACAGAAATGTAATGTATAAGGCTGGAGTGACTGGATGTGTAACATAATACCCAGAACACAACTTTTTGCTTTGCACCTCTCTTGGTTTCAACTGATTGGTTACCAGGCAATGACCAATCAGTGACTTGAGGTGGGGGGCACATGGGTCATAGCTGTTGCTTTTGAATCTGAGCTGAATGCTAAGAATCAATTCCAAACTCACTAAACAGTTATCTTTTATCTATTTACCAAGTTTTTATTTTTACACTGAACTGTTCCTTTAAAGGGGAATGAAACCCCCAGACACAAACTATGGGGAGGGGGGGGGGGTTGAGTTTGCGCCGGGGGGTTCATTCAACTTTAAGAAGATTATATCACAGACTGCCTTAAATTGCTTTCATTGCAACCTGTATTTTAAGTTTTGTCAGTACATGCAGGAAAGGTTTATATGCTGCAGAAGGAAACATTCAGTTTATATTCATGTAAATAAATAAAAACTGCACTTAGCTCTTTAGTACCCATGGCAAAAAAAACTGTGGGATTTGCTATTTATTTGCAGTACACAATAATTACGGTAATTATTCAGGTTTTACTAGTTAGGGAAAGGTGACTGCATCACCTTGCTTTTGTAGAATTAAACAAAGGATTCTGGAATAGTGTTCTGCTTCCTGTTTCTGGCTTCTGTGGTCTCCATGATATGGTAAAGGGAAAATATATCATATGTCTACTAAGGGGCAAATTTACTATTATTCCCCAAAAAATATTTATTTTCCCTCGATATTCGATTAGCATTCGATTTTCGAATGCTAATCGAATAGTTTTAGGCTACCCTTTTATTCGATCGTCGAATGATCGTTCAATCATTCAAATGAATTATTCGATCATTCGAATGATTCGTACGAATCGAACGATCAAAGACTTCGATCGTACGAATCCTATTCAATCAGGACTTACCTTTAGAAGCCTATGGGAGGCTTCCCATAGGCTTCTATAACAATTCGGGAGGTTCAATCTGGCGAATTAGACAGTCCAAATTTTTTTTAATTTAAATCCTTCGCTGATCGAACAATCAAATATTCGTTCATTCAATCTATTCGATCATTCGCTATTCGATGATCGAATAAGCCTAATTTGCATATTCGACCAATCGAATTAATCCTACGATCGGAATTCAATCGGAATTGATCGAACTTCGATCTATTCACGTGAATTTAGTACATCGGCCCCCAAATGTATTGTTATATAAACTTACACCAATAAACTAAAACACAAGTTCTTTTAGTTTAAGGCATCAACCCAAGGTCTCCCCCAAGTCTACTAAATTAACTACTGATCCATTCCTATGCAGAGCTTACGTTCCCTTTCCTATTAAGGTTTAATTATATGAGGATATGTTATCTGTTGAATAGTGGAGTAAGGGGACATAATACTTATCAGAATGAGTCAGAGGAGCCATATGGGAGAAGAGAACTGAAAGTGAAGTAGGAGACAGAAGATGGAATAGAAGAGAAAAGGGAGAAGGGATCAGATATTAGAAGAAAGAAGGTGAATGGAGACAGGAGAATAAAATATTTTGGGCAGAGGAGACTTGTTCATAGGTTTCCTGTTACCTCTTGGAAGCAGTAAATGCTGTATTGCAGGACCTCCTTGTAGTAATTAAATTAAAATGAATTCAATCACTGGACAAATACATTTGGTTCTTTGTCTTGTTCAGCTTCAAATGATATACTGGGGATTGTAAGCACTATTTTGTTCTTAGTTTTTGTACTAGCCATGCACCTCGTCTTTCGTGAGCAAACTGTTATTGAACAGCAGGGCCGCTATCGGTGGGGGAAAGGGGGCTCACGGCTGAAGGGGGGCCCGGCAGTACTGCAGTTTTCGAAGAGCCGGGCCCGCCTTGCAAGCGCCGAAGCTGTGCTGCCTGAATGCGGAAGTGCCGAACAGTCCTGAAACAGAGAAAATACCCAATGTCACGAAGGCTATAACTGAAGTCCTGAAGCCACAAGTTCAATTCTACTGACACCAATGTGGGTTTTTTTTTTTACTAATCCCCTGCCCACCAGCGTTTTATTTTAATCCTCTATAGGCCCCTGCACCAATGTGTTTTTTTTTTAAAATATTTTTGGAGCCCTAATTTTTTTTTAACTTGTAAGGGGGGCCCTGGTGCCAATGTTTTTTTTTAATAATTTTTTCTGGCCCCAATTTCTCTTAACTTGTAAGGGGGCCCTGCAGCCAAGGTTTTTTAAGGGAGCCCTGACCATCAATATGTGTGTGGGGGGGGTTACTTTTTTAGCGCTGATATCTGTGTGGTCTTTTAACTTTGATGTGTAGTGGGTGGGATCAGGGGTGGGGCTTGGGTGCCAGGGTAGGCAGGGCCAGGGGCCCCCAAAAATTTTGTTGTGCAGGGCCCCGTGATTTCTAATGGCGGCCCTGTTGAACAGCAATATGTATTGAGCGTGACACCTGTTTGTGTGATGGTTAGTGCCTGGTACAATATGTCAGTTCACCAGCTGCCCCTGCTCAATCCAGCCAATCTATAATCCAGAGCCACAGTTACAAAATGGCATCAAGGTAGAAAAATTAGGGCTCAGTCCAGCCTAAAGGTATACTGGGTCTGGCAGAGACAACTGCATGCAGCATTTCATATAAGGCAAAGTCAGAAAATGGAAAAAAAATAAACCTATTTTATATAAAATACAAATCAATTAAAAAAGGTCATTTTTACTTTTATACATTCCATTAGATCTGTATATTGCATTCCCCATCAACAACCATTTTATGTCAACCCTGGGTACTATTTACTGTTTGTTTATGACATATGCCCCAGCACAGGAAAGCAATGTCTCAACTTCCACTCACATGAATTAAATTTGTTTTATGTACACACAATGGGCAATAGTGTCATGTGACACTTTAAAGTAAATAGGAGATAAAAAAATGCTAATAAACTCTAAGGTCTTCCTGCTGATAAAGGTCAGTAGGCTTCTTTAGAAGCTAATGAATGCTATGTGATTGTTATTATTGGCCGTACAATGTTATTTCTAAAGGCACACAATCCATTAATGTTTTCACAGGTGCTATTGCTATCCACTAGTAAACCTTTACTGGAAATGGACTACTTCTCTGTTAAAACTAAACTGTACCATAACAGGCTTCTCTGTGTTTTTGCCTTCAATACTGGATTTATTTAATTAGTACAGTCAATTGCCATGATACAATTACACCTCCTGCTAAAGTTGACTTTGTGATAGGGAAGAGGTGGCCAGTTCTTGTACGAACACAGATGCTACATAACTCTCTGTCCCACTTTATTTTCTCGCCTTTAGTCAGACACAAGTATGTAAAATGCATTAATGGGTAATTGTAGGTATTTTGTATATGTTTGGATGACAGTGGATATGTGTCAGTGGATATGTGTCAGTGGAAGACTTTGCCAAAAACATTCCAGATAATTTCAAAGGGATTAACCAGTGAAATAAAATCTGGGTGTGACATTGGGCAATGGGAAGGAACAGCCCCTATTCATGAGCAGTAAACAGAGTTCATATTGGGGGTCATGGGGGTTAATGATCTTCTGAAAAGGGTAAACAGAAAGAAGTGTCTAGGGACAAAGAGGTGTTGGGAATGGTGGCTGAGAGAAACCTGAAGGGAACGAGAATTGTAGTTATGGAGAGATGCCTATTGTTAATGAATTTCTCCCTCTACGTTGATGTGGCTAAAATGTTGTTCTAAATAAAAATAGCAGAACTGCTCTGAAGCCTCTACCTGACTAGGGAATGTGTGTCCATTGTGGGGCTGCTGGCTGCAGAACTACACAGTTCTGCACCATGATTTAAATGCCATGTGTGGTCAGAATATACATATTTGAGAATGACCAGCCTATGTGCCAATTTCTGGCATATAACAAAAAGGGGAGGACATTTTTTAGTAGTTCCATGCACAAAATGTCCCACTGTCCTTAATATATTGATAATGGGATGAGAGAGGGTTGTCTTTGTCTGTAGCAATTTCTAGCATTCCTCAGCTTTAGTGGAGAGTATGGCTGGTTAGGGTCCTAGTGGACAGTAACCAGAAGGTTGTCAGCAGAAGGCCTAACTTCTATTTTTCTTGGCTTTCTCTCTGAAAACAGACATTCTGTAAATCAAGTCCTTATCCAACCAGCTTTGTAGCACTTAGACTTTAACTCCAACACACTTGTGGCTATTAACCTTGCACTACAAGCCCTTTTGCAGTCTCTTTATCTATACTGATCTCTGGAAATTGTCTCTATTTCCTCCATCTCCACTGCAACTATCTTTTGCTGAGCTAAGAGTTCTACTCTGCTCTGTGTCTTTACAGCCCACAGATACAAATATCCAGTCAGTATTTAACTGTATAACCTGGTTCTTCCCTGCCCTAGAATTCCTCAAGGAGATGAGTATAGGTGAATATGGGCCCTCAATTAGCCAGTCCCCTATGAGATTATTATAATAATAATTATTATTGTTATTATTATTAATAATAATAATAATATGTATTTGTATAGTGACAACACATTTCATAGCAGCCATATGCTGCATGGTGCATGCACAATGTAGAGAGAGCACAGCAAAATCTCTAGTTATTTTAAAATAGCAGACAGCAAGTTACTGGGAAATTTAGTTAATAAACAGCCAAAGATCAACAAGTTATATAGATATTTAAGTCTGAAATAATACATTAGCCCATTAAGTTCAACCCATAAAAGATAAAAAGAGAGGGGAAAAATATCTATCCCATAGGAAGAAAATACATCTTTCCTTTAAAATGAAACTGTACCCTAATTTTTTATTTTCTTCTTTAATTATTCTAGTGATAATAGACAGATAACAGGCAATAGATAAAGCTATATATTTCCATATACACAATATATCTATAAAATAATGAAAGCAAACAGGCAAAAATTTGCCAAATGTTTAAAAATGACCCCCGAAGAGACAAGAGTTCATCACTGAGCTGGAACCTCTCGGCCTATTTTCTACGAACACAGAGCACAAGCAGGACAGGTAGTTTAAATGCATTCCTGATTCTAGAAAATACAGTGGCTTAACTTCTGTGGTAGCAAGGGGGTGCAATTGCAACCATGCCCATTGCTCCTAATAGGTCCCACTAATAGGTTCACAGCCAAAGCTGGCAAAAGGAGACAAAGATGCTGAAAGGAGCTGAAGCCACAGAAGAAAGCCAAAGAAGCTGCCATCGCCTAGAAGAAAAATGAAGAAAATTGCACACCGAACTTTAAAGGTAAGTTCTACTGAACACCATTTTTTATGCTTAAACCATGAACACCAATGTTTTTTTTATTTTAAATCTTCTGTGTGGCCCCTGACCACCAATGTTTTTAACTTCTAGGGGGAATCTTGGCATAGATATTTACTGCTAAAAGGCTGTGGTGGCCTATGGCTGGTACAAAAGCCCAAAACATAATGTACAACGTTTCTAGCTACTTCTTTAGCTAAGCTTTAGTTCTCCTTTAAGAAAATTGTTTTTGAGGTTGGGGTGGGAAATAATTGTTACTGTGCTGCAGTAGGAATGTAAATCTTCTGCAGAACATATTTGCCTAATATTTGTCCCCATATCAGTAGATACTTCATGTGATTTGGCTACATTTTCAGTAATTTGGCGCCTTTTATTCAGATGTTATGGGAAATATTTTAATAAATTTTAACAACATTTGCAATATAAGCAATTGTATACCTTGTTCAATAAACCCACCAGTGAATATAAATATGTGAAATTGAATACTTTTGCATTAGCTGCACCTTGTCAGACCATTTTTTTTTCAAGTGAAAAACCCCAGTCTTGCTTAGAAAGCCCAGGTAAAGCAATGCAAACAGTAGTTATCTACTGAGAAAGGCTTGTTTGTCCCTGACTCCTAATAATTACTTGGGACAACTGGACTTCTCATCTGTCAGATGTTCATTATTCCTTCTGCTCTTTAGCTGCACTTTCATTGTGCCCTTATTGACTTATTTGCTGTACAAAGTCCCAGATCCCTTGAACTATTAAATACCTTCAGCAGATTGGATTGATTTGGACCCTCCTACCTATAACTGAAATGCATATCTAGAATGGATGAGCCAAATATATCTCAGATTGCCAGCTTTTTGGCCCCTTTATGAACCCAAAAGAATCTATTTCTGGGGCGTTTTCACATAATCATCCCAGACTTAAAATCCAGTTTTGCAGGAACCACCTTTCTCTGTAAATGGAGTTTGCATCGAGTTGTACTGCTCTACTCTCATGGTTGATTGTCACATTGTGGTAAGGGAGGTCTGAATCAACAAGTTATTGTAGCTAATCACTGGCTGGAGACTGGCCTATATATTGGTCCTGATTGAGTCTGTTTATGGACTGTGTAAAAATAGGTTTACATGTTATACAGGTATGGGATCCAGGGTCGAAACTAGGGGTATGCAGCAGAAAAATCAGTACATGCCTTGGGGGCAACAAAGTGGGAGCACCAAGCATGCACCCCTCCTTTCACCTTCCCCTGGTCTGGAACTTTTTGTTCCCCCCACCGAATCTTGTCTCCAGCACGTGAGTCTCTGTGTGCGCTACTCGCCCCCCCCCCCACACACACACATCGTCATATATATGTATGCACCATGGAGGGGGCGAGGTGACAAGCCAGGTTGCCTTGGTCACCTGTCCGGCTTGGCTTGGGCCTGAAAGGATCTGTTATCCAGAAACCCATCAACCAGAAAGCACCAAATTACATGAAGGTCATCTCCAAAAACAGGACCTTGTACTTGATCCCAGTTGAGAAATAAATAATCCATGTTGGAGGCAAAACAATCCTGTTGGGCTTATGTCATGTTTAAATGATTAGTAGTCTTAAGGTATATTATGGCAAGGTCCCTTATCCAGAAAACTTGGTCCAGAGTTTTCTATATACCAGGTCACATACTGGTAATATGAATGGGACTATGGATACAATTAGCGAATGTTACTCACAGAAAATAGATTTTTTGTAACTTCGAGTACTGTATACATTTGCCTAGGAACTATAATACCATAAATAAGACATGGATTACTCCCCTACTCTGGCGCCACGAAAGAATATTTTGGCTGGGGTGCGCTCACAACTGCCTGGCCACACCCCCCCCCCCCCAGTTCCCATGAAGTTTAGGAGTCTGGGAGGAAAGTTCTGGTTGGACTACAGTCCCCATTTGCAATAACTATTCCCATAATAATTAAAAGGATGGTTGTGCCACCATTACAGGTTGGCAATAAAACATTGTACATAAATAAATATTAATGCTGCTTAGTCAATGCCCCAGTGGGCTCTCCATAACTCCAAGAGAAGATGTAGATTATGCTTCGTCTGTAGCTTCACCCTTGAAAACTTGCAGATCCCCACACTATAGAACATGCAATATAACATACTGTCTCCTATAAAGCAGGCATGCTTACAAGCCATAGTTGCTGTATTACAATTACATATAACCTTTCAGAAACATCCTGGTTAAAGAGGAGTTATTTTATACCAAATGATAATTTGTTCAATAATAGATGTTTGTTCTTGCAAGTGTGCATTGCTCATTTCACTTTAAAAAAAAGTTTCAACTCACAGAGATATTAGATCAGGTTGTAAGTAGAGAACTCTGAAACTGGCTCCATGGCGCCACACAGTGAAATATTTGGCAACATTCAGAATTCGGTCTAATGTTCACACTTTGTAATCAAGAAATAATTGATCTAGTCAACCTTAAGGAAAATAATTTAATGTAAAAGGTTAAAAATCTGTATATCAGCACTTACTAATGTCTCACTTTCACTCCTACTGTGGAACACAAATATAAAATAACTAGATCAGTCTATGTGCTGTGCTTCCCAGCCTGTTCAAGTGACATCCAGGGGGTTATTTATTAAAGTCCAATTTTTTTTCTCATTGGCTTTTTAAAGGTCATGTGTAGAGATAATCTCCCCACGAGATCAACCTCTCCTCGTCAGTCGCAGCTATCGCGGGTAGTGATGGGTGAATCTCCCGCGATTCGCTTCGCAGAAAAATTCGCGAATTTCTAGAGAAATTCGCGAATCGGCAAAAAATTCGCGAAACGAGTCGCGGGACGCTTTTGACGCGCGTCGCCAGCGGTGAATCGCGGGAATTCACCGCGAATTCGGCCCTGGCGAATAAATTCGCCCATCACTAATCGCGGGATCTCGGTAACTTCCACCGAGGACTCCAACTCACAACACAGCTTCATCGCTGAGGAAGTGCCCGGTCACAGAAGCACGAAACGCGTTTGTTTTGCACCCCCACTACGGAATTTGTACCACCTAGTATGTTCAAATAAAGCCTTATTGATATTATAGTGCCACCTCCCGTGGATATGTTGGTCAGCGCTGGTAACGTCTGAAGCTGTGTTTTAAAGGTTAAAAATATTTTTTAATTATTTATTAAATAATTTATTTAATAAATTATAAAAACCCACAGGGTATTAAAAGTCCAAATAAAAAGTACTCATTCAGACCTGCTGAGTTCCTGTAGAAGTCAATGCGAGATGTCCCAAAGATATCCTGATCTGTGCTGGGTTTCTGAAAAAAGTCACGGTATACGACCATCAAATCCGAGAAAGTGGCATCAAATAAAAATTTTTGCGGTATTCAGATTTTTGGGAAAATATATTGCCATAGGGTATATATATATATATATATATATATATATATATACCCTATGGCAATATTTTGGGTTTTGTATAAAAAAAAAATTTATGGCTAGCAAATGGCTTGTGGGGCAGGACCTGGGTGTACACTTTCATGTCCTTTAGCTGCCTGTTATTTAGTGGTCTGATCTTTCCAATATAATTGGATCACTCCACTGAATAGATCATTTCAATAGCTTCATAGCAAAAAACTGAGCAATTCAATAAGAAAAGGGAGCGTTTATAAAGAGATTGATTTATATGCGGCAGAGAAGTTTGTGCAAAAGGTGAGCGATTATTTCATATACATCATTTGTTCAGCTACAGTAAGGACACTATACAGTAAGGACACTATTGGTGTCCTTTTTGTATCTTTTTGAGGGGGATTGAAGAACTGTCAGCATTTGTCAGGCGAAGAAGTAACCTTATACAAGCAATATTTATTTTTGTTATATTTCTACCTTTATATCTATGTTTGTTGAGAACATCATGACACCAACCTGTATCAGCTAAATTAGCATTAGATAAGATTCATGGGATGTTAAGTGCAATGTACAGTGAGTTAAAGACAAAAACTGCAATATACACAAACCCTTGCATGGTTCTGAGATTCTCCTCCGAGAGTTTCTGCTGGGAAACCATTAATTACTGCTATATTGTTGCAAAGGTTCAAGTAGTCAGGACAAGCAGTGGAAGAAATAACAAGGGGCAGATACTGCTTAAAATGACATTTTTTACTCATACCAATTGTTTATTATTTGGGCAGATTTCCCTTTTTTTAATTCTTTTGCTCTAAGCTGGTGGCTCTAAGCTTTTCCAATGGCATAACAGTAAACCCCGAAATGTAGGCACCACTTTGTTGTTAGTTTGTCAATTCCCTTGCTGCTGAATAGCACCAACTTCATTGGCATGGAAAGGGTTGAGGACCACATTGTATTTTATTAATAGTTGTTTAGCTTGACGGTGGGGTGACATTTATTTGGAGTATTGCACAGTATTCTCTATGTGCAACAGGCATTTCTTATTGCATCGCTATGTATTAGCTCCTTTTAAAAGGACAGTAATAGTACCAGTTATTAACTGAATTGACCATCTAATAAACTAATACTTGAATTATTTCCAGTCAGTGACATAAACACAATCTCTGGATATATATACCCACCTGTATAACTGGATGTAAAACAGGTCTGAGCACTGTTCTGTGTTCAGTTTTCTTAATATTAGCAATCATTACATTGCCAATACCCTGAATGTGTAACACGAGAGCCACTTAATTTTCTATTTGGACAAAGACTGGAAAGAACGGCAAATGTTTCATTTAGTTAACATTTCATTACAAAATGCATCAGTTAATAAATGTACTCTAGAGGGCTTGTTTAATCATTCCCATGTCATATAAAAAAATCAATCTTGGGCTTTTGGATTTTTTTTTTTTGCAGTCAAGATTTTTTTCTATTTATCAAATAAAAATTGTATAAGAAAGAAAAAAAAAATCTTCCCAAGTTTCATATATTTATTTTTTTACCAAATGAAAACACAATCAGATTCCACTTGTATTTTTTTATTTCAAGCTGAGAAAAAAATTGTTGGCAAATATTAAATGGTAGCAAGGCAAAAAAGACAAGTGTACTATACAAATATATACAAGAAGATAATACATTTGAGCCAATGCTCCATCATATATTCTGAATTATGTCACAGAACAGAAATCACCATAAATTGATCTATAATCTAATAAAATATTTTTTTGAAATTATCATAAATAAAAACCTTGGAATTTGAAAAACACTTTAGGTAACTTACAAAAATAAAATAACCATCATCACTGGACTTTCAACTTCCATCTGTTTGCCATAAATCATATTTTTAGAACAGTGGAAAGGTTAATGCCTGTTAGGGGGTGAACCAAAGTTGGAATATTTTGAAATTTCAAAAGGTGTAAAAGATATACAGATGTGAAGGATACAATTCATAAAACAAATAAATCACATTGCCAACAAGACTATCATGTTGTAACATACAACAAGTGTGTCTGCTGATCATCTTAGGGAACAATGCTTAAGAAAGTTAAAAAGATTTGTTTTTTTCTGATAAAAAAAAATTTAAGTATTCTACAATGCCTTATAAAACACATTCAAGAAATTAAATACAGTATTGGCAACTGAAGCTAAATGAATGTTGAGCTGAATGTCTCCTTATAAGCTACTTTGCTACTTTAGGGTTTTGCTGTTGTTTTCATGAAACAGTACTGAAGATGGATGAACATGTATAATAACAAATACAAGCAATTTCCATATTATTACATATCCTATAAAAAAGGGTACTGATAATCACACACTTATAATATATTATGTATGTTACATAGATGGAGTTACTATAATTATCTCCTTTGTATATAACAGCATTGTCAAGGATTGTCATCAATATGTCTGACTGCTGAACTAATCTCGGGATGACAATCTGAAAGATTTCCCACAACTCAACCAGCTTTCATTGTTGTGCTTGGGACCTCGCTGAACAAGCAGATATTTCAATAAATCGAGAGCCTAAGAGCCATGACACACATGGACAGAGTCTACTTCATTACTCTCCTAAATGACAGTGCTTTGACATGTATGGCATCACCTATGAGGGCAGAGAGAGGGTGGATTTCAATGCACTTCCCCTCCAAAATCTGTCCCATTTGTGTACTACCAAGCCGATGGTGGGTCTGTCAATCTACATAGACTTAATGCCAAAAGTAAAAGGATTTGCCAGTGGAGAAAACAAATTGTGTGTCATGGCTCTAATTGCTGCCAACTCTAAAGGGTGATTTGTTTGGGCTGGACAATAATGCTGTGTCAAAAAAAGGAATACAACTCAGTGGTCCTAAGTACTGTCATGGACAGTGGTAATGCTTCTTTTCTATCCTCCCTTAATGCAGAACATAATGTGTGTGTCAAGTGTTCCTTTAAAGCAGTGATCCTCAACCAGTAGCTCGTGAGCAACATGTTGCTCTCCAACCCCTTGGATGTTGCTCCCAGTGGCCTCAAAGCAGCTCCTTTTTTTTAAATTCCAGGCTTGGAGGCAAGTTTTAATTGCATAAAAACTAAGTGTAGTACCAAGTAGAGACTCCTGTAGACTGCCAGTCCACATAGGGGCTACCAAATGGCCAATCACAGCCATTATTTGGCACCCCAAGGAACTATTTCATGTTTGTTTTGCTCCCCAACTCTTTTTTTAATTTTGAATGTGGCTCATGAGTTAAAAATGTTGGGGACCCCTGCTTTAAAGCATTAGTTGAAGCATGGATATTAATTGTAGGAGAATTGAAGGCATTCTTTACCAAGCAAATGAAATAAAGAAAACAAAAAGCTTATGAAAAAAAATATCTACACTTGAAAATTGCTTTCAAGAAGACTTGGCCCCATGGCAGCTCACAACCACAAGCTATAGCATATAAAAGGCTAGAGCAGCAGTGACACCATGCGGTAAGAAAGATGCAAACAAATTTCAATCACAAAATCCAGAGCTACATTTAGGAATAAATTATTTCCCTATCATAAAATATTGATGAACAGACTCAATGAAACTCAAATAAGTGTTTGCATAAAAGGTCTATTACTTTACTGTTTACAGACAATTGTTTCTAGCATGCAGATATTTGCTTTTATACAGTTTACCCTGCACACTGGCCTTATAAAGTGGATCATACATGACTCTAGCCATTGGTTTAACTACCAGGGGTGTAGAGGGTGCAATTGCACCAGGGCCCCCACCAACTTGGGGCCTATCAGATCCACATTAACGGTTATGGCAGCCAGTTATCTAGGCGGAAATTTTACAGCACACGTGCTATCAACAGTCCAGCATGGGATTCATAGAAGTAAGGGCCCGACAGGGGGGCCAGGTGTCCATCCCGTATTGGGGCCCACCAGGGAGTAGTTAAGCCACTGACTCTAGCATCCACTGATTTATATTGGCTGTGAGTTTGAAATGCTGCACAAACCATACAGGCCTGCTGCAAAATTCTGCAACATTTATCCAACTAGATACTGTATATTGGATTGCATCCAATGGATTTTTACCTTTAGGATTTTTGCATCAGAGAAACTACAGACAACCTGGAGCCATTACACAGGTAAGTTTTTTTTAACAGGCAAATATATAAAACTATCTACATTAAACATGCAATATTCTAATTTCTAGGTAGTAAACAAACACAAAAACAATTCTGAGACCTTATCAAAACGGAAAACCAAACAGAAAGTAATTACAGATATTAGGACTCATCACAAGGTGCAGAGAAAAGTGCAAACATTAATGTACAATTGCATCGATCCAAATGCTTTTACAAAGGTACCTGCCTCAGTACTTATACCTTGCACCAAAATGCCAGTTGTATCCACCTTGCTTTATTAAGATTGTTTTGGCATTTCACTTAAACATGCAAAGAACTCACACACAGCCGTTTCAAGCATTATTTGCAGTAAGTAATGCAATTTGCATCAACACTGAGGCAATCAAGGTGGACACACATTTTCTCCACAAAAGCAAAACAAGTAAGAGTTGTGCTACTTTTCTGCTGTCTGCTGGAATATTGTGGACATGGTGGGTTGTGTGCTAATTCTGTACATTGAACTGATTTAATAAACAAGCCCTATTATGCACATGGATCATGTATAGTATGCTATCTGCACAAAGTATTGTGAGTTTTAGAAGGATTAGGTAGCACCAAGAAATAGTCTTCATATTCTTAAAACACACATAAAATTTGCAATTCCTTGACAATAAAATAATCTTGCAGACTATTTTGCTGCAATAAAGTGCACAGAGAGTAAAATCTTCCTCTTTAACTGATAGACAGAAAGGAGGAAACACTATACATACATATATTTGTCCAGCAGCCAGTCTCTCTCTCTCTCTCTAGGACCAAATAGCATGATTAAGATTTTAATGGGAACTGAGCCAGGCATGTACCAAGTAGTCAGTGTGAATTAAGTCTTCAGGAGTGCCTACATCTATAAAATCATTGTTAGCATTCTGCTCCATGGAAAGTATTAATTAAATATTGACTTATGAGAAAAAGTATATTGTTATATAAAATCTATGACTTATGTATCTGTAATTTAATAAATATCAGAATGAAAAGCTTGAAACAAGAGGGTTTGATGACAGTATCTTGAGGTCTATTGACCTAAAGGACTAGTGGTAGATCTAGATCTATCTTTTGGACACTCCTGCCTCAGATGCTATGATTATAAATATCGATGGAAGTTTAGTTCTAGATTTTCACAATCACCATTGTGGAATAAAAATTAACAAGTTGGCGACTACAAAAACACAGATATTTATTAGAGGCTGCATTATGCAGACCCATGGCTCAGGCTAAATACAATATTTTCTAGTAATGCAAACTAAGATCATAATGAATAGCAAACTAGAGGTGATTCCCTCTAGTCTACTAGACTGAGCAGAAAGACTTACAGTAGACATAATATAGTAGACCGGGAACAGTGTATCAACTGAATTTCAGCCTCACAATATATGATGACAGAGATAGAAACCTGTAACTGAACTCTGTTGCAGTTGTTGGGAGGTCAAAAATCCAGCAATTGGCAATTAGCAAACCATAAAGTTCCCTATATAAACAAACACACTAAGCAGTTACTTCCCCAGGATATTGGTCCTTTAAAGAGCTAGTCAATTAAACAAAAATGGGATTTAAATAAAACAAAAGCAAAGCTTCTTCTTCTGTGCAGTAAAAGCATGTGTAAGTTAGGAAACATAAAATGTATAGCACTCTCCTGAATTAATTGCTATATTGTATACAGTATCCTTATATGCTACAATGGACTTGCATACATGTTTGATAGTCTCTCTAGTGTATTTTATAGGGAAACACTGAAGTATTACACTGCTGATATACAGAACAGTCCCTCAGTTGTGCAAAAGATTGTTTCCAATAAGCAACCCATGGGGGTAGTGTTGGCATTTACACAACAACGACTGGCAACATAATTTCATCTGAAACAATGGAAACAATCATGGCATTTAAAAAAAAAAATACAGTAGTTAGTAATGGACAGTCAAAATATCCACAGAAACACAAACTCCAGAGAATAAATACTCCGATATCAAGGACTGTCGGCTCAATACTTGTCAGCTTTTGATGTAGAGCAGCAATTTGATAACCTGCCCCGATCCATTCATGGGCAATCAGTGGGTGTCACTTAATGTGAGGCATTGGCCCAGTACTCAAGCCTGTTGCTCTAGATTAGAGTAGTCAAAGGGAAGAATCCTGGCGAGTACCAATGGATGGCTTGCAGCAGCTCCCCACTCCCAAGTCCAAGTATCCCCACCACAGAAAACAACTAATAAAATTAAAACTTTTTGGAGCCAACTGGGCTCCATAGGATTTCTGCCTCTGAGTCAATCAGTACCATTGTTTTAAGTTACTCTGTAATTATACAGTATATACACTTTACATTTAAATCTTCTGAATCAGATATCAGGGGGTAAAACAGCAGCAGTCCTGCTCATTAAAGTCAGATTAGAGGAAGAATTACAGTATCTTGCAAGTGCTGAAACAGAAGAGGTTTCAGTCAGAGGAGGCAGACCCTGTGGCTGGGGATTGACCCACAATTTTGCCCAGGAGGGAGGTCAGGAAAAAAGGGGCCTAAAGTTACACCACTGGCTTCCTTTGAGTAATTCTACATATGTGTGTGTGTATGTGTGTGTTTGCAGTCTACAGTATATTGTTGTGTTATTGTTGTTCTAAAACCTTCCCTAAAGCCTCTTCCAGGTTAGCATTCTGAATAAATGCCCCACTAAAAGGATATAAAGATCACACATCTTAAATCACTGCTTTAAATTACTCCACAAATATTACTATGGTACATTTGGCACCATTTGCACATTTTAAAAATAAAATAAAAGTATATAGGCTCCCAGACTCTGTTAAGGGAATCCAAAATATTTACAGGTCACAATGTACAAGTGGGAAATGGCTTCCCATGTACCTCCCAAAATCATATGAATTATTCTGCCAGCCTTGCAGAGTACAAAGTTTCTTAAAGCTGGTTCATTCTTACTGATCGTCATTCATTTTGAGCAATTCAAGGAGAGCGCCAACAGCACCAAAGTATCCCTAAGGAAAAAAACAACAACAATGGTAAAAATTAAAAAAATGGAAAGCAATCGGGGAAAAAAAACATTTCTGGTGAACAATGTGAAAACAACCAAACTGAAAAATGTGTTTAACATAAAGATGACTTAAAAAGTATATGACATTATTAACAATGCTAATACATATAAAACTAAAAATATAAGTAATAATTGTAAGTCTGTGGAGAGAGGTAACTGCATTAACCCTTTAAGTGCAGTAGAATGTAGAACGTATCCCATCCACATAAGGATATAGACAAACGCAAAGATTCTGGGAGATTTAGTCCCCTGGCGACAAATCGCCTCTTCTTTGGGCAACTAATCTCACAGAAAAACCTTCCTGCTGGCTAGAATCTAAATCGCTGTCGGGATGGCACTCGGAGCGATTCGCTTTCCAAAGTCACCCGAAGTTCCTCATGAGGCAATTTTGGAAAATGAATCGATCCGAGTGACATCCTGCCGGTGATTTACATTAGTTGTCCAAAGAAGAGGCAATTTGTCACCAGGTGACTAAATCTCCAGGAATCTTCACGTGTGTCTCTGCCCTAAGACCAGAGTGCCAGCACCCTAGATTTTCTACTTTCTATCAGCATGAAAAAGGTAAAAGAAAACAGAATCATAGAAATCATACAGTTCTCATTGTGGTTTGTAGTGTGCTTACTTTACCAACTTTCCGTTTCCGATTGTATCATATCACCTTAATACAGTGTGCAATTCTATATATAGTTTCTAAGGAACCCACAGGGGGGTATCATTAGCTGAAAGTACCATTACATCAATTGGCAAAACATGTCTGTTGATAGGTGAAACCACTCCATTAAGTCATTAAGTGGCAACCCACTCATATGACCTCGTCCCACCATATCCCCCATACCTTCTGAAACTTCCCTGGGCAATTTCTTCTCATGTATGTTAACTTATATAGGCGGATTGTTTTCCTAACAAGGTTTTCCCAATTAGGGGCAGTTGGGCCAGAGGCGTCCTTCCATTTTAGAGCTATCGCCTTTTTTGCATACATTAGTGCAAATTCAGCTCTTTTTACAGATATCTCCTCAACCCTGTTCAGTAGAACTATATTAGGATCTGTAGAAATACAGATTTTCGTTCTTTCCTGGATAAGCTGCAACTTTTGCTGCCAGTACCCTTGTATCACTGGATAGGTCCAAACCGAATGAAAGAAGCCTTCCATCATAGCAGGGCACCTAGGACAGGCCTGTGATAGGGTAGGGTTCATTTTATGCAGTCTTTGAAGGGTAAGATAAGTTCTGTGTAAGTATTTAAGCTGGATCAGTCTATCCCTACTGCAAATCATCCCTTCTGAGTAGATGACCCCATGATTTATTGCAAAAACAACCCTAACAGAAAGCCACTGGATCCCAAACTTTGACAAAACTCAGCACTTTTTTTTTCATGGATTCAGATTTGATCAAATATTTAGTAGTGGGACAAACAGAATATCTTTCCTATGGCTTTAAAGCACTGGATTGAAATTTTAAGATTATGGATTTGGTGCATCTTCAAAATATCGGCCTCTACCATTTGACATTATTTTGTATAAGCAAAATCTCTAACAATTCTATATTTCTCATCTCGTTCTAGGGATGTCTCAGAAGTGAGCTGTCCTTCAAGTGAAACCCAGTAGGTGACCAACTATGCTATATACAGGCAGAGCTGCAAGAAAGAATTGAAGTCTTAATCACTGGGAGTGCCAAATGTTAGGCACACCCCCATATTGAACACCATGTAAGTATATTTTATCTTCTCTGAAAGGTCCAAGCAAACCCAAAAGCTGCCCATCTGGTGTTGTCCCTTACTGGAGGAAGCTGCTTCGTCAAAGAAACTAGGAAGTAGGAAGTGAACCGGGAAGTATTAAATAAAGATGGTGCACGGTCAAAATCACAAACAAGTAGATAAAATGCCCTTATACCAGGATTTTAATTCTCATTTATCCTGAGCCCCAGTCAAGAGCTATTAACCCCAAGAGGGCAAATTATTTATTACACATATAATTCACGCAACTTACCTCATGTTCTAAGAAAAGGGCTTTTAATTGCCCCTTTGACCAGTAGTCCATTGCATAAGACAGCAGTTTCATGGAGACCATGTTAATTCTGAGAAAGTTTCCTACAAATATAACTCTGTCAATGTTCTGTAAGGCAAAAACAGTGCCAGCATTAATATGTTAACAAACAAACACTTCTCCAACCTCATAACATTTGCTAACCCCTCACACTCATATGTAAACTCTACAAAATTAGAGGTGCTCTTCACATGTATTTTGCTGCTGTTTGGCAGACACAGTAGTTTTGTTAAAGGACTAGTAATGTAATAATTGTAAAAACATCAGCTTTCCTTTGGGCACATTGTTTGTTTATAATTTATACAGTAGAAGTGGCCAGTGGCCATGTTGTAGCTACCATCTTTTCTAACTATAGTCAGGTTATCCCACTGGTGGCCAATAAAAGGACAACCAAGTTTAGGAGTATTAACCTTAAATGCAGCAGGTAAAACTTAGTCCCTGAGTAAAATGTATAATGAAGCAATAGAATTCTTACTGAATCAGATTACAGAGTGTAGAACTGGCCAGACAAGGGATGACTTTGACATAGTTGGCAAGCTTAATTATATAGCAATATATGGACAAACAATCCCTGTTTTGTTTAAAGGGTAAGGCATTTTTGGTAGATTAAGGCACAAAATGTCTCAATGTCTTAACTATATTGGTAATGGGTTAAGTGCAGAGGATTTCTTGTATTTGTCTGTATGAGTTTTGTGGTCACAGCCTCATTGCACCCCCACTTAATGGTGTATAAATTAGTGGTGAGCACAACTTCTTGTCTGTTCACATTTATTAGTTAAAATGTGATGTGCCATAGGTCTAAAATCCAAATTCAACTTGATTGGTGCAGTACGTTTGTGTAATAAACAGTGCATGTGCCAAACCTTTTTTTTTTGCATATTTTCTTAATTGTTTAAAGCAAAATAAATCACCTGTTGACTCTGTATTAGATACTCCTTATTTGAAGGCTAACAAATGCTTTAGATGGCGGGAGGACCTTGTTTATACAGAGGCTTCTCAGTGGACCACTTATTTGTTTTGATTGTGCTGCCTCCATCTCTCAATGAACCAGGACATTTTTACACCTGAAGAATTATTTATTCTCATTATCTCACAACTATTCACAACTTGTAGTCCCTTCAGTCCTCCAATCTGCAGATATATTTCCTACCACATTTTAGCCTAGTCAGAATGTTTATTGTTGTCTCAGTGGATCCTGTAGCAGTTCTTAATGCTTTGATAGCCCTGTACAATGCTGCTTGAACTCCATGCCACAAGGCAACACTGTAAAGAAGCTGAAAGCAAAAAGATTACATATCAAATGGACTTGGCATCCAATGTCAAAACTTTACTTTTCAGCCTGAAAATAAGCAGAGTGCTGCAGAACTTGGGCACCCGGTCTTTCAATTCTCCAGGGTGCCTTTGTATTTATAGCTTCTTGTGCCAGCCTTCATTCAGGCTCATAGCTGGCAAGCATCCCTGGCAGTGTAGAAAACCCCATCTTTGGCATTATTGAAAAATCCAAATTAATTAGGCATTTTCTGAGAGGGACCAGGTTGAAAACAGACATTTTCTTCAACTTCACTAACTTGTTTGCTCAGGGTAACTTTCAGTAACACAACTTCCTTTCCACTCCCAGCTTCAACTACACATGGGTAAAAAGCTCAAAAATTATAGAATTTCAACACTGTGAAATCCTGGGCCAGCCTTTGGAATGTGTGCACACATAGGGGCCCCATTTACATGAATAATTCAAAGTTCAATTGTACGATTTCATCGAATTTTCGAATATGCAAATTTGGCCACTTCGATCATCGAATATGCAAAATTCGATCGTATATCGACTAGATTGAATGATCGCATATTCGATCATTCGACGATCGAAGTACTTTTATTCGACTGCCTACTTCGCCAGATTGAACCTACCAAATTGCATTAGAAGCCTATGGGAATCCCCCCATAGGCTTTTTATACCTTTACCTGGTCGAATAGCATTCGTACGATCGAACAACTCGAACAATCAAACGAAATTACACGAGAAAATCGAGAAATGCTGTTCAATCATACCAATTTTTCGAGAAATCGAATAGCGCTCGAAAAATAGCCTAAAACTATTCGATTTTCATTCGACAATCGAATTCGTGAATAATGATAAATTTGCCCCATAGGACTGCACATGAAAAATAGGGGAGTAGAAGTCACCATTGTATTTCTCTGTATGATCTTTTATTACAATCTAAGGAATAATTTCAAAGAAAGAAAATGATAGACAATATATATTTATTTTGTCTCTGTTTAAGGGAAAATAATGTTTATCCATTAACACAGAAAGCCAAAGAGAATTTTGTAGTACAGGTATGAGATCTGTTTTCCAGACACCTGTTATCCAGAAAGCTCCAAACTACGGAAAGGCTGTCTCCCATAGACACTATTTTATCCAAATAATCCACATTTTTTAAAATGATCTCCTTTTTCTGTGTAATAATAAAACAGCACCTTGTACATGATCCAATCTCAGATATAAGTATTCCTTATTGGAAGCAAAATAAGCCTGTTGGGTTTATTTCATATTTACATGATATTATAGCAGACTTAAGGTATAAGATACAAATTATCGAAAGATTCGTTATCTGGAAAGCCCCAGGTCCCGAGGGTTCTGGATAACAGGTCCCATACCTGTACTGTATTTTAGAGATGGCCTATTCTTAGTTTTACATTTATTTAAATTTTGTATTGGTTTGGAATCACAAGTATTTTGTTTTATTTTTGCCTGTGATCTTGAATATATTTCTTGATAGTAACCAAGCTATGTAAATCCATGTTGGTGGCAAAAAAATCATACAGGGTGTTTAATCTTGTAAGATGCATAAAATGTGCTAAACATATTTTTTTTTAGAAAAAGAAGTACATTTTGAGCATTCAGATCCTGGGGGTTGGAGAAGGAGAGGTGAGGCCCAAATTAGTCAGGCTCTCCAAAATACCTTATAAAAACTAAGATCTTAAAAATATATAATTCATTATTAATTTTTGTTTGTACCTCATTTAGTGCACACATACGAGCAATAGATCCAATGTTGTTAGTAATAGTGACTAATGTTGCTCTTGCCAAATCTTCTTTACTGATGGTATCTCTCTTCTCTTTGCTCATCATGTGACCAAAGCTGCCAAACATAAGGACAGCTATGTTATTTAGAAACCAATACCAGCCAATACATTAGGCCAAGTATCCTGGAAAATAAAGATGGAGAGCATGTTTGATGCTATATAAGGCATGAAATATTCCACTTCATTCAAGCCACAATAAGTGCAGCAGTATATTCACTAGTATAGGATTTGTAGGGGCAGATTTACACTTCGTTTTCAGTCTTAAATCCTATAAGCCCTATTCAAAAATCCTATACAAGAGAATAGAATGCTAAGATTTTTTTTTCCTATGGCGAACTCTTGAAAGGTCTCACTCTTTGAGAAATAAAAATCTTTACCATTTTAGATTGGCAGGGATAAGCTGCAGAATGTATCTACTATCTGGTGCCAATCTAAGTATGCAGAAATGTGCAGATAACAGCAAAACACTAACATATAAAAAGAAGATGATGAAATGTTAAACAGTCCTTTTAGGTGGCTTATGCAACCTCACACAGTATCTTACATTGTCCATCTTCCTGCAGTACCCCCACCCCACAGAAGAACATGAACAAACTTAGTTATACCTTGATGCTACTGCAGATCCCTGTAGACTAAACCTCTCATAGTCTCCACCGTAGATATCTTTTACCAATTTGTCAACATTAGTGCTATCACCTTTGGCTGCCATTTCTAGAGCTTCTTCAAATGTTTCACAGCCAGTCAGTAGACAACACAGACCGAGGAATGTACCACCACCGAGGCTGAAATAAATTAGAACACATATTGATTCCATATTATGCAAATAAACTAAAGCAGAGCTTGTTTTGCATTTTGCTCAGAACAGGTAACGGAATTGAAGCCTCCTACCCAAATTATTTTAGATAAGGATTTTCTTCCCCTATTTTTCCTAGTGTTGTTTAGAGTTATTTAAATTGTGAGTTAGTCACCATAGGGGTCATTTATGAACTCTTGGGGTGCAAATGCAAGAGCAGTAACATACAGGGGGTAATTTACTAAAATCCAAATATCTCTTACTAGTTTCTTAAAACCACTTCAACCAAACTCCCGTCCACATTTTTACTGTATTTATCAATAAATTGACTTGAAAAGATCTCGTGCAGGAAAAAACTCAATCAAATCATGAAAACAAATACAAAATGTATGATTTTTTCAGATTGGATGCTCGAAAACTAAAATTTTTGCAGATTATCTTCCAAAACCATGAATTATTTACAAAACCCAGTGAAGATCATGATATCTTCCAACTGTAAATGAGACATTTGCCAGTAACTTCTACATGACTTCTGCAGGTTTGCGATAGAGTACTTTTTTTATTAAGATTTTTTGCAGCTTCAGGGTTTAAATATCATAAAAATTTTGAGTTGTTTTCCTACAAAAAAATTGTTTTTTCCTTTAAAGTGGACCTGTCACCTAGACACAAAAATCTGTATAATAAAAGTCCTTCAAATTCAAATATGAAACTAATTTCTATTTTTTATTAAAGCATTCATAGCAGTTGTAAGCGCATTTAAAAATATCAGCTGTCAATCAAATATTGTCTGCCCCTCCTATATGTCCGTGGCATAGAGGAGGGACAGACCATTACTTTCACTTTCCATTCAGCACTTCCTAGATGTCACTGCTCTCCACACTTTCCCCCATTCTCTACATGGTTTAATTCTGTAGCCAGGGCATGGGGATGGACATTAGGTCCCCCATTCTGGTGCACAAACAAGATTCTAAGATTATATAATGCTTGCCTTAATAACAGTGTCCACAAAATAGTTTCTGCCTGCTTGTTATAATTTTGAATTCCCAGACTGAAGGAAACAAGAGTCAAATAATTTATATAGTGTAAATAAAGTTCATTTTGCTTGACTAATGTGAATATCAGATTTTGAATATTTCTTTTGGGTGAAGGGTCCCTTTTAAAACGCTGACCAGAAAAAATTTCGACACCCAAAGTATTCACTTACAGAACATTTGTGCCCCATCCTGCACCACACAGTGTATAGAAAAAATTGCATATTATATTTCTTGTGTTTGATTTGTTTCATGGATATGCATTTAATATATTTCTTTTTTTTTATGTACCATCTTTTTGTCTCTGGAGCTGTAACTGGTTCAGCCAGCATATTGCCTTTCAGGTTGGCAAGCCACAGCCTTCTTTATCACCTCCCAAATGTTTACATTTTCCATAAAGAATATGGCAAAGAAAAATGAATTATGACATTTTGTTATATGTGGATTCTCAACAAGTAGTTTTTAGAATTTTCGACTATAAACACTCTAGCAACATGTGAATGGTGCAAACATTTATATGCAAGCCACAGTAACAATTACAGGGAACAAAGTATTGCAAACATAACTTGGTTTTGGCAGTTGTTCAAATACATGGCATGCCAGTGGAAATAGCAATAAAATATGAGTTATTAGATCGTGTGTAGTGCCTGTGAATTGCCCTCTTGGCAGCAGTCAGCATGCTACACCTAGAAAGCATTACTATAGCACTTTTCACACAAACACACAGCGAATACAGTTTAAATCCCATTCTCGTAGAGCCAAGACACATACAGAAAGTTTACAAGAAAAAGACACATGCCCCATTAGATATCTAGCCGAAATCAGTAAACAATTAAAGAAGATGGGTCTCCCCATCATCCCATAGTAAGCAGAACATTATTAAGCAGTCCTACGTAGCGATAATAACATTTTAGCTCTCCTGCTGCAATAACTATTTGATGGTGTATTAAATTTCACTTGGGGAGAGGCAGAATGAAAATGTAAATGATTATATCCATTAAAAAGAAACAACAGTTGCTTAAGTTACTTCTATATTCATTATATTAATGTTAAAGGCAAATTTCAAAATAATAACACTCTGGACGGCCATTAAATCCCACTTGGGGAGAGGCAGAATGAAAATGTAAATGATGAAATCCATAAAAAAAGGCAACAGTTGATTAGGTCAGGGGTACCCAACCACTGGCCTTCGCCCAGAAGAGGGCCGCGACCAGTTCTGAACTGGGCCACGAGCCTAGCTGCGAATTAACGAGGCATGCCGAATTGGAGCCCGAGGGACCAGAATTAGACACTGACCCCTCGCGACCCACTCCCAATCCCCCCCAACCCCCTGTGACTCCCTGGTCCTTGCAAAAAAAGTTGGTAATGCACCAGTCCCCGGGCCAAAAAAGGTTAGGGACCCCTGGCTTAGTTTGCTTCTATATCCATTATATTAATATTAAAGGCAAACTTCCTCACTACCAGCTGAAATTTCCAGCTTTTATTTCATACAGTCAAGCAAGCATTCTGATAAACATGGTTTTGTTTATAATAAGGACTATATTTTGATTTGCATTTACTCAAAAGTGCGCTTGTACCTTTATTGCCTTCGTAAAGAACACTTTACCTGGTTCCAGTTACTCTTTTATAATTGTCTTTTGAATATACTGCAAGGATGCTAACCCCTGAGCCTATATTAACCAGCAACATAGGATAAGGATTGTCAAGGCAGTACGGCTTCTTTTGGCATTGCTCTGTGTCTGTCGGGTTTTCCAAATAATAACACTCTGGACGGCCATTAAATCCCACTGAGTCAACATAGAGCAGGCCTTGAATCAAACAGTCCAGTTCATCTAGTTTATGGAGCTGGAGGTCAGCTATCTGCAGAATATAAAGAAGAAAGAGCAGGTTAATGAATAAGCAGGTGTAAGTAGAACAAGGGATACAGCTTTGCTAAAGACAAGGCCAAAGGACTATACGCCTATCTAGCACTTTGTACTGCAGTGCATAAAGGTTTAACCTCTATGTAATAAAAATAACAAAGCAACAATAACAGCAGGAACAGAGCAAACATAGTTTGCTCAAATAAGCCAAACACTAAAAACAAGTGCTACAAGAAACATTAAGTGGATGGAAAAGCTTAAACCTCCCTTTGACCCCTTAAGTGCTGCTTGGCAGCCACAACCAGTAGCACATGTTGCCTACTAATGTAGGCAAACATTTTCTAACACTCTCACCTTCAAAGTCAGATTATAGCAGCCCAAAACTGTCTAAAACCAAATACAAAATAGAACATTAATGTAGATTGTAAATGTAACCACTCATCAATTAATTTTTCTGGGTCCTTTTTAAATTTGTGGTTTACCATTGAGTTAACTTTTAGTATGTTAAAGGGTGACTAATTCTAAGCACCTTTTTTTTTCTTTTATATAGCTTTTGATTTATTTGCCTTTTATATAGCTTTTGATTTATTTGCCTTTTTCTTCCGACTCTTTCCAGCTTTTAAATATGACTTGCTGACCATGAAAATAAAATGCATTGTTCTAGTCAGGCCCCTTCCCATTCATATTTCAGCCTATTATTCAAATCAATGCATGGTCAATAGTAGGGATGAACCAAAGCCACTATTTGGGAAAAAATCCCCGAATCCTTTGTGACAGATTTGTCTTAATACCAAACCAAAGCCTAATTTGCATAGGTGGGAATGGAAAAAGTGTGAATATTTTTTTTCACTTCTGTGTTTTTTGATGAAAAGTCACTTGATTTCCCTCCCCACCCCAATTTACATATGCAAATTAGGATTCGGTTCTGCGAGACACAAGGATTTGGCCAAATCCGAATCCTGCTGAAAAAGGCCGAATAGTGGATTGGATGCTTCCCTAGTTGCTAGGGTAATCTGCAAATTAGCAATCAGATTCCTGAAATTGCAAAATGGAGAGCTGCTGAATAAAAAGCTAAATAACTCAAAAACTACAAGTAATAAAAATGTAAAACACAGTTCCAAATTCTCTCATAATATCACTCTTTACATCATACTAAAATTTAATTTAAAGGGGAACAACCCCTTTAATGTACAGTCTAATTCATATAAACAGTTTATAGTTTGTTCTAGTCAAAACATAACACTGAGTAATGGAACCTACAGCCAAAATTTGTTTCGAGGTAAAGCACAATGTTACTATTAGGGCTGTGGGTGCATTGCAACATGTATTTTCCCCAAATCATCTGTCACTTTAAGAGGAATAAATGCAAATTGGTGCGAAATACAGTAATTAACTCTCCCTATATGTAAAGGTATAGGATCCGTTATCTGGAATCCCTTTATCCAGAAAGCTCCGAATTACTGGATGGCCATCTCCCATAGACTCCATTATAATGAAATAATCCAAATTTTTTAAAATTATTTTCTTTTTCTCTGTAGTAATTAGGGTTGCCACCTTTTTTTGAAAAAAATACCGGCCTATGTATTTATCTTTTTTTCCTATTAATAACATTGGGATCAACCATCAAAAATACCGGCCAGCCGGTAAAATATCGGCCAGGTGGCAACCCTAGTAGTAATAAAACAGTAGTGGTAGTACCAACTAAGATATAATGAATCCTTATTGGAATCTAAACCAGCTTTTTGGGTTTATTTAATGTTAACATGATTTTCTAGTATACTTAAGGTATGAAGATCCAAATTATGGAAAGATCCATTATCCGTAAAACCCCAGGTCCCGAGCATTCTGGATAACAGGTCCCATACCTGTATTCCAATATATAAAATAAATAGGAGACTATTGCTGAGAGTAGCATTTTGTTGGGTGAGTGAGTGGCTGGAATTCTCATTCTGTTGTTCCTCAAATCTTGTGATGATGTGAGTGCCAAATCCTTTGTTTGTGGGGATTTGGAAAGATAGAGAAAGCACAGTGAGGAGTTCTGCTCTCCATTCATACTCTGTTGCTATGCAACAGGCTGTGGTTAGGCAGTCTTCTTTACAGCCACTTCGTGGCTTTCAAATGAAATCGACAGGATTATTCTAATAAAAGTGTAGCAAACGGCCCCAGAGCCCAAGTGCTTCCATATTGACCACAGCCACAGCTTACTTTAAACGTTATTGGTTTTAACATTGTATTGTCAACCTACTGGCTGGCACCCTTCATCTGTTAGTGGGTAGGTAGGGGAGCTCAAAAGCAGAACCAACACATAGATTTTTTTTGCAGGCAATTTCATTGTCATGAGCAAAAAAAAGTACACATAAATCTGGAGGAATAATCATTGATACTCATTTCTAGTCACTTTAAATGTAAGTTGTTGTGAATGCTGTTTAGTATTAATGGACTGACGGGCTCCATCATGATCACAAAACAACATGTTTATGGTTCTATTGGCACACAAGGCATTTCACCAGCAGGTTGTGATAAGAAATGATTTATAAGGACTTTAGCAGCCTAACGCGTTTTGTGCCTAACTTGGCATTTATTCATAGGACTATAAGTAAAGTTGGCCATAGACACAAAGATAAAGTTGTACAAAGCTAAGATTGACATGATTTTCAAACCATGTGGATGGACGATGAACAATTTTTCGTACTATGGCAATCAGTTGTTTAGTTGATTGGACAGGTTATAAGATTTCTCCTGGCTAATTATAATATAATGGCATGGCATAATAATGGCATTTATTGTCTATTTGATATCAGTGAGTGACTGTCACTGCTGTTTGTTGGACATAACTTTCGACAGATTGCCGTCTATCAATTAGTGGCCAGAACATTGTCTGATTTGCTGTGTTTGCTACTTTATTTAATCTGAATGTTTACTTGTAGCTTGGCAGGCTGCAACAATTGATTGTTCGTTGCACATGATAAAACCTATGGCCAGTTTAAAGGAACAGTTTAGTGTTAAAATAAAAAGTGGGTAAATAGGCTGAGCAAAATATAAATGTTAGTTAGGCAAAAATGTAATTCCTGTGTTCTGTCTATTACGTTAGTCATCCAGTCACTCCAGACTTTATACATTACATTTTTGGCTAACTAACTATATTAAACATTTTTTTTGTGCACAGCCTATCCATTTATTTCCTTTAAGTGTCCCTTTATGCAAGAAACACATTATGCTGTTAATGTCCTTATAAATACTTTTGTATGTTTTAACTATTAAACCCCTTAATTCTGTCCCCTCTTGAAATAGTGACCGTATATGCAGAGTGAGCCCAGAGGAGCTCACGGGCGACATCTTCTTCTCTTCGGTAATCTTCACGTTTTCTTCCTCCCCTTCGGCAATTCCTGTCTCTTTTGACGCACATGCAGTTGTCACGAACTGAGAGGTTGCTCCAACTGCGCCGCTCATTTCACGACACAAAGATTAGCGAAGAGAAGATGATGGTGCCAGTGACCTCTGCTGCACTCACTCTGAATGTGCTGTCATTATTTCAAGACTGGACAGAATTCAGGGGCAGGAGGGGGCCAGCAGAGGGGGGGCATTGGGGATTTAACACCACGGGCAGTTTAGTTCTCCTTTAATACAATGTCATTGAGGGGCAATTTTGAATGCTTTGGCACTTTCACCCTTTCTTTGCAGGGCAAATAAAATACCACTCAGATTCCTTCCATTTTCTCTGTTACAACTTATATTTCCACACAAGAGACCTTTTTCTCATATCTCATTTACAAGATATAATGCCCCTAGACACAATGCATGCTTTCTCATTGAAAATGTTAAATATTTTATTACAGTATCATTATTATTATTATATGGGCATCTACTGTAAAACTCGGGTGAACCTGAGCAGTAAATGTTTCACTGCGCATTACAGTCATAGAGGTTTTTACATAAATAAGTAGTAAAGATGAAGGTTACCAAAGACTGCTCGTATGGCAAAGGGCATATTGTGGAATGTTATATATATAACATATATTAGCAAAGGTTAACAGACTAGCGTTACTCCTTAAAGGGATCTAAACATAATTTTTGCTTGACAAAAAAAAATCTCAAAAAACATATCAATGGTTAAAGCATACCAGGATTGTTTTGTTTTTCCCAAAGGAAACTGAGAGTTCAGGCTACATATCACCAACAGGACTGTTGGGTGGGAGAAAGATGAGTTGGGATGGAGAGGAGTTAACCCCTGTTTAGCAGTATTAAGAAAAATAAATTTTTAAAAGGGTTGTCCACATTTAAATTCACTTATAGAATGATTTAAAGAGTGATATTCTGAGACAATGCTCTTAATTTTTCATTATTTGCATTTTTTTAAATTAATAAGCTCTTGTCAGCAGAACAACAAGGTAGTGGTCTGAATGCGAGACTGGAATATGAATAGGAGAGGACATAAATAGAAAGATAAGTTTAAAAAGAGCCCCATTGACCCCCATTTAAAAGCTAGAAAGAATGTGAAGAGGTCAAATAATGAAAATTGGCCATTCTATAACTAAAAGTTATATTGAAGATGAACCACCCCTTTAACAGCACCCACTTGCATCGAGTCCCCTCCCAACTGCATTGTTCGCCAAGCCCCTGTGTATGGGGTTAGCTTCCTTGCAGCAGGTAATATCTTTTACCCCACATACCATTCTAAAGTCTTCTTCAAACTTATAGGCCCCGCCACCAGTAGCGCACAATGTGGTGTGCAAGCTTGAGAAGTTCTTTTCGCTTCCCATCTCAATGAATCGGTGCATGGCACACGTTGGAAAGCGGATGAAGTGCAAATTTCCTTTGCGGCCACACATAGTCAAGTTTTTCAGTTCAAGGTGTACGTCTCTGATTCCAGTTTTCCCATAGGCTGTGTTGGATGTTAAGTACTTTCTTATGCTTTTTAAATTTTCAACCTCTTCCTGTTCCTCTTCTGCTGTAATGTCTTTGGGCTCAAAGTAGACCAGCTTCACCAATGTTCCTCCAATATCCATGCCAAACCATGGGAATGCTATAAGTACAAAATATCATTAAACATAACACGCATGGCTACATAGTGTAAAATAACAGTCAATCTTATCTTGTAGAGCCCTAACCTGAATCAACACTAGAGATGCCCTTGTGTAGGTGTAAATGTGTGCTTTTGTGATCAGATGGAAGCCATATACCAAATTATAAACCTCTTATATTATATATATTATATGTTGTACTTTTCGAAGTTTGAACAAAATAGGCAACATGCCATATTTCTACTATGTGACAACACACAACCGGGTATAGTTATCAGGAATGACTCTTTTATGAACCTAGTCCAGTTCCACGGTCTTCCAGCTGTTGTTGATCTACAATTGAAGGCTAAAGGTCTGCCAGAAGCTTGTAATTTGGTCATCCTTGATATAGGCAGTTTTTCTGATGGCTCTATCTCTCCTCTCTGAGCTTTAACATGTGTCTGCATGTGTATAATAATATATACTCATTATATATTATATTGATGTTTTTATATTCAATTTACTCATTGCCTACATTCGAAAATTTACTTTTCCAGAAAAGATGGCTGTTTAAATACTTTTCCTGGCTGATTTATCTGTATTTTAACTCAAGAATGGGATTCTAATTACCACTTTTCTAATGTGAGCAGTACAAGGAGAGCCAAGCAGAATGCAAATGTCAGATAATCCCACTGCTGAATACAGAGCTAACTTGGCAACGTACACAAAACAGATGAGTGCTATGTTGTGCTCCTAAATATAGTGGTGACTCTGTAATAACTACATCGTACTTTCTCTCTCTAAGCACAATATGGAATCATGCCTAAAGTACCAACTGCCAGCTTTCTGCCCAGTATTTACCTCTTAACAGTGTCACAGTGAATCTAATACTAAGCTGGGCATATAGTGTCAACAACTAGTATTTGCTATTGCATTATAGGATTGCATTGTAGGAAACCAGCCAATCCTCATCTGATGTGGGCCAGCCAGTGCCTTGACATACCAGGATAGGAAAATACTGCAACAGAAGCTGTTTCAGGCTGATAAAATGAGACTTGGACAAAAAGTAATCTTCTAGCACGACCAATGGTCCAAAAGTAACACTGGAGTGGCTCAAGAACAATAGTTCAAAACCCTGATCTAGTCCAGCCAAGAATCTAGGGCAGTTTTTCAAAATTAAGAGGCAAAAGAAATGTTGGGTAGAATCGCTCCAAGAATTTACACACCTGCAGGCTATGGTAGTGGAGACATTGGAACAGTTACTTAAAGGGGTGGTTCACCTTTACGATAACTTTTATTATGTTATAGAATGGCCAATTCTAAGCAACTTTTCAATTGGTTTTTATTATTTATTTGTTATAGTTTTATAGTTATTTGTCTTTTAGTCTGATTCTTTGCAATTTTCAAATGGGCGTCGCTGTCCCCTTCTAAAAAAACAAATGCTCTGTAAGGCTACAAATGAATTGTTATTGCTACTTTTTATTGCTGATCTTTCTATTCTGACTCTCTCCTATTCACATTCCAGTCTCTTATGCAAATCAATGCATGGTTGCTAGGGTAATTTGGGCACTAGTTACAAGACAGCTTAAAATGCAAATTGAAGAGCTGCTGAATAAAAAGCGAAATAACTCAAAAACCTTAACTAATAAAAAATGAAAACAAATTGCAAATGATCTCAGAATGTCACTCTCTACATCATACTAAAAGTTATCTCAAAGGTGAACAACCCCTTTAACGGGATGAGTGCTCAGTGATGAATCCTTGTAATAACACCATGAGAGGTGTTAGATGGGGGGACACAGTTTATTTCAGGAATGCCTTTAATAAACATCTTAAATAAAAAAAAAACTGAGCCAATCAGAAAGACCAGCTGCTTCTTATCTGGCTACAACAGACTTTACTTTTAGCAAGCCCTTTGCTCTAAATAGTTGTCTGCGAAAGAGAGAGAATATCAGATTTCTAAATTATGTCATCTGCCTTTATGTTCAGAAGATTTATTCTGGTAAGTAATAAGTTAAGCAGGGATGTACAGCTGTGCACTTATAGCCACATTTGTACTGTAACTGCCAGTGATTACTCTTGTAGAATGCTGGGAGTATTACTTCAGCAACAAGCAGAGAATTGGGAATTGGTCAGTTATTGGGCCAACTCTTTTATAAGAGATTCGGTATTTTCCTAATTACAAAAATAATTTGCATACCTAATGTAAATAAAAGTGACAGAATATTGTGCCAGCTAAGAAAAACATTTTTTGTAATCTCAAACATTTAATTTCTGCTTTAAACAAAGGGATATAAAAATGTCTTACCTCTACCTGTTTAATCTATCGTCCCCCTGCTTTTAAGTAGACTAATAATGGTCAGAACAAAATAGTCCACAGAGAGAATTAGGGATGCACTGAATCCATTACTTTCCAGCCAAACCACAAATCCTTCATGAAAGATGCATCTGAATCTCAAATAAATCATGAATCTTGGATTCAGTGCATCTCTGGTTAGAATCCCTGCCTAATTTATTCCCCACCAGAATGAATGCAGGAAGATGAAGAAATGTATCGCTACAGTATGTGTTGATGTCACTTTGATTCTATTAGAGAAACATCAAATCTAATATCAATGAATACTGAGTTAAAAAAAAATATTCTGGCAAATACCAAATCTTCCAGAAAAGATTCAGCCAAATATCTAATGAATCCTAATGTGTACATTCAAATATAAGAGCTATCTTAAAGTGGACCAGTCACCCCAAAAAAATATTCAAAATCATATTTGATCACATTAGTCAAGCAAAATGAACATTAATTACACTATATACATTATTTGGATCTTGTTTTCTTCAGTCTGGGAATTCATAATTCTAGCAAGCAGGCAGGAGCCATTTTGTGGACACTGTTATTAAGGCAAGCCTTGTATCTTCTCAAAATCTTATTTGTGCACCAGAATGGGGAACCCGATGTCTATCCCTATGTCCTGGCTACACAATTAAATCGTTAAGAGAACTGGGGGAGAACTGTGGGGAGCAGTGGCATCTAGGAAGTGCTGAATGGAAAGTGAAAGTAATTATCTGCCCTGCCTCTATGCCTAAGGCATAGAGGAGTGGCAGACAATATTTGATTGACAGATGAGATTTTTAAATGAGCTTAAAACAGCTATGAATGCTTTAATCAAAATTTGAAATTGGATTTCATGTTTAATTTGAAAAGAACTTTTATTATACAGATTTTTGTGTCTGGGTGACAGGTCCACTTTAAAATAATATCCCCTGCAGCACGTGAAAAAAATGTTTCCAGTTCTTTAACGTCACTTCAGGTTTCCAATTGAGTTTTAAGAACTACACATTTGGCAAAATTAAAATTCCGCAAAACTTGCTTTTCAGCATAATGCTGAACTGAATCCTGGTTTAGGTGCATCACTAGTCTCTGTATATGGTACTGTATGTTATAAAAGTGCCGACAACAAACTGAATTCACAGAAACACTGTGGCTGTCTCCTGAAGTGAACATCCAAATGCGCTCCCATTAATTTTTTTAAATCATATCCATTAAAATGTTACAATTTTTAAAATGAATGTTCAATTTATATATATATTTTTTTTAAATGCTCCATCGTTGAGCATTCCTTTCAACACAACTGCAACTATGTAGTTTACTTCATCCCGCACCTTTTATCTCTTCTCTCCTTTCCCATGTCTTGCATCTTTTTCAGTATAAATTTACTTAAAGGGCATGTAAAGGCAAAAAAGTATTAATCAAATGTAGCGACCCTGAGATTTGGGTGTAATTTACTCAGGCAGTTTTCCCTCAGTATTTTGACACCTAAGGGTCCTTAAGTAACTGAGGCAGCTATGTCCCTTTTCCTGGGTCCATATCAGTTCATGGGATTTGGCCACCAGGGGGCAGTAGTTAAGATATAAAAGGAGATAGCACCATGTGCTCAGGGTCTTACTCCTGGGACCGTGCCTCCCAGAGAGGTATTACAGGGCCCAGGTCTGGTTCCTCTAAAGTTAGGTTTAGCCAGTGGTAGTAGTTACTGTGATAGTCACTCTAGGAGTGAAAGGCAGCTCAGGGCAGCTAGTGAGCAGCTGTGGCTCCACCAAGGAGAAATAGTGGGGTTAGGACCCCGTGGTGTGTAAACCACTAGATCAGGGATTACAGTGGGTGAGTTGAGTACCAGATAGGGTGCCAAGACCCCAGACTGAATACAGTGGGTGAGGCGAGGACCCAATCGGGTGCCAAGAAACAAGACCCCAGGCAAATCCAGGGCCTAGTGCTATCCACCTGAGAGGAGACATTACCTAGTGAGAGGGTAACTATCCTGTTGAAACGTGAATCATTGCTGCATGCTATCTATCTTGCATATTGTCTGTATCATCCCACTGGAGGGGTTATCAAAGTATCCTACTGCGCTGTCTGTTCAATAAATAAGTTCAAGTTTGCTGCAAAGAACTGTGTCTGACTGAATCTCCTGCTGCACCGAACAACACCAGGTACCGGGAGTTGCAGGGAGTTGCACGGGTACACTGGGGGTCCTGGGCACAAGCTAAGCAGTTAGCCGGGTCACACATGTTCCACAAATCCACAGCTAAAACTACACCTACGGGTGCGCTACACAAATTTTTACTTTCTTTAATGAAAAGGAAACCTATCTCCAATATACTACTACATAATCGTAGTCAGATCAGGCCGGGTCGAGGCAGGCAGAGAACAAACGTAGTCAGGCAGGCAAGGGGTCAAAACCAAGAGGTCAATCAGAGGGTTGATCAGAATCTGTAATCATGCAGAGGTCAAAATATAGAGAGTAGAATCGTACAAAAATCAGGCAGGGTCACAACAAGGAATCAGAATCAATTAACAGGGTCAGGAACACACAAAAAGCAAGCTCAGAAGCACCAGGTACAAAAACCTATAACGGGCAGTGAGTTTTACAAAAAAGTCCCTTTAAATAATTTGAATTTGGCGCTGTTGCGTGCTGACATCATACGCCAGCGCCAATGTGCCTATAAATAAAGGGAGTGCACGAGAGGGCGGCGGGTGTCCCCGTCAGCCAACGGTCAGGTGATCCCTGGTGCAATTGATGTGAAAGTGCCTTGCAGACTTCCCTGGTTGCTACACAAATATTTCTGCGTGTCAGAGCTACTAAACACTTATTTCTCAGGTGATCATTTCCCAGGATCATTCTCCTAATATCTGATAAAAACCTACCAAGATAGAAAAAGTGTATGAACTAGAAATGTACAAAATGTTAATGGGGAAGTAAAAATTTGGATTAAAAGGTCCATAAAGCAGAACTCATGGATAAGCAATTTAGAACCCTGCAGAATTAAGGTGGCCATACATGGGCCGATAAAAGCTGCCTATATACTGTTCAAAATGCATCAGTTAATAGTGCTTCTCCAGCAGAATTCTGCAATGAAATCCATTTCTCAAAAGAGCAAACAAATTTTTTTATATTTCATTTTGAAGTCTGACATGGGGTTAGACATATTGTCAATTTCCCAGCTACCACAAGTCATGTGACTTGTGCTCTGATAAACTTCAATCACTCTTTACTGCTGTACTGAAAGTTGGATTAATGTCACTCCTCCCTTCCCCCCTCCCCCCAGCAGCCTAACAACAGAACAATAACAACTGCCTGGTAGATCTAAGAACAGCACTCAGTAGTAAAAACCCATGTCCTACTGCGTTCCATTCAGTTACACTGAGAAGGAAAAACAACAGCCTGCCAGAAAGAAGCTCCCTCGTAAAGTGCTGGCACAATTCACATGACAGGGGCAGTTGGGAAATTGACAAAATGTCTATCCCCATGTCAGATTTCCAAACTGAATATTAAAAAATCTGTTTGCTCTTTTGAGAAATGGATTTCAGTGAAGAAGTCAACTGGAGCAGCACTATTAACTGATGCGTTTTGAAAAAAACATGTTTTCCCATGAAAGTATCCCTTTAAGCCTCTTTGTTCCCATAAAGAAATAGGGAATGACCATGAAACAAGCCAAATGACTAGCAAGAGGCCCACTGGGCGTTTTCCTGGTATCATGGTAGGCCAGTCCGACCCTGGCTATATGGCAGAGGTTAAACAGTGGATAACAGATAACACCATTATGTTCTACAGAGCTTATCTGCTATCTGCTGTGTAACCTGAGCCTTTTCACCTTTGAATGGCTGCCCCATTTGCTACACAGCAGCTTATTATATAAACAATAGTAGTGTTTCTGAATAGTGATGGGCGAATTTATTCGCCAGGGGCGAATTCGCGGAACGACCAGAAAAATTCGCAGAGAAATTCGCGAATTTTTCGCCGATTCGCGAAACTAGTCGCGCGTCGCGTCAAACGCGTCGCGTCGTTTTCGGCGAAGCGAAACGCGGCCGTTTCGCCCATCACTATTTCTGAAGCAAAAACAGCAGTTTTACCAGCACAGGGCAACGCTACATTATATTTTTATTACTTTAATACATGTATTATTGCTGTCAGTGGAAGGTAATTTGAAGAAAAACTAGCGAACTTTGCTTTTGCAACTGAAATGTGTCATTGAGACTATGTCCAACATGGACCCTTGCCAGGTAACGTCAATAACACACAAGATAACCCTGCAAACCAGAAATACAGGTTTTTACTGAAAATAAACTTTATCTTTAACAACTGCATCCCATGACCCTTTCCTGTATCCACTCAGCTTCAATCATTATTGGCTGATACACAATGCTAGTGTGGCAGTCTATTGTTAAATAGGGCTCATTCTGAATGTCACTTTTGGGAAACAATATATTGTGTGCGTAACTACACAGAGGGCTTGTTGCTTTACAACAGACAGATCCCTTACAATGGCACAAGGGACAGATATATACACACACACAAGTTTATCAGGTTCAGTCTTTCAAAAGATCAGTCCCAAGTATTCTCCTGGTTTAGTGCACACAGAGCATTCAAATGACAAAGCGGAAGGCTTCCAGATAACATTGGGAGTTATAAATTTGATAGGTTGCTAATACAGGTATGGGACCTGTTATCCAGAATGCTCTGGACCTGGGGTATACTTATCTTTCAGAAAGTTGGATATAGGGTTGCCACCTCACCTGCTAATTAGCCATGCAGTCTGTGTATTCCATATGTGTTCGGTTTTAAAGGGTTGATGTGGCAACCCTAGTTGGATAACAGATCCCATACCCAAGCCTGAAGCTTAAACCAGTGGGCCCTGCAAAGCAGTGAAGCACTACCCTTCACTGTTTTGAATAATGACATATATTATGCATATACAGGTATGTGACCTGTTAGCCAGAATGCTTGGGACCTAGAGGTTTCCGGATAATGGGTCTTTCCGTAATTTGAATCTTCATACCTTAAAGGGGTTGTTCACCTTTGAGATAACTTTAATTATGACGTAGAGAGTGAAATTCTAAGACAATTTGCATTTGGTTTTCATTTTGTATTATTTAAGGCTTTTGAATTATTAAGCTTTATATTAAGCAGCTCTTCAATTTTATGCATTCTGGTTGCTAGGGTCCAAATGAACCTAGCAACCATTCATTGATTTGAATAAGACTCTGGAATATGTATAGCAGAGGCCTGGATAGAAGGAGGAGTAATAAAAAGCAACAATAACAATACAGAGATGGGGGGTCAGCGACGCCCATTTAAAAGCTGCAAAGAGTCAGAAGAAAAAAACTAATAGCTATAAAAAAAAAAATAATGAAAACCAATTGAAAAAGTTAATTAGAGTTGGCCATTCTATAACATACTAAAAGTTACATTTAATGGGAACCAATCCTTTTAAGTCTACTAGAAAATCATGTAAACATGAAATAAACCCAATAAGTTGGTTTTGTTTCCAGTAAGGATTCATTATATCTTAGTTTGGATCATGTACAAGGTAGTGTTTTATTATTACAGAGAAAAATTAAATAATTAGTCGATCAGAATGGACTCTATGGGAAACAGTCTTTCTGTAATTTGGAGATTTCTGACCAATGGATTTCCGAATAACAGATACAACTGTATTAATTTACAATAGTTGATGGTTTCAAACTTATTTGTAAATGTAACTGCTGTTGAAAGCAAGGTTTGTTTGTTTTGGTTTCCCAGAAACTCCTGCTCGAGCACAAAAATTCGACATCGATTTTTGGGCTTCGCCTGCGCAAAGACAGGGGATGTCTGGGACACAGGAAAAATATGGCTGCATAATGCTGAAAGAAAAAAGTATCATGGACCTGTGCAGTAACTGAAGGGGCCTGGAGTTGGAAGAATCACTAGAACCGCCATAGGGGGAATCTAGCATCTTGTCACACACCCCCAGAGTGATTCTACCATCCATTCTCCTCTGATCAGCTGGCTTCTGCTATATTGTTTGAGCAGTCAGAGTAAGTAGTGCAAGTCATATAAACAGCCAGACAGAACACAAATCTATCGGAGGAACACTGGCGCAGCTAAATCAACATTATGACCCTGTTTCTATTAAGGATCACTAGTTCCAGACCATCAGCTGCCTTTCAATGTGTCCCGTTCCATTTGCCAACAACGTCGCTCTCTAAAAATAAAACTTTATAGTGGCTGTCAGGGGATGCTGGGAGTTGCAGTGAAACATCAGCTGGAGAGCTACATCCCTGCTGTGACCTGTGCCTGCAGCAAGAGCACTTATTCTGCTATATGTATATAAATCCATACGTCTAACTAAGTACAGGTATGGGATCTGTTATCCAGAATGCTCAGGACCTGGTGCTTTCCGCATAACAAATCTTTCTGTAATTTGGATCTTCATACCTTAAGTCTACTAGAAAACCATATAAACATTAAATAAACCCAATAGTCTGGTTCTGTTTCCAATAAGGATTCATTATATCTTAGCTGGGATCAAGTACAAGCTACTGTTTTATTATTATAAACATTAAATAAACCCAATAGGCTGTTTTTGCTTCCAATAAGGATCAATTATATCTTAGTTGGGATCAAGTACAAGCTACTGTTTCATTATTATAAACATTAAATAAACCCAATAGGCTGGTTCTGCTTCCAATAAGGAGTTATTATATCTTAGTTGGGATCAAGTACAAGCTACTGTTTTATTATTATAAACATTAAATAAATAAACCCAATAGGCTGGTTTTGCTTCCAATAAGGAGTAATTATATCTTAGTTGGGATCAAGTACAAGCTACTGTTTTAATATTATAAACATTAAATAAACCCAATAGGCTGGTTCTGCTTCCAATAAGGATCAATTATATCTTAGTTGGGATCAAGTGCAAGGTATTGTTTTATGATTACACAGAAAAGGGATTTGGATTATTTGGGTAAAACGGAGTCTAAGGGAGATGGCCTTTCCTTAATTCGGAGCTTTCTGGATAACGGGTCTCCCCCCTGTACATGTATACAGTAGCTGCAAAAAAGATGGAGAAATATGGAATATTGTACTCACAATGCTTCTTGCCATCAATGAGCTTCATGGTAAAGTGCTGAGGGGTTTAAATACAGAGTGTGCAGTACTTATTCCTCTGCTGAGCACCGAGACGGATCCTGAGATGTCCCCTGCACCCTTACATGGGTGAAATCACTGGGGAACAAGGTGACTTTTTTCCCCTGCATATAAATTGCGAAACTCCTCATGAAGTGAGCTTTCTGCACACGGTATTTACCATGTAGCCACAATAGCCATGCTCTCTGGCTACCTACTGGCTGATCCCCTGCCCAGCCTCCTATGGTGTCAGTGGGAGTGTCGGGCCTCCTCTCTCCCCATTGGTTCTGCTCAGATGGCATTTAACTCAGCATTGCTTTCAAGCAGTCAGACTACACACCTACTGACTGAGCCAGCACCAATCCATCCCTGCTTTGCTTCATGGTGTCACTCAGGGCTAGAGAAAAAAGGGGGGGCTTGGGAATAGCTACAGTCAAAAGGAAAGGAAAATGCTGCATTATCGCATCACGGTTCCTGTAATATGAATTTCCAGTTGCTCGCGTTTTGTACAGACGCATCATGATTCTGAGGGTGGGGGTGAACTGGATGAATAAGGATTACAGGGCCAGTAGATTTTAATAGGTAGCAGAGGTTGCTACGAGACACATCTATCAAGTTCAATCCTTTGCTCACTTAATCTATTGGCTTAATGTGGGCTCCCATTACCTCCGAGGGGAAGCAGCTAATAGACCCATATTGTTTTGTAGGGTAGGCCCTCAAAGAGCAGTCCTCCAGGCAGTAACAGCAAAAACAGGTTTTTTATTGAGGAACAAGTATCGATCACAGCCTTATGTGTTTCATGTTCTCACAACACTTAATCATAGGCTGGATGAAACACACTGTTATTCAGTTATTGATACTTTACCGGTAAATCCTGTTTTTCTGGTTTGCCACTCACACATTCATTATCACAGTTTTGCATTTGTTATGGGGGGGGGGGTTATTTCTCCAGTCACCCCCTGCTGGTACTGAAAGTGTTACAGCACTGGGAGAGACACTGGATTTCCACTCTGCAGTGCCCAGACAGGGAGGGGGAGTGGAGGATTCACAATCAATGAAAACTGAAGGCGATGAAGGGGAGGGGTGCTGCTGCCTTGTCATACAATCACCCAGAGGTGATATGGCACACTGTCCGGCCCAGGGAAAGAGCACCCCAACAACTGGGCACCCACCCGGCACAATGATAATGGAACTTGGCCACGGCATCCTGTCCCTCACAGGCCCAAAGCAGCATGCAGTGCATTCATTTAGCAATTGACATGCATTGTAGCTGCTGCAGAACCTCTTAGCTCAGGTGTCAGCTTTTTGCTATGCCCACATGGTCACGCTACATTTTGCATTCAATTACAAGGCAGTAATAAATGCTGCTGATCCTATTGACGCACTTATTAATTAGAATGTGAAATATGTAGCGGGAGTTATAGTTCTGTAACAGCTGAAGGTTAACGCTGTCACATCCAACCTTTCAGCTGTTACAGGACTGCAACTCCCAGATACCCTTATGACATTTCTCACTATTCACTCTGAAGGTCATAGGTTGGTATTCCTAGTTCAGAGGAGAAAGAAGTGGGGAAGGCATGTGGGACCCCCAAACTGGTCACTTACGGGGTCGGTTCCTTCTGCCTGAATCCATTCTTCTCCTGACCCTGCTCTTCTTGGCCGGGGATCCCTGGTGGAGTGGGTCTGGCTGCCCACGATGGTGTTGCAGTGGGGCATGGTCAGGGAGGCTCCGGCTTGATTCTCCATTGCTCAGCTGAAGGGGGGCTGGTGGCGAGTGGAAGCCATTCTGCATGTGGGAATCGTCGAGTGCCTTGGGCTTGCACTGATCTCCCATTATTTTGACCTTATGGGTGTCTCTGCCTGACAATAGGCTTGGAAACAGCCTCCTTATGCTCAGTCCTTTTGTCCTTTCTGCCGGTGCTAACAGTGTTCTTGAGGTAGGTGCCACCACAACATAAATGCAGTTCTTCGTGACATCATGGTCACACTTGTGTTCAGACTGCAGCCAGTGCACTTACCAGTGATGTCATGCACCTCCCACCGCATGACAGGAGAAAGGCGTGCTCCTGGAGACAGGGACAAGCTGTAGGTGGGATAAATAGGCTTATCATGGAAGCAGCAAGGGCAGCCATTAGGGGGGTTAGGGTGGGACAACTGTAGGGGGCTTGGTCAATGCTGGGGCCCTGAAACTCTGTATTTTCTTTTGTTCAGTTTCAGTAGACAGCATAATATATCACCCCCTGACCATGAAGCATAAAAGTAACTGGTGAACTGAAATATCAGACTGCAGAAACTGGACTGTACAGCAGCTAATTTACAGCAATAGCACAGGGCCTCAGGCTACCATTTGCCTTCAGTTTGCTAAATCCAGTTGGCTGTGATTTGGTAAATATTATTGAATGATAAGAGAATTCCGAAATCAGAGCACTTACACTTGTGCGATCATCTTTGAAATTTAGGTAAAGGAGCATATTGTTGTTTGCATGGCTTCTAGGGATGCACCCAATCCATTATTTCGGCTGAATCCCCGAATCCCGAACTGAATCCTAATTTGCGAAAAAGTGGGTAAAACATTTTTTACTTCCTTGTTTTGTGATGAAAAGTGATGTTAAATCCCACCCTGCCCACAATTTGCATACACAAATTAGGATTTGGTTCGGCCAGGCACAAGGTTCTAAAATCCTGCTGAAAAAGGCTGAATCCCGAACTGAATCCCAGATTTGGTGCATCCCTAATGGTTTCATGTTTGGCAAAGTGCTGTTTAAAATGGCACTAACATATTATTAACATACATTTCTATAGCGCCAACATATTGCGTAGTGCTTTAAATAAAGTACATTTGTTGTGCTCACCTGCAGGTCACAGAGGAACAGAAAGGGTTGGAATTTGGGGTAGGCAGAAGAGGTAGGTGCTGGTAGGGTGCAACTGTAGGGGGGGTGCTGGCATGTACCTCTTCTGCCTGAACTTCTCTAAGTTCAGCTCTTCTCTGAGTTCGGCCCACTAAAAATTCCCTAGCTTTCTGTCTTGAATAGGGATGGCGCGAACCGCGGAAAAAATGTTCGCGAACATATTCGCAAACTTGCGAC
>CM044444.1:22669571-22717402 GCA_024363595.1 Xenopus borealis
GAATATTCTGCGAGTGCGAACAGCGGATGTTCGCGCGAACAGTTCGCGCCATCCCTAGTCTTGAACATGGTGTAGGGAATAAGGGCAAGGGTTGACCTTGGATGTCCCCACCTGGGCACAGGCACCACATGGCAGAAACTGTAAACAAATCACACAGCATCTTGCGGGTCAGCCTGTGAATTATCCATTAGGAGGACAAATATAAATCATGACCCTGGTAATAAACCTGGAACGATCCTATTAAACCTCTTATGAATTGGAATGTGAACAGGGGACACTGGAAGCTGTAGTTCTATAACAGCTAAGGGTTATGGGAATCCATGCACATATTCCTCCAAACCATCAGCTATAACTCAACTACAACTCCCATGTACACCTTGCACCACTGTGGGACCCCAAAACTGGCCACTTAGGGCAGGGTTCCCCAACCGGCGGGCTGCAGCTAGGGTTGCCACCTGGCCGGTATTTTACCGGCCTGGTCGGTATTTTTGATGGTTGATCCCAATGTTATTAATAGGAAAAAAAGATAAATATATAGGAAGGCCGGTATTTTTTTCCAGAAAAGGTGGCAACCCTAGCCGCAGCCAGTCCTGAACTGGGCCACAAGCCTAGTGCCGAATTAACGAGGCTCGCCAGAATTAGAAGCTGACCCCCTCCTAAACACCCCTGACCCCCAGTCCTTCCAAATTTGTCGCTACGCCAGCCCCCAGGAATGGTTGGGTGCCTTGGCCTTATCTCCCATTATTTTTTGGTATTGGTGTCCCTGCCTGACACACTTTGTTGCCTGCTTTTTACCTTTCCACAACGGAACTTTGTGATGTCATTATCACATTTGTGTCTGGACTCCAGCCAGTGCAGTTAGAATTACAAGTGACATCTCCACATGATGGCAGCTCCCACTAGTAACAGCAGAAAGTTCCTGGAGACATGGACAAGCTGTAGGTGGGACAAATAAGCTTATTGTGGAAGTGGAAGCAGCAAGGGCAGCCATTAGGGGGGTTATGGTGGGACAACCGTAGAGGGCTTAGTCATTGCTGGGGCCTGGAAACTTGGTATTCTTATTCTAAGCACTAAGTATTAGCAGACGCAAGGCAACAGTGATAGAAGACTTGCAAGCAGTCAGTTAAAGAAGGTCATGAAAGTTACCAGATAATTGTTATATAAGACTGCAGAAACTGGACTGTACAGCAGCTGATATACAGCACTGACACAGGACCTAAAATAACTGTATTAGGTTTGCTAAACCCTGCTTTGCATGTTGGCTGGGCTATAGCAATTATAATTAAATAAATAGAAATATCAGAAATGAAAGTGTTTGCACATATCTGATCATTTCTTAAAGGTAGTATGTAAAGGTGTGTTTTGATGTCTGCATGGTTCCTAGTTTGCAAGTGGCAAAGTGCTGTAAAACATCTTTCCAATAGCTATACTATACCATACATAAAATATATTTGTTGTGCTCATATGCAGGTCACAGAGGCAGAGCCAGGGCTGGAATTAAGGGGGAGGGCAGAAGAAGTACGTGCTGAAGTCATAATGGTAGGGGGCACTGGCAATGTATTTCTTCTGCCTGCATTTCTGTAGGTTCTATGAGCTTTGCACATCAAATCTCCCCTGCATGCACCGATTAGGGGGGCATCAGTTAACTTTGGGCACCCCAACCTGGATACAGGCATCACATGGCACACCTGCAGGTTTTCACATATTTAGTATATACAACATTTGTTTTTCTTATTATCATCCACATCGGGTTCAGGGTAGCACACCTGGACACCACAAGGCAGATTTAATATGTGGTGTAAAAAAAAGCCAGAATACAATAATTAAAATGTTTTTATGCACTTTTTCTTTAAGCATCTTCTGCCAGGACTTACTTACAAAGGTTTGAAGACGTGTAAAATACCTTCAAAAATTTGCTGTTTATTTTACACAGCTTTTTTTTCCACATATTTCATTTTACACTGCCTAATACATAGGCCCCCGTGTGTACTTCAGTGGGTGAAGTGTTTATGTGTTGCTTGCATTTTGTAAGTACACCTGCTGGGGCCCAGTGTGGTCCTGTCTGGACTGATGTACCCTTTAGCAGTTTCATTTATGTTGCTGGGTGCACCCCTCAATAAAAAGGGTGTAACAACCTGCATATTATGGTGACAGTATGGACACAGCAAAATGACAGCCCTTCCTAAAATATTGATTTCTGTGAAAGACAACTGTACTGTGCTTCTGTAATTAATGAGATCAGAGCTAGCCTCCCATATATCTCCCTTTGGAAACCCTTGTAAAAATTTCCTAAACTTTGACCAGCTTTCCCATTCTCAAGAACTGGTCAGCCAGGGATGGCAGAAACATTTTTGGAATTCATACAGACACAAAATAAGTAGAAATAATGATACCTAAGGGCTCAATAGAAGTGTTGTGATACTGTCATGGGAATTTTTTTTTCAAAATGCATCAGTTAATTGTCCTGCTCCAAAAGAGCAAACAGATTAATTTTGAAATCTGACATGGGGCTAGACATATTGTCAATTTCCCAGCTGCCCTTGGTCATGTAACTTGTTCTCTGATAAACTTCAGTCACTCTTTACTGCTGTACTGCAAGTTGGAGTGATGTCACTCCCTACCCCCAGCAGCCTAACAACAGAACAATGGGAAGGTAACCGGCTAGCAGCTCCCTAACACAAGATAACAGCTGCCTGGTAGATCTAAGACAGTGATCCCCAACCAGTAGCTCATGAGCAACATGTTGCTCTCCAACCCCTTGGATGTTGCTCCCAGTAGCCTCAAAGCAGGTGCTTATTCTTGAATTCCAGCCTTGGAAGCAAATTTTAATTGCATAAAAACTAAGTAAAATGCCAAGTAGAGCCTCCTGTAGGCTGCCAGTCCATATAGGGGCTACCAAATAACCAATTTCAGCCCTTATTGGGTATCTCCAGGGACTTTTCCATGCTAGTGTTGCTCCCCAACTATTTTTACATTTGAATGTGGCCCATGGGTAAAAAGGTTGGGGATCCCTGATCTAAGAACAGCACTCAATAGTAAAAACCCATGTACCACAGTGACTCCTTCAGTTACACTGAGAAGGAAAAACAACAGCCTGCTAAAAAGCAGTTCCCACTTTCTCTGACTGGCACAAGTCACATGACTGGGGGCAGCTGGGAAATTGACAATATGTCTAGCCCCATGTCAGATTTCGAAATTAAATGTAAAAATTTTTTTTGCTCTTTTGAGAATTGGATTTCAGGGCAGAAGTCTACTGGAGCAGCACTATTAACTGATGAGTTTTGAAAAAAAGTATCTCTTTAAACTACAGTTTTTTTTACGTTTCGCAAACAAGTCCTGACTACAAAGAGTACTGAAGACCTTGCTCTAGTCAATAACATGCTTTTCTCAGTGGTGAATAAAATCAGTATATCATCCAAACAGACAATTACAAACTGATGTAAAAAGTCTTTTAAAGCTTCATTGACAAAATGCTGAAATATAGCTGGGGCATTGCAAAGACCACCTTCTCATTATTTCTAGCTTTTAAAAGGGAGAAGGGATCACTGACCCTGGCAAAATCTGTTTCTCTGTGTGCCCCTTTGCTATTCATATTCCAAACCCCTGCCTGGGTGCTAGGGTAATTTAAACCCTAGAAACCAGATAACTGCTAAAATACCATACCGGAGAGGTGCTGAACAAAAAGCTAAATAACTGAAAAACCATAAATAAATGAAAAATAGATAACCTATTGCAGATTGCCTCAGAATATCAATGCCTACATTTAAATTATAATTTAAAGGAGAACAACCCCTTTAAAATTTAAAGGCAAAATTAAGTAGACAAACAAATGCAGGTATGGGGCCTGTCACCTTAAATCTACTAGAAAATCATTTAAATAGTAAATAAACCCAATAGGCTGGTTTTGCTTCCAGTATGGATTAATCATATCTTAGTTTGGATCAAATACAATGTACAATTTTCTTATTACAGGGAAAAAGGAAATCATTTTTTATAATTTGGATAGTATGGAATCTATGGGAGACATCCTTCCTGTAATTTGGAGCTTTCTGGATAGCAGTTTAACGTATAACATACCTGTAATTATATATGATTATAGCATTTTCATATGACCATTTTACAATGCATGAAACTTATTGATAATGTATTAGAATGACTGTATAGTCTTCAATATGCATCCTAGATGTGAACAATGTGTTGTGCTCGTTAGAAGTCTCTGTAATAATCAAAACTAACAATGTAATTAAAGAACTATTCTGTTAATATGTTACTGTTCTGTAACCCTTATTTATCCTAAAAATCAATAAAATGTAATTGAAAATAAAGAACAAGAAATGTTCAGTGAGACTACAGTACAATTAAAGGTTTAACTGACATCTACAAAGAAATAGCAGATCATTTCAGGCCAATTTGCATAGGTTCATATGATCTGGAGAAGATTCTGGAGAGGGAGGTCTTAGAGCCAGGGGGTAAAGGCTGGATTGAATCTCTCAAACATCTCTCTCTGTGATGCCAGTCAGTTTGGTTGACTAGATCAATAACTCATTCTAGGTCTCCAAGGATTCCAAAAATAGCCAGTTTGTCCATCAAGGACTTGGAGGGCCCTATGTGGAACTGATGCCCTGTCTTTCCACTCAGTGTCTGCTGCATGTCTAATACACAACATACTTCTCCTTGATGCAAGGAACAGAGACTACTTTGATGGCATGCGAAAGAAAACTAGTTTTTATATACTTCTGTTAAGCCATCAAACCTCTATTATCTGACACAGTAAAAGAAACTGAACTATAAAGTAAGGAATTTTGCTATTTTAGGTGACAGTATATTGCTTGTAACATGTTATTCTCTTCTGTCTGACCAACTCAGTAAGTTGTTAATATATTTAATAGAAGAATGTGAGTGCATTTGTTGCCCATGAGATGGCAATGTGTTTGTATGAAAAAATACCACTAGGTTTGCTGAATCTAAGGGGGCATATTTTTATACTGTATAAAAACCTGTGGGATAACACATATTGAGAGGCTTTGCTTTTTTTCCTTAGAGTGACATCCGCCTGAAAAATAACGATTTTGTTTTACTCAGCATAATATATATATATACCCCCTACGTGTTGCAAAGAAAGGTTTTTTAGGCAGGTTGTACTTTTAAGTGCTGTCTAGCTCTGCGGTTAATTCAGATCAGTACATAAACAAGAATAATTAATTTTGTAGTTCTTTAAAGACATAAAAATACAAATATAATTTATAGGTTCCATATTAATGCTTTGTAGCAGGTAGGTGGGTGATATTGTGCACATTTTTTTTTAAATACGGTGCTTAAAGGTGAACTATTGCCAAAATAAAAATGTAATAGAAGCTTCAGCATAGTGAAACATGACGTTTTCTAAATATAAATCGACTAAACATTGAAACATGAATCATTTAGGCCCAATATATCTTATACGGGGGCTCCTTTTGCCTAGAAGATGTATGAGAGCTCACTCTATTAAATTCCCCAGATACCATGTCTCTCTACATGCAGGATTTGTGCAAAAGCCAGGTATTTTGTTAGATTTTGTTTTTACTGGAATCAGTTATTTGAGTGAGCTCTAATACATCTGCTTGGAAAGGGAGACTCCTATAAGATATATTGGGTCTATCAATGAATATCCGATACCCAACTCCTGCATGAAGACAGAATGAAAAAAAAGCAGATGCTGAGTAAGGGATAGTGAAGATAAACTTGATTATTTATTTTAGGGGCAGATTTACTAAATTCAATCATTCACATGAATGACTGAATTTTCAAAAAGATTTGAATTTTCGAATAATTTTTGTGGCCACTTCGACCATCGAATTTCGATCGAATCGAATGATTCGAATAAAAATCTATTTGATCATTCAATGGTCAAAGTACTTGCCCTTTAAAAAAAAAAATGTAATCCCTAGTTCGCCAGATTAAACCTACCATAGGGTTATTTCAGCATTTTCAGATCAAATAAAAAAAATTCAATCAAATGGTTAAAATTGTTCGAATCGATTTTTTCGAAAACCCCAGGTCCCAAGTAATCTGGATAACAGGTCACATACCTGTATTTTTATCATTCATTCCTATTAATAGCATTGATATAAGGCAATTTTAGGCATAGCCTTGTCTAAAAAAATCTTTCGTGATGGTTCTGAGGTGCTAATGCCTCTCTGAGTTGTTAGAACAGACATGATTGTAGAACAGGGCATGGCATGTTTAGTGTGCTCTGGGTGAAAGCTTTGTCTGTGGGGTTTTATCTGTAGGGTATTGTTTTCTATGTAAATAGGTGTTTCCAGGAAGTGAATGTAGTGAGTTTTTTTCAAAACGCATCAGTTAATAGTGCTGCTCCAGTAGACTTCCGCACTTAAATCCAATTCTCAAAAGAGCAGACAGATTTTTTATTTTCCATTTTGAAATCTGACATGGGGCTAGACATATTGTCAGTTACCCAGCTGCCCCCAGTCATGTGACTTGTGCTTGCACTTTACGATGGAACTACTTTCTGGCAGGCTGTTATTTCTCCTAATGAATGTAACAATGTGTTGCAGTGGGACTTGGGTTTTACTATTGAGTGCTGGTCTTAGATCTACCAGGCAGCTGATATCCGGTTACCTTCCCATTGTTCTGTTGTTAGGCTGCTGGGGGAGACGGTGATATCACTCCAACTTGCAGTACAGCAGTAAAGACTGACTAAAGTTTATCAGAGCAAAAGTCACATGACTGGGGGCAGCTGGGAAACTGATAATATGAAAAATACGTTTTCCCATGACAGTATCCCTTTAAAGGAAAACTATACCCCCAAATTGAATACTTGAGCAACAGATAGTTTATATAGTATGGTATTTATACATATATTTAAGTAAATATTGCACTTTTACATGTCATGCCATGAACCACCATTTTGTGATGGTCTGTGTGCTGCCTCAGAGATCACCTGACCAGAAATTTTCAACTCTTAGGGCACTTACAAACTAGCGTTTCTTACCTGCGCTCCCCTGCGTTCCGTTTCGCTGTGTTCAGCCGCAGGTCTAGACACATTCCATTAGTTTCAATGGCGTTGTACCCACGGGATGCGTGTAAGCGCTGAACACAGGTTCAGACGCAGCATGTGACATAATTTAGGGGAGCGCAGGTAAGAAACGCTAGTGTGTAAGGGCCTTAACTGTAACAGGAAGAAGTGTTGAAGTAAAAGACAGAACTCTGTCTGTTAATTGGCTCATGTGACCTAACTTTATAGTTTGTTTGGAACGTTTGTGTGCACCGTTGGATCCTAGGATCCCAGGAGGCTGTCATTTTTTAAAATGGCCATTTTCTGTTTAGGATTACCCAAATGGCACATGCTACTGAACAAGTATATTATTATGAAAATGGTTTATTTACATGAAGCAGGGTTTTACATATGAGTTTTTTTTATGCAATATCTTTTTATAGAGACCTACATTGTTCGGGGGTTATAGTTTTCCTTTAATGTAAAGTTGATAGTCGAGTGAAAAATCATGAAGGATGCTTGAGGTTTGCAGATGCAGGAAGAGAGGAAATTCTATTCTAGTTTTGCCATGAACATTCTGGTTTGCTAGGGTGCCATTTGTATCAGACATAAGCCTTGTTTTTATAAATTAATTATTTGGGATCATTTTGACCGTACCTTCATTATGCTTCAGGTTCTTCCTGTATCTGGGATTATTCTGCGTGTGTTTCAAGGTGGCCATACATAGGTAACCACTCTCTTGAATGAGCAGAACAACAGGAAGTGCAGCAGTTGCATCTCTTCACCTAGTAATTTATAATGCATCATGCACTTGTCGATTGATTGTGATTCCCAAACCAAGAAAAATCCATAGTACAGTGATATCATTTGGGATCGCTGGGCCACCAAACAAGTACAAATAACTAGGCAAGACTTTTTGTACAATGGTACTGCATGGACAGCTTTAGGCCTTTTCAACTGCAAGATTAAAATGAATTCGGGTGCAAATGATAGGTAGGCAGGATACTGGGCTGCAACTGTAAGATAAAGGCTACAAACAGCCAGAATAGGTTTATTCCCAGAAGAAAGCTGACAGGTCTGATTAATGGGAATGTTTCTTGAAAATAAAGGCTAGAGTTTAGCACGGATTGTGTTTAAATAAAATCTGAAGTGTCCTTGATTCTCTGTAGGAGAAACTATTGTAGAACACTAATTTTATATTTTTAGGGAAATATACACACAAGGGTAATAACACGTTGAACACCATGCAGACTAAAATGGCATTACAGAGTGTGAGCTTGCGATACAGACATTAGATTGAAAGTTATCGGTGGGGGGGGGGGGGCATGCATACATTTTCTCAACTAAATAGAGAAAATATATTAGAATGTCACCATGTTTTCATCCAAGCCACTACACAAATACTTAAAGGGGTTGTTCACCACTAGTTGTGTTCAGATAGATCACCAGAAATAACTTTTTCCAATGACTTTCTATGTGTGACTGTTTTTTTAATATTGAAGTGAAGTGTCAAAAAAGGCAAATAACTAAAAAAAAATAGTGGCAATTCTATAACTTAACAAAACTTACCTAAAAGCTGAACCACCCCTTTAAACTTAGATTTTTGAAAAACAGTAAAAGAGAAATAATGGGAAGTAATTGAAAAAAGTCTTTATTTCTGGGGAGCAATCAAAAATTCCAAAAAGTGTTTGGAAGGTGAACAGCCCCTTTAAAATTCTCAAATTATATCCCAATATCCTTTTAAATGGGAACAATTAGGAGCTGTACCCCAGCCATATATGATACACCTACATACCAGATTTAATACATAACAACTGTACCTTGAAATGTTGCATTTTGCTATATTTTTATGCTACAATTTATTTGTGTGAAATCAGAATGACTATTAAAGATACATGTGAAAGAAACACTTCCCAAAAACCTAATTAGGCACAAAGGACAAATGTATTACAGCTATGTTATCTGTTCTGCGGAAACCCATTATCCAGAAAACTCTGAATTACGGAAAGGACATCACCCGCAGACTCCATTTTAACCATATAATCCAAATTTTTAAATATTATGTCCTTTTTCTCTGTAATAATAAAACAGTAGCTTGTACTTGATCCAAACTAAAATATAATTAATCCTTATTGGAAGCAAATCCAGCCTATTGGGTTTATTTAATGTTTTGTTGATTTTTCTGGCAGACAAGGTATGAAGATCTAAATTATAGAAAGATCTGCTATCCGGAAAACCCCAGGTCTCAAGCATCCTTGCTAATAGTTCCCATACCTGTACTATGGTACCATATGAAATAATAAACACAATCAAAATAAACATAACACTAAACACATTGCTAACCATCATATTTAAATGATTCCTTTGGTTAACTTAGATCTTGAAAAAAACTAAACTCACACTCCTGTACAACGGAATGTATTTTTAGAGTATACAAAATAACACAAGCAACCATTTTCCAAACGTATTTTCACATATTTTCCAGATAAGAGGTCCATCCACCAGTGTGTCCATAAACAGTAGGTTTACAATGGTAAGCTAAAGTTTTACCTGACAGACACACATAAATGCTTTAGGATTAATGCCACCCAGTGGATAATCTAGGATTTGCTGCAAAATCATATTCAGCTATATGTGGCCTTTGTTTAGTAATACAAAGTTGTGCAAATCTTTTACAAGATATTATCTTTACGGGGAATTACGTCTATTTACAAACAAAAAAAAAAATTGCTTCTTGAACCATTCCTTGACACAACTTTGTGCAAAAAATATTGGGCCTCTAACCACTGATCCAAATTTGTGCTAAAATTGTTGCAGACCCATTTATCCATATGATGTATTTCAGTCATAGACCCAAGGTCAAAGCTTCTTCCAGATCAATTTATTCATGTGGGAGCCTATATGCATTTAAGTAAAATGTTAACCAAACATACTGGCAGACTATTTTTTTCTTATTAAAATCTATTTATTACATGACAATTACTAGAGGGGTAACATGTAACTGCACTATACCCAGGCTAATGTAGTGTTATATTTGCATCACAAACATGATCACTTCTATCTCTACTACTATTCTGTCAATAGTAGATGCCCCCATATTTCCAGAAGAATCCAGTGGCAATGAATCCACCTGCCACACAAACAACAAATGGCACAGTGTTTCCCCCCAACACCATGAGCAAATGGCACAGTGAACTCCAGTCATCTTTTCAGCCCCAAGTGGCACAGTGTATCGCCCCCCCCCAGACAGTGGCACAGTAAATTATTCCAGTAAGTGGCACAGTATATCCCCACCATTACCAAGTGACTCAAACCCAACCCACCCCCAGCAAGTGGCCTAGAGTATATCCTCTGCCCTACCCAGCAAGAGAATGTAACACCGTGCCAAGAAGTGGCACAATGAATGCCCCCCAGCATGTAACACAATGTATTCCCCCACCAGAAGCAAGTGGAACAGTGGATGCCCATCCTGCCAGCAGCATCCAGTTGCAGTGAATCCTCCACCAGCACCGAGTAGCACAGTATATCCTCTCCCCCACCCAACATAAGCAAGTGCTACAAGTAGCACAGCATCAATCCCCCAGTGTATACTCCTAGCCCACCAACAAGAAGTAGCACAGTATCAATCCCCCAGTGTATACTCCTACCCCACCAACAAGAAGTAGCACAGCATCAATCCCCCAGTGTATACTCCTACCCCACCAACAATAAGTAGCACAGCATCAATCCCCCAGTGTATACTCCTACCCCACCAACAAGAAGTAGCACAGCATCAATCCCCCAGTGTATACGCCTACCCCACCTACAGAAAGTGGCACCATATCAATCCCCAATGTAGCAACAGGAAGTGGCACAGACTGTGTACAGAACCCATCAGCCCCAACCCAAGTGGCACAATGTAACCCCACCAACACCATCAAGTAGCAAAGTAAAACCACACCGTACCCATCGTATCCCAAGTCCAACCCAATTACAACTGTGACTGCCCCTACAAGAAGCAAGGGGCATAGTTAATTCCCCCATCCAGTAACACAGTGTGAACTGAAACCCCCAACCCCACCAGCCCCTAGTGCCACTGTCAATCCCACCACAGGCAGCCAGAAACCAGAAGCAAGCGCAACAATTACGTTTGCGATTAGCGTAACAACAGCGTAAGCTGCGTAAACCCCGTAGTTTCTGTTTTACAGACTGTTACGGACCACCTACCGCTAGCACCGCCTCTTCCCATCATGCCCAGCGCCATTGACAGCGGATTGGTCAAATTTAAATAGCGACGGCGGTAGGAACGGAGGGAAAGGTAGTGCTGCTGTGCCTGCTGCTCGGTGTTTCCTGGCATGGTAGCCGTGTGAATAAACAAATCTGACGTTAGGGCCGGTGATTGTGAGAGTGAGGTAAGGTGCGTTATATTCACTGCTCGGCTGCCGCCCCCCCCCCATAGACTCATGGTTCGCTCTGCCTGTAGAATGTTGCTTAGGCGCGCCCTTGCCTTTTATACATGTCTTCTCTATGTGCGTGTGCTAATTCTATTATCCGCTCACTCTAATGACACACGTTGTCTCCATGGGCACCTGCTGTCATGTACTGTGTCAGCTCGTCTTCTGTACTGGGAGCTACAGCATACCTCCCAGCATTTTGGAAGTAAAAAGAGGGACGTAGCGCGGTGATTTTTTTGGACCACGGCCGTTCTGTGGCCACACCCCCTACTTACCATGTTCATTTTACAAACTTCGGCAGGTTATGAAAGTTTGAGAAAAATATTTCTCCTTATCTAAACTGTTAAAATTACTTATTTTCTTATCTCAAAATTGTTACAAAGTATCTTAGTTGCACCTGTTAGCTGTTCTGGGCTCTCTGCCAAAAGCCAATCAAGTTAGAAACTTTGTTTCTGTTTCTGGCTGTTCAGTGCAGAGAAAAGATGGACTGCAGGTTGAGCTGTCAAAAGAGGGACTGTTCCTCTGAAAAAGGGACAGCTGGGAGGTATGAACTACAGGGCTCTCTAGTGCTGCTGGGAGGCACCTCTCTGCAGTTGTATGAGTCTGTATCACCACCAGCTACCAGGGCGTTTACAAGGAGCAGCATAATGATGTTGCCAGGTGCCCCTCTGCCATATGGCTTTACACAGGCTAAAGCTGCCACATCTGAGGTTTTGTGTGAGATTCTGTTTGTGTGTAATGATCTGTATATTGTGCCTTGGATGCCAGACAGAAAGGCCTTACATTTCCCTCAAAGGAGTTGTTCACCTTTATGTTAACATTTAGTATGTTCTCTTTTCTGAGTGGTTTGTTGTATCTAAATGGAATTGCAGTTGAAAGCAGTATTTGTTTTTTCTTTTTAAGTCTTTACAGCTTTAAAAGTGAGGTCACTGACCCCATCTGAAAACAAAGATATAAATTCTTATGGATGATGTAATCCTCACGTTATTCAGTACTATAAGGTTCACCCTCAGAGTAAAGCAGGCCATAGACACAAAGATCTGATCGTACGAATCATCAGACATCTCATGACCTGCCAATTAACCTTCAGATCAAATAAAGTAGAAAAAGCACAGATCAGCCGATGTTCTGCCCCTGACAGGGATCGTATGAAAGTTGTGTCCGACAAAACCTAGTGACAGTCTCCTGCTGAAAATCATACGAGCGGCAATACACACAGAGATATTATCGGCAGCCGACAGAAATTGTCTAACCTGTATGATCGGCATGACACGACAAATGTCGGGAAACTCCACACGCCGTCCGAAAATCGTACGAATCCAGGATTCGTACAATTGGATCATTGCGTCTGTGGCCAGCTTTAGGCACCGGCAGACCTCCTAACTTCACAAGTAGTAGATATAACTCTGGAGAACCAATTTCTGTCTTGCAGTAATTACTGTATTACTTTATTTTGACTAAAGTAATTACTGCAAGTAAGAAATTGGTTCTCCCATCTACTACCCATCTGAAAACAAAATGCTCTATAAGACTATACATTGCTATTGCTTCTTTATATTACTAGTCTTTGTAGCCAGGCCCTCTACGTATTCATATTTCGGTCTCTTTTTCAAATCCGTACATGGTTGCTAGGGTAATTTTGACCCTAGCAACCAGATTGCTGAAACTGCAAACTGGAAAGCTGCTGAACAAAAATCTAAATAAATCAAAAACCGCTAATGATGATTAATTAAAACCAGTTGCAGGTTGTCTCTGTACATTATATTAAAAGAAGGGAGATGAGTTGATCGCGCAAGAAGGAAAATTTTGATGGGGCAACTCAATCATTTACAGGTCAATCGTGAGATCGAGGTAGCATTTTTTTTCTTTTTTTGTTCCTGTATATTTGGTGAATCTGCTCTTAAAGTTTTCTAATGAAACTGGTTGCAGAAAACATGTTACGTGTATAGCCGCCTCTAGTGAGACAATTTTAGTACAGAATCTTATGATACGGATGCATGTTCTTTACAGATACATACAAATAAACTGATGCCTGATGTTGCATTTATGGCCTGTCTGACAGCTGTTTTCTCCATGTTGGTGATTCATGTATGACCAGCTTTTAATTTGTTCACCTTTTAGTTAACTGTCAGTATGATGCAGAGCAGCGTCCCAAACATTTTTTTACCTGTGACCCACATTTAAATGTAAAAAAAGTTGGGCAGCAACACAAGCATGAAAAAGGTTCCTGGGAGTGCCAAATAAGCACTGTGATTGGCTAATCTTAGCCCTTATGTGGACTGACCACCTACATGAGGATCTGGTTGGCACTGCCCCTGGTTTTTATGCAACCAAAACTTGCCTCCAAGCCAGGAATTACAAAATAAGCACCTGCTTTGAGGCCACTTGCAGCAACAACCAAGGGGTCAAAGAGAAACCTGTTGCTCACAGCCACTGGTTTGGGATCAGTGATGCAGTGAGTGATGTTCTGAGACCATTGCAATTGATTTTTTTTTATTATTTGTGGTTTTTGTTATTTAGCTTTTTATTTAGTAGCTCTCCAGTTTACATTTTCAGCAATCTGGCTGCTAGCGTCCAAATTACCCTAGCAACCATGCATTGACTTGAATACAAGACTGGAATCTGAATAGGAGAGGGACTGAATGATGAGTTGTAAAAAAACTGGCAACAACAATACATTTGTAGCTTTTTAGACCATTTGTTTTTAGGTGCCTATTTCTCATTTGAAAGCTGGAAGGAATAAGAAGGAAAATAATTTCAAAACTATATTAAAAAAAAAATATATGAAGGCCAACTGAAAAAATGCTTAGAACTGTCGGTTCTATAACATACTAAACGGTTAACTCAAAGGTGAACTACCCAAAACCTGTTTTTTTTGCACAAGGAAAGGAAATATAATTCTAAGCATCTTTTCTGAGTGGTTTGTTGTATCTAAATGGAATTGCAGTTGAAAGCAGTATTTGTTTATCCCTTTTTGTTGTCTAGTTCTGGCTCTTAAAATAGCACAACAGAAGTCTCTACTCCCCAGATCTATACAGCTTCTGCTACATTGTTTTAGTAGTCAAAACCCAGAATGAAGACAATCTAAAAGAAAACAGAGAGATAATGCTTTCAATTGCATTTGTATTTACAATTGTGTAACTTTAAAATAATTGGTCAGTGTTCGCAGAGCAGCCTCGGGTGCAAAAATTGATACTTTATAAATTTCAAGTACCGAAATAAGCAGTGTACGAGCTGACGGACTGATCCCATGTCTGTGCATTTACATGCATTCAGAGCCAGCGGTTAAGGTAGCAGCTTTATCTGCCCATGTATGGGGGCTTCCGACGGGTCTACCTGATCAATATCTGGCCACAATATCGATCGGGAAGGTTTGATTTCTCCCCTACCGACTCGTCAGAGCCCACTGCCCTCGTCGTAATCGGATTGTTCGGCCATAGGACGGAACGTTCGGATTACCTCCGATATAGCCCTGCAGTTAGTGGCATATCGGGGAAAGCGGACTATGGCCAGCTTTAGGAGCTGTGTTTCTGCATAGTGTGAACTCAGCACCTTGGCATTTCTTTGCTGGCTGCTGGAGGGATGAGTGCACAGGTTCAAGTAAATGTCTACAGCCCTCCTATTCTTGGTAAAGTGCCGTTGTGACTGCTGTGGCTCACTGTAACTTTTCTGTACGGGTATAGGATCCGTTATCCAGAAAGCTCCGAATTACGGAAAGGCCATCTCACGTAGACACCATTTTATCCAAATAATCTAAATTTATAAAAATTATTTCCTTTTTCTGTGTAATAATGAAACCGTACCAAGTACTTGATCCAAACAAATATCTAATTAATCCCTATTGGAAGCAAAACCAGTCTATTGGGCTTATTTAATGTTTACATGATTTTCTAGTGGACTTAAAGCATGAATATCTACAGTGGTGTGAAAAACTATTTGCCCCCTTCCTGATTTCTTATTCTTTTGCATGTTTGTCACACTTAAATGTTTCTGCTCATCAAAAACCGTTAACTATTAGTCAAAGATAACATAATTGAACACAAAATGCAGTTTTTAAATGAAGGTTTACGTTAAGGGAGAAAAAAAACTCCAAATCTACATGGGCCTGTGTGAAAAAGTGAGAGCCATTATCCACAAATGGCAAAAACATGGAACAGTGGTGAACCTTTCCAGGAGTGGCCGGCCGACCAAAATTACCCCAAGAGCGCAGAGACAACTCATCCGAGAGGCCACAAAAGACCCCAGGACAACATCTAAAGAACTGCAGGCCTCACTTGCCTCAATTAAGGTCAGTGTTCACGACTCCACCTGGGCAAAAACGGCCTGCATGGCAGATTTCCAAGGCGCAAACCACTTTTAAGCAAAAAGAACATTAAGGCTCGTCTCAATTTTGCTAAAAAAAATCTCAATGATTGGCAAGACTTTTGGGAAAATACCTTGTGGACCAACGAGACAAAAGTTGAACTTTTTGGAAGGTGCACGTCCCGTTACATCTGGCGTAAAAGTAACACAGCATTTCAGAAAAAGAACATCATACCAACAGTAAAATATGGTGGTGGTAGTGTGATGGTCTGGGGTTGTTTTGCTGCTTCAGGACCGGGAAGGCTTGCTGTGATAGATGGAACCATGAATTCTACTGTCTACCAAAAAATCCTGAAGGAGAATGTCCAGCCATCTGTTTGTCAACTCAAGCTGAAGCGATCTTGGGTGCTGCAGCAGGACAATGACCCAAAACACACCAGCAAATCCACCTCTGAATGGCTGAAGAAAAACAAAATGAAGACTTTGGAGTGGCCTAGTCAAAGTCCTGACCTGAATCCTATTGAGATGTTGTGGCATGACCTTAAAAAGGCGGTTCATGCTAGAAAACCCTCAAATAAAGCTGAATTACAACAATTCTGCAAAGATGAGTGGGCCAAAATTCCTCCAGAGCGCTGTAAAAGACTCGTTGCAAGTTATAGCAAACGCTTGATTGCAGTTATTGCTGCTAAGGGTGGCCCAACAAGTTATTAGGTTACTTTTTCACACAGGTTTGGATTTTTTTTCTCCCTAAATAATAAAAACCCTCATTTAAAAACTGCATTTTGTGTTTACTTGTGTTTACTTGTGTTATCTTTGACTAATAGTTAAATGTGTTTGATGATCAGAAACATTTTGTGTGACAAACATGCAAAAGAATAAGAAATCAGGAAGGGGGCAAATAGTTTTTCACACCACTGTAAATTATGGAAAGTGCAGAATTCCACTGAAGCAGCCCTTTTAACTGATGCGTTTTGAGAAAAACATGTTTTCCCATGTCAGTTTCCCTTTCAGTATCCTTCCATAAATGATAAAATGATATCATGAGGGGTTTTAGTGTTGGTTAGTTTTCAATATGGGTTATTCTATTGACTATTTATTAAAACCACAGCAAATGACTGAAGAATCCTCTGCATTTTTGGGGTAAGGAAATCGGGATATATATTATTGGAAAAGGTCCCAATTGGGACCGAAACATCGGCGTTACATAATATGTCATAATTCAAAAAAATTATGACATATTTTTGTTACTGCAAAGTCCCTTGGTGCTGGTCGTTTTTGACTATTGAACTACATACTCATTGAGTCCGTGCACAGGGGCGGCCAACATCAGGCTTTTTTGGAGTGAAGTTCTGTCACATATATATGTGTGTGTGTGTGTATATATATATATATATATATGTGTATATATATATATATATATATATATATATGTATATATATATGTGTGTATGTATAGAGATAGATAGAGATAGATAGATAGAGATAGATAGAGATAGATAGAGATAGATAGAGATAGATAGAGATATATTGATTGATAGATATTGATTGATAGATATTGATTGATAGATATTGATTGATTGATTGATTGATTGATTGATAGATTGATAGATAGATTGATAGATAGAGATTGATAGAGATTGATTGATAGAGATTGATAGATAGAGATTGATAGATAGAGAGAGATAGATAGAGATAGATAGAGATTGATAGATAGAGAGAGATAGATAGAGATTGATTGATAGATAGAGAGAGATAGCTATAGATATAGAGATAGCTATAGATATATTATATATATATATATATATATATATATATATATATATATATATATATATATGGTTTAAACGAGTCTCTTTCAAGTTCCTTTGGACATATTAAGTGGTAGAGACAACTCATCAACAGAGAACCTATTAACATATATTTGCATGGGGCTTTGGATAAACTTACCCCTTCACTAAATGTCCTTTGTTAAACGTATAACCTCTGAACTAATGTCAGTGTAGCCTGCTGGACATATAAACTGTAGGTTTTTTTTACTATATTGCCAGTTGTTTAAAGTCTGCTCATTTAATATCCCTTGCTTGTACTTAACTTTGTCTTGTTAAAAATGGTGTTCCTGTTCTAGGAGCCATGAAGCCTGCTGAAGAGAAGTATCCTCCTCCTAGGCCTTCTTATCTTGGTGTAGCAATAACATATCCAGAAAGAGATGAACCGCAGCCGATTGATGATCTTAGAACTAATTTGACTGAAAAATTTTTATCGCTTGGAGGCTCAGAATCCACCCAGGTACTTCCATATATGCTGGAGATTTTACTGTATCAACTGGTACCACATGCCACTTTAAAGGGGCAGCATTACCCCCATGCTGGGCTAACATTTTGCCGCCTATTTTAATTATTTAGTTTTTTAGTGATAAGAAGCGAAGCAAACAAAGGACTTCTTAGTGGACTTATTTGTTTTAGCCAGCTTTTACGAACCATGAAGATGGAATGGGACTTGTGTTAAATTTAATTCCCCCGCCCTGTTTAGTTTAGAAAGAAATGACAAACAACATGGATATCTCTTTAATTAAGAAATATATTCAGCACAAATCCTATGTGTTTGTCTTTCATTAATTTCAGTGGTAAAACGAGGATTCACAAAAGTCTACATGAGTTACACACCCCCCCCATGTGTTCATTGACTAATAGAAACATTAAATAAAATACATAATTTTTTGCCTTTCTCTGAAGCCGCTCTGCCTTGTGCCTGCATTAACAGCTTCCAACGTGGGCTGAGCCCCTGTGGAGAGAGAATTCTATGAAATGATGATAAATTGTATTAATGTCTTTTTTTTAAACTTAATTTTTATTATAGAAAGATTCTTTGGGGTCCCAGGAACATATTCAAGTTTATCTTCGCGTTCGGCCTTTCACTGCTGTGGAAATTGAACAAAAAGAAGCTCAGGTGAGTGGCGGTGCCATGTGTATGATTGTAGCTATTCAGTGTTGGCTAGAATATCAAATAACCACTTTCTCTGTCTTTTTTTTTAATTTTTTTTGTCAGGACTGCATCAGCCTTCATGATTCCTCCAGTGTTTTGGTAAAGCCCCCACACAATTCACAGGCTTGTCGACTGAGCGATAAAGCCAATGGATCTATGGCTCAGAAGTTCACCTTTACTCATGTAAGAAAATCGAACTGCACCTATTCTAATAAAATGTGATACTTCTAGCAAATAAATGCTATAAATTTACGGTATTTTTTTTACATTTTGAACTAAAATTTTTATCGGAAAGGCACCCCATTTAAATATATTTCATTTACCGAGTTCCTTCTCCCAAACTACAATGCAGAAAGGGCTTCTCTGGAAGTCATCCCCCCCCCCCCCCAAGCTCTTTTACAGTGACAGGCGCATCCATAATTGAAGTGATGACTACTTCTGCTTCAGTGCCACATATTCTTGCATGAACATGGGTTATTGATTTTTTTCCCCCCCCCATCTTTAATCTCTGATTTCCTTTTGTATAGGTCTTTGGTCCAGATACAACACAAGCACAGTTTTTTGATGGCACAATAAAGCAACATGTGATTGATTTTTTGATGGGTCAGAACCGTCTGATATTTACATATGGTGTGACTAATGCAGGGAAGACTTTCACCTTCCAAGGTAATCATGGCTTTTACTTATCGTTCCCTGGGTTGTTTGGGCTTCTTACACCATCAGAACTATGATCGGCTTATAAAAAAAATCTCTGTAGCATCCTCAAGATGTCAGTCTTTCCACAGAAGTTTGAGCTGCTACTTGGAATAATTTTAGTCCCTCAAATATTTCCTCGTGTTTCCCTTTGTGATTACCCCAATACATTGATCCCAAAGCACAGATGTTTCTCTTATAAAATTAAGATGTCGTGTAGGTGTGTTGATGACAAATCAATATTTAAGCAATGTTGTTCCAGCTTGCTGGTTACAGATACTTATTATTGTATATGCATGTTTTATATATTTCTGATTTATTTAGTTCAAAAGAGTGATGTCATGGATGTTGGTTGCTCTGATGCATAAAAAAAAAAAATCCACGGGAGCCAACCCAATCTTTTTACCTGGATTTATTACCATTTTGCAATGTCATACACTTCGGTAAATAATACATAGGCAGGAGATTGTGTAGCCAGTAAATATCTGAAAGAACACATAGGCAGGAGATTGTGTAACCTGTAAATATCTGAATTGGGGGAATTGAATGTGCAATACTGGGTTACATAGTTTGTTTTTCTACTAAAAGACATAGGTGCAGGCAGCACAAAATGCAATGAATTAAGTTACCATATAATACCACCACCTGCCTCAAACATTACATATATGTGCTGTTATGAATATTGCCATTGCCACTGAAAGTACTATGTAGATTCATTGTGATCCAGGTAAAAGTGGTACAGGTATGGCACCTGTTATCCAGAATTCTAGGTAAATGGGGTTTTCCGGATAACTGATCTTTGCTTAATTTGGATCTTCATACCTTCAGAAAATCATGTAAACATTAAATAAACCCAATAGGCTGGTTTTGCTTCCAATAAGGATTAATTATATCTTGGCTGGGATCAAGTACAAGTTACTATAGAGAAAAAGGAAATAATTTTTAAAAATTAGGATTAAATTATTATAATGGAGACAGCCTTTCCGTAATTCAGCACTTTCTGGATAATGGGTTTCCGGATAACGGATCCGATACCTGGTCAGGTACCAGGTCACCCTAGGACGAGGGGTTGAGCAGATTTGGACAAGCAATTTTCAGGTAACAGGTGGTGGCCCATTGATCATTCACCCCAATTTTCACCCTTAGCTAACCCATGACTGCTCCAAGGAAAACATGTAGTTTTGGAACCACTGAACTAGACTTTTCTGTTTCCTGTACTATACTGTCATATGCATAAGCTACTATATAAACATTAAAGTTGTGGTTTACCTTTGTTACCTTTAAAGGTATCCTGTCATGGGAAAAAATTTATTTTATATTTCATTTTGAAATCTGACATGGGGCTTGCCATTTTGTCAATTTCCCAGCTGCCCCAAGTCATGTGACTTGTGCTCTGATAAACTTCAATCACTGCTGTGCTGCAAGCTGGAGTGATATCACCTCCTCCCTTTCCACCACCCAGCAGCCTAATAAAAGAACAATGAGAAGGTAACCAGATAATAGCTCCCTAACACAAGATAACAGCTGCCTGGTAGATCTAAGAACAGCACTCAACCCATGTCCCACTGCGTACTATTCAGTTACATTGAGAAGGAAAAACAACAACCTGTCAGAAAGCAGTTCCCTCCTAAAGTGCTGGCACAAGTCACATGACCGGGGCACCTGGGAAATTGACAAAATGGCTAGCCCCATGTCAGATTTCAAAACTGAATATAAAAAAATCTGTTTGCTCTTTTGAGAAATGGATTTCAGTGGAGAAGTCTAATAGAGCAGCACTATTAAGCAATACGTTTTGAAAAAAACATGTTTTCCCATGACAGTTTCCCTTTAAGGCTAGTATAAAGACTAGTTCTAAGCAACTTTTCAACAGGCCTTTGTTTTTTTGACAAAAGTCTTGTCCGACAAATAGCAGTGGCAGTCACCCATCATATAGTCAGACAGGTGATACATGCAGAGATTTTATTGATGGCCAATATAAATCTTTTAACCTATCCGATCAACTAGACGCCAGATTGCCATAATACAAAAAATGTTGGGCCAACAAAGCCTGTATCTTTGCATCTATGGCCAGTTTTGCACTGGCCAAAACAGAGGAATCGGGCCTGATTCTATCAAGAAGTTTGCTGGCAAAAAGGATGTGCTCTCAAGGTATTGAGTTACAGGCACCCTTTATTATTCTATGTAAAGGAAAATAATAATATTTTTGTCATAATACAGGGAGTTTATGGGCATACTTATAAGTTTCTAACCATGCATAAGCCATCTGTTTCATTGTGGTCTTATGCAGCCCATCTCTACTGGCCAGGTCAGATTTCATAAGCAAACCTTAAAGGACAATCTTTTCTTCACTCCACCAAGCACCTACAGGTATGGGATCCGTTCTCTGGAAACCTGTTATCCAACAAGTTCTGAACTATGGAATGGATTTCTCTCATAGACTCCATTATAATCAAATAATCCAAATTTTGAAAAAATTATTTCCTTTTTTTCTTTAATCATAAACCAGTAGCTTGTTCTTGATCCAAACTAGGATATAATTAATCCTTATTGGAAGCAAAACCAGCCTATTGGGTTTATTTAATGTTTACATGATTTACTAGTAGACTTAAGGTATGAAGATCCAAATTACAGATGGATCTGTTATCCGGAAAACACCAGTTCCTGAACGTTTTGAATAACTGGTTCCATAACTTTACAAGTAAATAATATCTTGTATTTTATATGGGGAATGTTTTCCATTCTACAGTTCTGTAGAGAAACCTGAATGGCATTTGACCCTGGTTTCTCCCTAGTTAAGTACTGAAACCATTGTATTTACAGAGCTTATCTGTTATTTGCTAACGAAACACATGCAAAATTGCCTTATTTCTGCTTGAATAACTGCCTACATATCTACATAGCACCTTATAGACGGTATTCAAGCTTCAAAAGCGAGCACACTGTTTGTACCAGTGATGTGTAACAGTACATTATATTTACAAGCTCCTCACTTAGGCTGGGGACAGACAGGGAGATTCGGGGAGATTCTGTCGCCTGGCGTTTTTAGCAGGCGACAATCTCCCAGAATTTCCTTCTCCCTGTCTGCCGCTAGTAAATGGGACAAAGCACCAGCGCCTGTGCACACGCTGTGCGGCGATTCCCGGAATCGCCCGAAGTTTCCTCACGAGGTATCTTCGGGCGATTCTGGAAATTGCCGCGCAGCGTGTACACAGGCGCTGGCGCTTTATCACTTATACTAGCGGCAGACAGGGAGAAGGAAATTCGGGGAGATTGTCGCCTGCTAAAAACGCCAGGCGACAGAATCTCCCCGAATCTCCCTGTCTGTCCCTACCCTAAATGTGCAGTCATTCCTCCGGCATAAAGTACTGTCGCTCTTCATGAGTGTGAAATGGAGCCTGTGATTAGCATGGGGCTACATCTGAAAGCATTCATTGAGAGAAGCCTGTGGAGCTTCAGGTATTAATAACCCAAAATCCCTGATACTTTATTGCTGAATATAGATATGGTTTAGTTAAGCTCTATTTCAGAGATCCCCAACCTTTTGAACCTGTGAGCAACATTCAGAAGTGAAAGGAGTTGGGGAGCAACAATAGCGTGAAAAAATGTTCTTGGGGTGCCAAATAAGTGTTGTGATTGGCCTTCTGGTAGCTCCTATGTGAGCTACACAGAGGCTCTGTTTGGTAGTGCACCTGGTTTTTATACAACTAAAACTTGCCTCCAAGCCCAGAATTAAAAAATAAGCACCTGCTTTGAGGCCACTGGGAGCAACATCTAAGGGGTTGGAGAGCAACATGTTGCTCGCGAGCTACTGGTTGGGGATCAATGATCTATTTCAATCTCAAATGACCAGTAAAGTTGTGTATACATGTCGGCTTATATAACAAATTTGTCTCCCAACCGGCTTAGTAAAATTACTGTTTGGTTTGGTGTAATCTATAGACTATGCTTAGGTGTGTGTACTAGGTCACACAAGATTTAGGTTTGGTTTAGATGTTATTCTGCACAATCTTATTTTTGAGCATATAACATTTGACATGTTTACTGAACAACTGATGGTGAAACTGAAATGTAAGCCATTGCCTTTATTGTTTTCACAGGTCTACTTTTTCAATAGACTGTAGCCCAAACACTTGCTTTACAGGTTTCAAAGGAGGGATTTTTGATTGGCTTTACCAACCAATAAACTTTAATCAAAGCCTCTCTCATGGGCAAAAGTATCATATGGGCTGGTTTGGAGCTGACTGGGCAGGTTTGGGCTATGTCATTCGTCCTCCAGCAGGGAGTATTCCTAAAGGTGTCTATACACAGGCAGATAAAAGCTGCCAACAGAGTCGGCAGCTTATTGGCCCATGTATGGAGCCCTCCGACGGGCTTCCCTGATCGATATCTAGTGAAAGTCGGCCAGATGTCGATCGGACAGGACTAAAAATCCCTTCGGATCGCGGCAGCATCTGTTGATTGATGCGGTCCCATGATCCGATCGTCCATTCCATTTTGTTATGATCCGATATCGCCCACCTCAAGGTGGGGCATATTGGGGAGAGATCCGCTCGTTTTGCGGCATCTCAACGTGTATGGCCACCTTAACCTTTCCCCTGGTACAACCTCCTTTGGTGATTATTTGAAGTTAGACTTGATTTCTAAATCATGTCAGCATTCTTGAAGCTAATTGGGTCTGGGGTGGGAGTGAGCGAGTTATGCTTGGGTCACAAACTTGTTGACCATGCATTGCAAATAGGCTCTAATAGGCTTAGTTTTGTTTTCATTTGCTGGAACAAAAAGCTAAAAATTTAGTTGTTTAAATCGTACAGTATGTTCCTCTAAATCCGAAGTGATCAGAGGATTTTACATGTATGCAGTAGCTAAACTGGCTTGTGTATGTTAATCTTACATTTCTCTTTCCCTTTGTTGTAGGTACAAAAGATGATGCAGGAATTTTGCCTCGGTCAATGGATATGCTTTTTAATTCCATTCAAGGAAGAGTGTATAATAAAATGGATGTAAAGCCACACAGATGTAAAGATTATGTACGACTTACCAAAGAGCAGGTTAAAGCGGAATCTGCTCTTAAGAATTCTGTTCTTCGTCAGATGAAAGAGGTGAGTCTCTGTTAGCATGCATGTGTAAAAATTAAAACTTGGGAAACTCTGTAGTGTGCCAGAAGAAAGCATTTGGTAAGCTCAAAGAGTAAAACCCAGTTGCATTATTCAGAATAGTAGGTAATTTTGAGAGACTAGAGAATGTAGTGGAATTTGCGCACACGGCAATCAAGGAAGCCGCATGGAGAGCTACAGAGAGCGGGGTATAGCAGGGATTAAGAAACAAAAATTGGCAAGGAGGTGGGTGGAAGGGAAGCACAGAGATGAGTAAGAAAAGGGAGCACACCAATACAGGAGAAGGATCAGAGAGGAGGTGTGGTGAGAGGAGGGGAGATTGAGTAAGGAGGAATTCAACAGCATGAAGGTCAATGAGAGAATGAAGTGAGTGGAAATCAGATGACACTGAGATTTACAAAGGCATTGGTCACAGAGATCTGGACAGAGGAAAAAGGCAGGTTTTATGGAAGGAGTGCTGCCTGCCTCCATCTTATGCACAGTAGGACTAAACCCAAATATCCATATTATCTAAAAAATATTTGACAACCGTAACTAGGATATTCCAAGAGTCCTTCACTTTAACCATATATGGGCATGCATTGCCTGTTAACATAACCATTCCAGATTGAATTGGAAGTTTTGTGGCCAAAATGATGGCGAGCTTGACTGATATCTTGGAAAATAAAAGTCCCGTTGGGTGTGAACTACATGGGGCCATTGATCCTGCTCTTTCTTGGCACAATCATATCAGCCTAATTTGCATACCACTTGGGGTTACAAACCAGTTAAAGAGACCCTCATTTGAAGTCTTCTCAAAATAAGTGGACCATTCCTATATGTCTGTCAGGCAGTTATAAAATAAACAAAAGTCTTTATGAAATTTTAACAATATTTAGTTAACTTGTCCATTTCTGTACAAAAATGACTGTTATTTTAGAACCATGCTTAGTGCTCTAGCTCACGAGTGTTTTTCCCTGCGTTCCGTTTTGCTGCATTAAGCTGCAGTGGAGCGTAGGAATAGACAGAGGCAATTCTTTTCAATGGAGCTATACTTGCTCAATTGCATGTAGGCACCGAATGCAGGATAAATACAGTGTGTTGCATCTCAATCTGCATTAAGTGCCTACATGTGCTTGTGCTAGTATAGCCCCATTGAAAAGAATTGCTTGCTCCCTTGCTGCTGAATGCAGCAAAGCAGAACGCAGGGGAGTGTAGGGAAAAATGCTCATGATTAAGAACCCTTATTGACCTAGTTCTGCCATTTACTTATTTCAACATGGTCATATTAAATATAGCTTATGCTTAAAGGAACAGTTCAGGGTAAAAATAAAAACTGGGTAAATAGATAGACTGTGCAAAATAAAAAAATGTTTCTAATATAGTTAGTTAGCCAAAAATGTAATGTATAAAAACTGGAGTGAGTGGAACACAACATCCTGCTTTTCAGCTCTCTAAATCTGAGTAAGTCAGCGACTTGAGGGGGGGCCACATGGGACATAACTGTTCAGTGAGTTTGCAATTGAGCCTCAGCATTCAGCTCAGATTCAAAAGCAACAGTTATGACCCATGTGGCCCTCCCTCAAGTCATTGATTGGTTACTGCCTGGTAACCAGGGTAACCAGTCAGTGTAAACAAAAGAGAGCTGAAAAGCAAGAAGTAGTGTTCTGTTCTATTAGGTTAGACTTGCAGTCACTCCAGCTGTTATACATTACATTTTTGCCTAACTAACTATATTGAAAACATGTTTTATTTTGCACAGCCTATCTATTTACCCAGTTTTTACTTTTATACTGAACAATTCCTTTAACCTATACTGCATATTCTGGTAATCCATATTTTTCCTAGTTATAATGGCAAATTGTTCTGCTTTCACACTTATCAACTCTTGCTATCATGAGTTTAGATTAAAGGGATTCTGTCATGATTTTTATGATGTTTTTATTTCTAAATTACGTTTACCCTTAAATACCCCAAATAATTCACTCTACAATATAAAATTTCATTCATGAACCAGCAAGTGTATATTTTTGTCATGTGCTTTCAGAAGGAGCCAGAACTTTAGGATGGAACTGCACTCCAACTTGCAGTAAAGAGTCACTAAAGTTTGTCAGAGCAGCTGGGAAATTGTCAAAATGTCTAGCCCCCATGTCAGATTTCAAAATGAAATCTAAAAAAACCTGCTCTTTTGAGAAACTGATTTCAGTGCAGAATTCTGCTGGAGCATCACTATTAACTGATGCGTTTTTTCCCATGACAGTGTCCCCAGTGTTTTTCTTTATCTTTCTGTAAATTTGCTCTAAACAGCCCCCCAGATTAATGTACCTTAGTCCCTGCTGCAAGTCTGCTCTGGTTTCTGTGTTATCAGCAGCTTGTTTCCCCTTCTTCCTGGTGCAGAGTGAAGCCCAGCCCCTTAGTTTACTGAGCAGTCCATTTGCTGCTGTTCCACAATAGAGAGGAAGAGGGAGCCAGTGTTTCATTAGTAAGCTAGTTTCCCCAAGCAAAAGCTGCTACACACACTGCTCTCTGCTATGTCATAGTATGCAAATGATCTCCTGGACTAGTCCAAGATATAAGGTCAGCTCAGAAAGCTAAGGGGCTGGGCTTCACTCTGCACCAGGAAGAAGGTGAAACAAGCTGCTGATAACACAGAAACCAGAGCAGACTTGCAGCAGGGACTAAGGTACATTAATTTGAGGGGCTGTTTAGAGCAAATTTAGAGATAGAAAAAAAAAACGTTTACTTGTTCTTTAAACTAGAAATACTAAGCTCTGTATAAACAAACAACTCCTGTTATTTCCTTGTTGTGACTGTTTTGGCTTTTATAGAGAAGCAGAAGGCTGTTATGTAGGAGTTGTGATGTTAATATAATTATCTGCCTTAAAAAAACATGATTATCCTGTTTAGTTCAAGAAAAAACAATCACTGATTTTCCAAAATATTTTTGAGGACTGACAGCTGTACATGCAAGGTTCTATTAAATATTTAGAAATTTAAAGTTTGTGTATAATAGCTGGGGTTTTGCTAAATCAAGACGTTTGATTTGGCCTCTATTTTGTATGTATGTTTTCAGAAAAATAGTTATGTAATATATATATATATTTTTTTTTTAAAGGTGGATTGCAGTATACGAAGTAACAATAGCAGGACCTGTCAAGATACCACAGACTTCATTACTGATGAAGGTACTGTATGAGAACTGAGCTTGGGAGGTCTACAGTTTGGAGCTAGGATTCAGTGGGAAAAATAAGCCTAATTTATTAAAACTCTCTGATTAGAGGAATAAAAGTATAGGATCCAGACTGGGATTTTTGGGAACAGGGTTTCTCTGTAATGCAGGTCATCATTACTTTATTCTGCTAAATATAATTTAAACATTATATTAAGCCAATATGATTTCTTTGCCACCAATATGAATTCATGCAGCATGATTAAGATTAAGTACAAGCTATTGTCTTAATATAGAGAATTTTTACTTATTTTTTATTTGGTTTTTACTATTCTATAAATATATAACTATTACCCTTTTACATCCCTTGCCTTGACCCACCATTTCATAATATTCTCTGTGCTGCCTCAGAGATCATCTGACCATAAATACTACAATTTTTAACTGTAATAGGAAGAAGTGTGGAAGCAACAGACAGAACTCTGTTGGTCTGACCTAAAATATATGGTTTGTTTGTGTGCACTGTGAATCCTTGCATCCTAGGGGGTGGCCCTTATTTTTAAATTGTCAATTTTCTATTTAGGATTACCCACTGGCACATACTACTGTATTATTATGAAAATGGTTTATTTACATGAAGTAGGGTTTTACATATGAGCTGTTTTGTGCAATATATTTTATATATAGCATTGCATTGTTTGTTGGTGGGGGTATGGTTTTCCTTTAAAGGAAAAGGAAATGTTTTTCTTTCTGTAAATTTGCTCTAAACAGCCCCCCAGATTAATGTACCTTAGTCCCTGCTGCAAGTCTGCTCTGGTTTCTGTGTTATCAGCAGCTTGTTTCCTCTTCTTCCTGGTGCAGAGTGAAGCCCAGCCCCTTAGTTTACTGAGCTGTCCATTTGCTGCTGTTCCACAATAGAGAGGAAGAGGGAGCCAGTGTGTGCATTAGTAAGCTAGTTTCCCCAAGCAAAAGCTGCTGCACACACTGGTCTCTGCTATGTCATAGTATGCAAATGATCTCCAGGACTAGTCCAAGAGATAAGGTCAGCTCAGTAAGCTATGGGGCGGGGCTTCACTCTGCACCAGGAAGAAGAGGAAACAAGCTGCTGATAACACAGAAACCAGAGCAGACTTGCAGCAGGGACTAAGGTACATTAATCTGGGGGGCTGTTTAGAGCAAATTTACAGATAGAATAAAAAAAGGTTTACTTGTTCTTTAAAAAGAGCTCTGGGTGATGCCCTTCCTGTAATTCCTATAAAAATGGTTTGTTGCGCTGACCTGATGATGGAGTTGTGTGTGTCTGTTTATTATTGCTTCAACATTGCCTACGGGTAATTGCACAAAAATTTACCTTAGGCATGCGACCCACAACATTTCACCGTCTGTATGCAAACAGAATAGAAGCTTTTACTGCACAATCTGCACTTCATATGTGTGAAGTGACAGGATTAACTGTAATCCACTAGGCCATAAAATGCAAACACTACACACAGGGGACTAACATTTGGCACTTCCCAGTGATTATCCCTTTCCGTGTCCTTTAAAGTGGTTCACCTTTACATTAACTTTATGTATGTTACAGAATGTCCCATTCTATGCAATTTTTCAATTGGTCTTCATTATTTTTTTTATCGTTTTAAATTTTTTTTTGCTTTTTTTTTTTCTTCTAACTCATTCCAGCTTTCAAATAGGGGTCACTGACTCCAACTAAAAACAAACGCTGGGTAAGGCTACAGATTTATTGTAATTGCTACCTTTTATTACTAATCCTTCCATTCAGGGCCTCTGCTATTTGTATTCCAGTCTTTTATTGTAACCACTGAATGGTTGCTAGGGTGATTTGGACCCTAGCAACCAGATCACTTAAATGGCAAACTGGTTAGCTGCTGAATAAAAAGTGAAATAACACAAAAACTGCAAATAATAAAAAATTAAAACCAATTGCAAATGGTCTCAAAATATAACTCTCTACATCATACTAAAAGTTAATTTTAAAGGTGAATTTAAAAGATACGTAAGCCATATTCATAAGGCTAAAAGGTTGTGATAATGCTTACTTTTATCGGGAACATTAGATTTGTTCGCTCTATAAATGAACGTATTTGAAATTTGCCATTTTTACATAACCTCTGGTGATCTCTGGGCTGGTGGGATTTCAGTATAAGGTGGATCAATGGAATCAAGGTTTACTTTGTGTGTGCTTAGAAAGGCCAGGTTTGATTTTCTTCTCTTGTAGGTTTGACTAACTCCTCAAGCATTTTATCTGATATGGACGATCATTTAAGGCATTCAGAAGAGTTCAGATTGGCTTTGGACAGTTCAGCAAAATTCTCCGTCTGGGTGTCTTTTTGTGAAATCTACAATGAATGTATTTATGATCTCCTAGACCCAATATCGGGTGATAAGTTCTATAAAAGAAAAACACTGCGGCTTGCTCTGGATCTTAAAGGATATTCTTTTGTTAAAGGTATGTGTATGCAATTCTTACTTACATCAAATAATAACAAAATCCACAAAGTACTGAATTGCTAAAAGGTCAATTTACACTTTTCTGGAGTAGCGATAACCTAATGTTTAGGATCCACTACATGAACAGGATCCATTTACGCACAACAGAGTTAGAACATTTTCAGGAATAAGCCAGGTGAGCAAATAAGCATTTACCTACATTCTTCACACTACATGCCTTTCCATTAACTATATATGCACATTTAGGCTAATAATAACATGCTTTTTGCTCACAGATCTCAGAGCCAGGAGGGGTAATTTACTTAACAGAAGGCAATGTGTAAAGTATAAAACATGACAGCTATTTGACATTATTTGCACTTTGCACACTGCGTTCGATTGGTCCTGAGTTGCTGCTGGTCTCTAGGTTCTATTTCTGTGGCTTCCCCTATGGCAGGCATTAAAGGAATTGTTCAGTATAAAAGTAGAAACTGGGTAAATCGATAGGCTGTGCAAGACAAGAAATGTTTTCAATATAGTTAGTTAGGAAAAAATGTAATGTATAAAGGCTGGCGGGACTGTTAAGAACAGGACATTACTTCTTGCTTTTCAGCTCTCTTGGTTTACGCTGAGTGGTTACCCTGGTTACCAGGCAGTAACCAATCAGTGACTTGAGGGAGGGCCACATTGGTCATAATGTTGCTTTTGAATCTGAGCTGAATGCTGAGGATCAATTGCAAACTCCACACAAAATCATTTAAACTTACTAATTCACTGGAGGTGCTCCATGTGGGCCCTGCTGCAAATCAAAGGCCTTCTTGTGCTCAAAACAAAGTAGAACATAGGCACACTCCACATACTGCTTCTGCCCATGTGGCCCCCCTTCAAGTCGCTGACTAACTCAGATTTAGGGAGCAGGAAGTTGGATTCTGGCTATTATTAGACATCCAGTCACTCCAACTTTTCATTTTCCCTCACTAACTATATTAGAAACATTTTTTATTTTGCACAGCCTATCTATTTACCCAGTTTTTCATTTTACCCTGAACTGTTCCTTTAAGGATAGGGCAAGCTCTCAGTAAGTTTGCATGAATTCGATGTTTTGGTTTACATCCACTTGTAATATTGTTCATATTGTAGCTTATAGCCTTCAACTGTGTATTTGCTTTTTTAATATAATGTATAACTAATTATTCCTCGTGTGGTGACTTCGGAAAACAAAGTGATCCGAGTGCCATCCCATGAGTGATTTAGGTTCTACCCCGCGGGAAGGCTTTTCAGGGAGATTAGTTGCCGGAAGAAGAAGCGTTTTGTTGCTGGGAGCCTACATGTCCCTGAATCTTAATGTGTGTCACCACCCTTATAGATTTAATTTTTTAATGTTCTTCTCTAAATGCTAAATAAAGTCTTTTCTTTTTTTAGATCTTCAGTGGATAGAAGTGTCTAACGCAACAGAGGCATGCAAAATTCTAGCTTTAGGGAAAAAATTCCAAAGTATTGCATATACAAAGTTGAATAGTTCATCTAGCAGGAGGTGAGTTCTGATTTGATGAATCTTTAACACCTCTACCTATTGGCTTAATCAGAAAAATTTGAATTGCTTACCTGATGCTTGGGTTGATATTCCTGTTGGCTGAAAGCTGCAACACCCCAGGGTACTTTTTAGTTACCACTACCGGGCCTTCTTATTCCATTTTTATCTTCTTTTTTCTGGTCTGGGTGCTCATGTGCAGCAGAGTGAACAGCTGAACTTAGAAGAAAAAAGCCAGCATTTCACTCTGGTATGCTTCTGCCTTGACCCGGGGCCAAAGACAAAACTGAAGATGCGGAAGAAGATCGTACTGTGCTTCAGCGTAACACCAATTGCATTTTCCATAATGAATTACTTTGGCTTGTTGCCATCTGGTTTTTAAGAAACAAATGTATTTTTACCCCCTAAATATGCTGTTCACTATCAATTTTTGTCTGTTGTTCATATTAGATCATTTATGCATTAATGGGAATTTTCTGCATTCTTTTAGTCACAGCATCTTTACTGTTCGATTATTGAAAATTGAAGATTCTGATATACCCCGAGTGTTAAAAGTCAGCGAGTAAGTTAATTATTTACTTTAAATTAAATGTGTGTGTGTATATAAAACTATTTGGTGATCTTGTATGTTACATAATGCAGCCTGTACTAATAATGCATGCAGCAAAGGAGACGGGTACACTGGCCTGGTCAGTAATAGAAGCCAGTGCTTGTTGTTTCCTCAGTGATGATCAAACCCTGCCTGCAGTATTGCCCAAAAAGTGTCTCCCATTATCTCTCTCTTCCTCTTGAGGCAATTTCAGGCGACTTCGGAAAACGAAGCGCTCCGAGTGCCATTCTGCCAGCGATCTTCATTCTATTTTTTTGTAAATTCTTTATTCATTCATTTTCAGAAAGAAAAAAAAGGGGGGGGGGGCAACCACTTAATCAGGGGAAAAAACAGGGAGGGTAATGGGAGAGAACTGCATTGTTACATATCACTCTTTCTTTTTACCGAAAGACAGCTGTTAAGAGAGTATTTTCATATTTCGTTCAAAGAATACAAACAGTTTCCTTATTGACCTATAGAGTCATAATTTTTCATCAAACTCTCCAATTTGTTTATCTGCATTAGTCTCTAACAACCTTTCCCTTTAGCCGAAAAGAAAAGAGGGAAGCTATCCCTCTCTTAGTTTTAAGTAATCTAGCCATGGTCCCGATTTCTGCCAATATTTGGTATTTTTATGATGAATCATAGCACATATTTCCTCCATTTTCCTGATTTCTTCCAGATGAAGAAACCATTCTTGTAGTGTAGGGGGTTTATCTTTCCACTTTTTTACAATCAAAGCTTTTGCTTCGTCTCGGATCACAGCGTGTGTATATTCACTGCCATGTTCTGGAACTTCCAGTTAAATTCACAGTCTAGAACCAAGGAATATTTACTGTATGGATTCAAAATAATGCTCTTTTGTACATATAATAGCTGCAAGGCGATTTTTTGCTTGTTTATTGGTGATAGTCTCACGTGGCCTAAAGACTACATTCATTAAACAATAATTTTCAGATGGGTTCACAGTCTTTAAAGTTATAGTAACATATTCTTATCAGTGAATCGTGAATTCAGGACTGTTATTAGTAAATTAAAATGCAGACCTCGCAGCTAAGCTGTACTTGCAGTGCAGGACAACATTGTTCTAAGGTGGAAAGTAGTATTCTTGGTAGGCTGGTAGAAGGAAAATGCTTTTATAGTGTGGAGAACAAACCTAAACATTACTCCAGCTTACTGAAGGATCATGGCCCTTGTCCAGTGTGATTGACCAGTGCTTCTCTACTCAAACCTGTAGGAGTGTCGACACTGCTGGATTTTGAGGTATCAAAGTAATAGTGCTGTCCTTCAATGCTAGTGATACATACAGTACAGTAACATACCGTGATTTGCTTGGCCTTTATTAGCATTTAGCTTTCATAAACCACCTGCCCCAATTACTTACTATTGCACTACTGCAGAGCACAGAAAGGTAAAAATAAATACTATGTTAAAGGGATCCTGTCATGGGAAAACATGTATTTTTTCAAAATGCACCAGTTAATAGTGCTGCTCCAGTAGACTTCTGCACTAAAATCCATTTCTCAAAAGAGCAAACAGATTTTTTTTTTATATTCAGTTTTGAAATCTGACATGGGGCTATACGTTTTGTCAATTTCCCAGCTGCCCTAGTCATGTAACTTGTGCCAGCACTTTAGGAGGGAACTGCTTTCTGGCAGGCTGTTGTTTTTCCTTCTCAATGTAACTGAATAGTACGCAGTGGGACATGGGTTTTACTATTGAGTGCTGTTCTTAGATCTACCAGGCAGCTGGTATCTTGTGTTAGGGAGCTGTTCTCTGGTTACCTTCCTATTGTTCTTCCCATTGTTCTGTTGTTAGGCTGCTGGGTGGGGGAAAGGGAGGGTGTGATATCACTTCAACTTGCAGTACAGCAGTAAAGAGTGATTGAAGTTTATCAGAGCACAAGTCACATGACTTGGGGCAGCTGGGAAATTGACAATATGTCTAGCCCCATGTCAGATTTCAAAATGAAATATAAAAAAATCTGTTTGCTCTTTTGAGAAATGGATTTCAATGCAGAATTCTTCTGGAACAGCACTATTAACTGATGCATTTTGAAAAAAACATTTCCCATGACAGTATCCCTTTAAGAGAAGAATCCGTCTAAGTTGCATTTAATGAATAAATGTATGTTTCAACTTGCATACAAATCCAACTTAGGAACAAACTTATAGACTATCTCATATGTAACCCGGGGACTGCCTGTAAGTGGAATTTCACAGCATCACTTTAATATTTTGATTGTATTTATTTTCTTTCATAAAAGGATTCGAACGGGCACAGCTGAATGTTGACTCTTATTAATAATAATAATTCATTATACTTCTATCTTTAGTAACCATACTTTGACTCTGCTTCAAATTCATATATGTCTCCATCTTAGATTGGCACTGTGTGATTTGGCTGGTTCTGAAAGATGTACAAAGACTCAAAATGAAGGAGAGAGACTAAAGGAAAGTGGCAATATAAACACATCGTTGCTTATTCTGGGCAAATGTATCAACGCACTGAAGACCAGTCAGCAATCAAAGTAGGTGTAGAGCTGTTTTTCTGGTTATTATTTTTACATAGAAGAATTAGTGAAATAGCATTTTTCCATTTGTAAAGTGATATTGTGGTGTAAGTGAAATAGCATTTGTCAATGCAAACTCTTAGGGGCAGATTTACTATCGGTTGAATTTCGAATTGATAAAAATTTGACCATGGGAATAGTTAGGGAATTAAAATCATTCGAATTCGAAGGATTTTATCGCGCTTCGATTGGTCGAATTATAAAAATTCGATCGAAAGATCAAATCGTACAAAATTCGCCAAAGCCACTTCGGCAGATTTAAACTGGCGAACTAAAGGGGAAGTAATTCGATTGTCGAGTATTGGAATATTCAAATAGATTTTTATTCTAATCATTCGATCGACTTTACCTAATTTGCATATTTGAATCTTTTTGAAAATTTGATAGAAATTCCAATCATTCATGTGAATACATGTAAATTTGCCACTTAATATTCACTTCCCCTTCCTTTTGTTTTTTCTAGGGCTCAACAGCACGTCCCATTTAGGGAAAGTAAGCTTACACACTACCTACAGAGCTTTTTCAGTGGCAAAGGCAAAGTTTGCATGATTGTTAACATCTGTCAGTCCGCTTCTTCTTATGATGAGACACTTCATGTGCTGAAATTCTCTGCTGTTGCTCAGAAGGTATGTCTTACTATCTTGCCAGATGTACATACACTAGAACCCCCTTTTTATGTTTTTCAGAAACAAATGGTGTAAAATCCAGGGAAATGTATTATGCTTAATATAAAGGTGGAACCGCAAAACAACAATGTAAAATCAGGGAAAACTTAAAATCAGGGGATGTCAAATTGAGGTTTCACTGTATATGGTTCTCCATCACAGTTTTTAACATCATCTTATGGATATTAGTGGAGGGGCCTATATCTAACTCAGTCGGCAAAGATAATTTAGAATAGGGCAGTCCAACTGGAGGCTTGCAGGTTAGAAGCACGCCCAATGATTTTTATTCAGTCTGGCAGCCGAAGATGAGGAAATGCTGAGTCCAGCGTGTTGTACAAATGTCTATTGTAAACATAAATAATAAAACTGCACTGTGCAAATTATTTTTGCTTTGGTATGTGGAAAATGAAAGCTAGTTAAAGCTGCATGATGATTGACAGAAGAGCCAGAGTCTTATAGAGGAGTTTTGTTTTTTTAACTTCATCAAAGGTGTTGTTCACCTTCCAACTAGTGCCGATCGACAAAAATGGGACACCTAAACATAACCCGCTGCACTTCCCTATTTATAGACCTTTGCCAGCCCTGCCTCGCTCTGATGTTACAGAAGGGGGCAGGGGAATGCAAGCACAAGAGTATAAAAAGATGTGCATGGAGGTGGAAGCGGTACATTCTAAGGTCACAGCCAGTGAACAGTTTTCAGGAGTTTGCCTGAAAACATCCGACTCGCAGCTCTCTGCCCGGCCTGTGTATCACTACTTTGGCTTTCTAAAGCAACTCTGGGCAAAAACTGTTCCCAATAAAAGCAGCAGTTATTTTTGATACAATTCTTGCTAATATTCCACAGAAACTTCTGAGAAATGTATCCACTAATGTAGTAAATTGTAATGGCTCGGAATCTGCACAGGGATCACTGAGCTGCCAGGCTGAAAAACCAGAGACAGAAACTTCAAAAAGCAGTCAAAAATAAAAATATATAAAGTAATGGGGAAAAAGTCTTTACATGCTGGTGAACAATCTGAAAACAAATTGTTTATAAGGTTAAAAAAAAAACCTTTAAACATATTCCCCCCCCCCCCCCAAGTTATACAGTTAGATGTGCCCTTTTATAGCATAGCAAAAATATTCCTTTATGCGCAGTCTAAAAGAGAGAGTCTGCTGCTCCGTGAATGTATGCATAGTTTTTAACAATTATTAAGCTTGAATCGAAATTGCTTTTTTTTTCCACTTCCCCGTTTTTTGAACAGGTTCTTATCCTGGAGTCTTGTCAGAATTCAGAGGCTGTGCCTTGTGGTCAGAAAAAAAGCGCTCGAGAGGTTTCATTTATAATCAACAATGCAGACAGCAAGTTATGGAACGCAAGAAAGCGGGCAACAGTCCAGTGGGATTCACGTCTTGAAGATGTGCCAGAAGATGGAAATGGCGAGGAGAATTCTGAGGAAGAGGAGTGCCTCGACTGTACCTACCAAGATGATGATGAGGAGGAGGAGGAGGATGATGATGAAGGTGTTCAAGAAGATGAACTTGTGATTAAGAAAGATGCATACCAGGTGTGTGTGACCCTTTGATGCCTAAATATTTGTGGAACACAGAAAAATAAATGTTAAGTTATATAACAGGGCAAGGAAAGTCTAAAATAGAATAAGGCTAGAAATGCTGTATTTTGTATTCTAAACATAAACATGAACTTACTGCACCACAAGCCTAATCAAACAAATGATTTATGCTTTCAAAGTTGGCCACAGGGGGCTGTCATCTTGTAACTTTGTTAGACAGCTCTGCAATATCAAGACTCGCACATGCTCAGTGTGGTCAGGGCTTCTTAGGGGTCGTCATAAATTATCAAAAAACAAAGCTGATTTAGTTTTGCATGGCTGGTAAGTAAGGCAGGGGCTCCCCCTGCTGTTCATAAGTATGGTTGTTTCCCTGCCAGAAGTTAGGGACTGTCTGAAAATTCCTATCCACAGCAGTAAATGAAGGGAGAATTTCACTGCATACAGTCAGGTTTCTTATAAAAACAGTACACATTTTTTAATTAAAGTATATTGGAGATAGATTTCTTTTTCTTTAAAGAAAGTAAAAATGGGATTTTATTTCTTTGCCTTTCCTTGCCCTTTAATGGATTTGTAAAACATGTTGTTTGATCTTTTTGATTTTAGAAATTGCTGGACCTCATAGAAGATTTAAAAACCAAGCTGGTGAATGAGAAAAAAGATAAGCTACTAATGGAATTAAAGATCCGTGAAGAGGTAGCGAAAGAATTTACTGAACATTTCATGCAGCGAGAGAAGGATTTTAAGTAAGAATTTAATGGATTTATAAACTTATAATTGGCAGCTGTGTTTTCCTTGTTAAGGTAATCATGATGGCTGCTTTAAGGGCTTACATATTTGTTGATTATGGAAATATGTAACTAGTCATCCGACAAGTAGTGGCACAGGCAAGCATGCATATCAAAGGAGGTTTCTGGCTGTTGTTGGCTATTCTGCATGGGGGCTGAACATGGGTATAGGAGGTTTTTTTCTATTACAGGTTTGGTTCTCCTTTAAGCATATGGAGAGAAACACTGAGTATTCTCAAGTAAATGAAGTATCAAGCTTATATTTTGCATTTCTGTTTCTGCTTTAGTGAACGCTTAGAAAAAGAAAAGGAGTTGATGGAGGATAGATGTGATGAAAGAATGGAAATTTTCCAAGATTTGGTGAGAAAATGTTCTAAGGATCTGGATGAAGGAGAAGAAGCTGAAAATAGAGACCATACAACTGACCAGGTAATTTTTTCCCTTAAGAAGTCAGATTTTAATTTATTTAAGTATATAGTGTTGTAACTATTCTCACTAGACCTTCCTCTTCAGACTGCATGCATCATTCTCCCTTATATTTATTTCTGTTTAACCAGAAACCCTATAATAGGAATCTGTTAGTCCTGTAACACATGCAGTGCCTTTCTCAAATGTGAGGCTGGACTTGTATCATCTGACCAAAAGCTGCAGTATGTCTCAACCTAGTAAACAGCCTTAGTGGAATCATTTAGTCAAATACTTGCCATGTGCTTCATGTGGTAAAAGCTGCCAGTGAACATACTGTGGAATCATGCCTTGATATCACAAACAGCCTGAAATAAGCAGCAAAAGCGGAAGGGTGTTTTGCAGAGGAATTCAATCCAACCCCCCCCCCCGCGCTAACACCTATCCCCCAGTAGGCCCTCCTCCCCCCTGGCCTACCTCTCCCCCGGAGCTATTGCCCCTAAATTGCTACTTACCCCTCTGTGTAAGTCCCCTCCAGTGAAGTTCACAAGGGCCATCTTCTCTTCAAACAGCTTCTTCCTGGATCCATCGGTGCATGCGCAGTAGGATGCTGGCACTACAGCGCATGCGCACAAAGTTAGCTGTTTGAACTGTGTGCGCATGCGCAGTAGTACCAGCGTCCTACTGCGCATGCTCCGCCAATGGAGCAGCATCAAGGAAGAAGCGGTTGGAAGAGAAGATGGCCCCTGTGAATTTCGCTGGAGGGGACTTACACAGAGGGGTAAGTAGCAACTTAGGGACAATAGCCCGGGGGAAGAGGTAGGCCGGGGGGAGTGGTTAGTGCCTGCGTGGGTTGGATTCCCCTTTAAGCCTGCAGAAGAAAAACCGATTGGCTGATAGCACTTGCGATTTACAGGCTTAAAGGGTTTGTTCGCCCTTGCTACCTTTTAGCATGTTCTAAAATGGCCAATTCTAACAAACTTTTAAACTGGATTTCATAATTTTTTTTTATATATATAGATTTTTAATTATTTGCTTTCCTCTTTTGACTCTTTCCAGCTTTCACACTGATCACATCTAAAAACAAATGCTCTGTAAGCCTACAAATGTATAGTTACTGCTACTTTTTAATTACTCTTTCTATTCAGACACTCTTCTATTCATATTCCAGTCTCTTATTCAAATCAATATATGGTTTATTTGGAGAGATGCTGAATAGAAATCTAAATAACTAAAAAAAAAAACAAATAATAAGAAATGAAGACAAGTTGCAAGTGGTCTCCATATATCACACTTTATATTATACTAAAACTTAACTCAAAGGTGAACCACCCCTTTAAGTCCATTTCTTTTCTATAGACAAAGTACTTGTTATATGATTCTTTTCTTTATCAGTTATAAGAGGTAAACTTTCTAGTGCCTGCTTTAAAGGGGTTGTTCACCTTTGGGAAAATAAAGCTAGTTTAACAGCCCATGCCATAAACAGTTTTTGTAATTTAACTTTAGTACCTAAAATGTGTGCTTTCAGAGATACATACTATAGAAATGGATAATCTCTGCAACACCTCTGAGTTCTCTTGTCTGTGATCCGAGATTATGGGACAGGCTCTGTGTAAAGCATACAGGTTGTCATATAAGGAAATGCAGATTCATTCCTCAACTTCCATATGCCAACCTGAATGTCCGCGAACCCAAAACACAGAAGAGAATTCAGAGGGGTAGATTCATCAAAGAGTGAAGTTCCGCCACTAGAGGGAAATTCCGCAGCTCTCCATTCATTTCTATGGGATTTTGAAAGGCGTATTTATCAAAGGGTGAAATTTCACTTTCACCCATTGATAAATACGCCTTTCAAAATCCCATAGAAATGAATGAGAGCTGCGGAATTTCCCTCTAGTGGCGGAACTTGATGGATTTACCCCAGTGAGTTTTTGCAGAGGTGGTCCATGGCTTCTATGTTCTGTATCTCTGAAAGCACACATTTTAATAAAGATAAATTACAAAAACTTTTTTTTATGGCATGGGCTGTTAATCTAGCTTTATTGTCCCAAAGGTGAACAACCCCTTAAGATTGGTGACACATGGCAGAAAAAAGTGGGTTTAAAAGGCACTCACACCTGTTATTGTAATTTATGTGTCTTGTAAAAAGGTGACTATGACCTCAGAAAACACATTTTTTTGAATCCTTTGTCATCCTGTACTTAATGTTTTGTGTGCAGGTCGAATACATTATTTTGTCCTTTTGATGCGCTATTGTTATACGACAGCAGTAACCTAAAGCACATTAAGATGTCATTTGTCTGATGTGTTCCACTTAGAGCTTTTTCATATACACGCATAATTATTGGAGGTAGCGTGGGCCACAATGGAAGTGTTATCAGATTCTTTCACAGACTTAACTTTTAATGCTATGGAGTAAAGAAGAAAAAATATATCTTCCCTTGACATATTAACCTCGGCTGCCAGTTTGTGAAATATTAATTTTATATGAGAGGTTCTTGTATTATTAAACTTTGTGGGAGTGCTTTAAACATTGTGCATGGGTAAACTACTTGCTGTTAAACCTTTTGCTGTTTATTTTTGCCCCCGTCCTGCATCCAACTTTTTGATGATTTCATTTGACATGTTACGTTTTCTCTAATAGGGGCACAGCCTCTAATAATCTGTTATTGATGGAGTGATATCTCTGTCCACCTTTATATGTAGACTAGTTTGTGTTGCATTCTGCCACTCTGCATGGGATAGAAAGAATTAGGGCTGCCTGTGTCTTACCTGATTTATTGGGATTATTATCTTGTAACGAAGACTGCCCATGGTTTTTGGAGTGCATGAGTACATTTATGAGTTTAAGAAACTGCAGTCAGGGCTCATTTTGGCACTTTTACAATGTACATTCATTATTTATTTTTAATTCCAAGATACTCAAAGGATTCATGTACTGTTAATGAATGTTTTATTATAAGAGCGCCACCTGCTGCCCATTTTCCCCATCATTCTGACCACCAGGTAGTCAAGGAAGTTGCCAGGAGAAAGAAAGAAAAAGGCTGTTCTGATGTTCTTCTGCTTAGGAAAGATTTGAGAAAAGTTTATTTTATTTTTTTTGCTAAGCAGAAGAACATCATAGCATCCTCTTTTTCTTTTAAACAATTCCTTGACTACAGTAATTGGTGGTCAGAATGGTGGGAAAATGACCAACAGGTGGCACTGTTGTAACACAATTCATATTAACAGTACAAGAATCATTTAATATCTTGGAATTAAAAAAAAAAAAATGTACATTGCAAAAGTACTTGGAATAGCACCTACATCAATTTTACATTCACTTATTTTAAAGGTTTACTTATCTTTTAAGGGAGGGGTAATGTTTCACCCTTGGATAGGTACTTTCCATGATGAAACTCACTGTCGTTCTTTGTCGATCTCCATAATACTTTTCTTTACTTTACTGTAAATGTTGCCACCTTTAAGCTGAAAATATTTGGCAAGAGACTAGATGACCTTTGCCCATGATGCAAAACTCCAGCATCTCGTGTTCTTTATATGGCCTGTTCTTGTCCAACCACCATAAAGGACACTCTGGCCAGTGAACTGGGCACACTATAGATTGGTCTGCTTACTCGGGTAAAATTGTTTTACGCCAAGAAGAGTGGTAGTCATTCACTGGATTATCACCTCCTCCCCCCCTTGGGCAGTTTGTACATGGAGCCCCTCTTCTTATCAAGCTTACATATGAAAAAAGCAGGCAAATTACAAATTTGACATGTATTGGGTGGCTTGGTGTGACCCATATTTCCTATGATCCCATAATCCCACTCTTTACACTTTAATCCGGTGAGAATTGTACAACATTCTTAAATATCTCCTTGTAATTATGTGCCTGCAATTATATGTAACACCTTCAATGTCCTACTCTTTGTACAACTCTGTATATTGATCTGACTCCAATCCAATATGTCTGTCACTGATTTTGTTGGTTATTTTGTTTCATATGTTAAAATTAATAAAATAAACGGGTAAAAAATGCATGATAAATTATACCCCGTTTTTTTTTTCCTCTAGTCCCCAGAAATTTTTTTTTTTTTTTTACTGCATTGGGTTTCATTTTGTGCATCTGTTTCGTTGGGTTGTGTATCACCATTTGCAACACAGGTGGAAGAGCTATTAATGTGCTGTTCATTTGAAGTGACAGTGTAAACTAAAAAATTCTAACCTTGTTTTTTGGATTATGATGCTAATGTCAAGGATCCCCTGGGAAATGTTAATTTTATTGCTATGTTTGCCATATTTATTGCTTTATAATTTTCAGGTTTTACCTTGTCCCGTGAACATTTGTGTGTGATCAAAATGCATTGCGTGCCTTAATCATTATAATATTTCATCCTCTTGTTGACTATCGGACTAAACAGCTACCTGTGTAACAAGTGTTTCTTGGCTTTCAGTATTGGCTGGGCTAATCTGGTAGACATTCATGGTGTTCAGGCTGATGTATTTAATTTTCAAATTGTTTCTACACTGTTAGGTGGAACAGACAGACACACCGATTGATGGGCTCTTTATTTCCATGCAAAATGACCTGGCAGCAATAAAGAAGCAGGCAGTGGATGCTCATGTGCAAATTATATCAATTCCTGATGTTCCAGCCATCATTTCAAAGATGGAGCAAAAGCTGAAACACATTTCTTGTGACCTTACAAAAACCCAAGAAGAGCTAAAAAATAAATCTTCTCGTAAGTTCTGCACATTTTTCTGTGGGGGTGCATAATGAGATTATAATGCCTATAGTGGAAATGTATGAGCTGAGCTTGCTAGGGCTGCAAATTCACTTATTTGTGCATGTATACACCACACCTACACACATTTTATTCTACCCGTGTACAGTGGGATAAGACGTGTAATTATGGCAGTTGCGAAAGGGATAAGCACTGCAAATGTAAAATATTTACCATTTCATCTGTGATTTTGATGAGCTGAGATGGTATAAAAGGCCATGCATACCTTTTTATTTTATTGATTCCTAAGTACTTTCTTGTAGCTTGGGTTTGCAGAAAATTTCTGTTTATTGCTGCTGTTTGATGGATGATGGTTTCTGTACTCTTAGCTCTGACACTTAGATTGCTCACCCAATTATCCTGACTTACAGGACTATCAAACCATTTAATGGCTGTCTTCCCTGAAATTCAACCGGCCAGGCTAAGCCACACTTCTTCAGAAAGCAGCTCCTCTTATTTGCACATCTGCAAGATAAAATATGACACTGAGAGAAGTTGACTAGTTATAATAGGTTAATAAGAGGTTGTTCAGTGTTTACAGTTGGGGTAATAGTCTTTTTAAAGGGCAGCTGTCAGGGGGAAAAACACTGTTCTGATTCATTTCTGTTCAGCATATAGTGAGTGAGCCTCTAACTCAGGGGTCCCCAACCTATTTTACCCATGAGCAACATCCAATGTAATCATGGGAGCAATGCAGTAATGAAGAATATTCCTGGGTGATGCAAAATAAGGGCTGCGATTGGTCACTTGGTAGCCACATTTGAACAGTCAAACTACATAAGGCTCTGTTTGGCAGTACATCTGTTTTTTATGCAACTTAAACTTGCCTCCAAGCCAGAAACTGAAAAATAAGCACCTGGTTAAAAGTTATTCTGTGAATGACTGAATAAAAAAAAGTCCGTAAATAAAACAGGCAGATCTTAACAACAAAGCCTTTTCTGCATCACATATCCTAGCATCAACCCAATGTTCTATATGGGTAATTATGGGATGGCCTTTGTAGCATTGGCAAGTCTCTGATTTTAACCTGCAAGTGGTGGTTGGGTTCTGTTGTGTTTACATAAACCTGCGGTAGAAAAAAAACACATAACTGAAATGTGACTTATTCCCTCTTCTGATTTTATTTATAGAACTGGAAATTCAAATTGAGAAATGTAGCAGAGCAGCCGTTCAGTTAGAGGAAGCTGACAAAGTAAGTCCTTTGCCCCCCCCCCTTGATAATTCTATCATCCAGGTGATTGCAGTTACTGGGCAAGCATTTTGGGTTCCCCCAGTCAACCAGTAATTTGGCCATTTGCTAGCAAGACCTAATAGCATATAAATGCTAGTGAAGCCCTCTCTGTATGGGCAGGATAACCATAAATCCAGTGCACAGCTATTTGAGAGAGCAGCTGTGTGATCCATTTTCTCTTTACCAGATTCAGGTATGGGATCCATTATACAGAAGCCTAAAAATCAACAAATTATGGAAAGGCCATCTCCCTGAAAGTAGAATTCAACCCCAAAGTTTAAAAAAAAAAAACCCCAGCCTAAGTATTACCCTGGGCAAATGCCCCTAAAATGTATATTTGGGCGTCAGAGTTCACAGGCACCAACTTCAGCCGCTTCTGTTTTCTTCGGGAACGAAATCTTCGATTCAGCAATTTTTGTGAGTTTCGGGGCATGCAGAGTTTTTGCGAAACAGAAAATTGCTGAATGCACCAATACACCTGAATCAACACCGATGGTTAAGTAAAACATTAGGGGCATTTGCCCAGTGTAACACTTAGGCTGGTGGGAGAAGGGAGGTAGGGTTTTTTTTTTTTTAACGTTAGGGTTGAATTCTCCTTTAGTTATTCATTTTAATCAAATAACTCAAATTTGTATAAATGATTTCCTTTTTTTAATTTAATCCTTATGCAAGGCAAAACAATCTTATTGGCTTTACTTTTAAATGATGTTTTAGCAAATTTAAGGTATGGAGATCCGAATTACAGAAAGATCCCTAATCCAGAGCACTGCAGGTCCCAAGCATTCTGGGTAACCGGTCCAATACTTGTGCCTATTTTGTTGCATCTGTTTCAGTAAATTTGGATTTTAACACTAAGCAAATCATTTCACTGTGTCCAGATCTACATTAATAATTTTTTAATAACCCATATATTTGTTCCATCTTAATTCTCTTAAAGAAACTCTCTTCACACAAGCAGCAAATTGATCAGCTTGTGAGTATGATCGAACAAAAGGAATCCGCCATTGACAGGTTGAAAGAGCTTGTCTCGCACTGGGAAGCTAAATGTGAAGATTATGTAAGTACACATATAAATACTTTTCTGTCTTATTTTCTTGAACAAAAAGAAAGTCAGAGTCAGCTGTTCTATGCAAGACTTATTTTCTTGAACACTCTTTTTTTTCCCCACATGATCCTATTTATACACTCTGCCGTTTTCTTTTCTACTCTTGTATTTTGTTTGTCTATATTCAGAGTAAAACTTGTGTGTAGATATGGACTTTAACACTTTTAAATACCCTTTGCTTTTATCATTGAAGCCCCAGACACCTATGACCATGTATAGTGGTCTCATTATACAGTAAATTTAGGCATGTCCTGACTGTATTCCTCTGGCTGTGTGGCCAAATGCATTATATGATTGGGTGTTATGTGGCCCCAAGAACCACAGTCTGTCGGGCTCTTGGAAAATGGTTGACTTGAATAACAAGTAAAAGAACAGCTGATTTAGGGAAAGCTTGTCTGCTTTAAAGGGAAACTAAAGTATAAAATAGAATGCTAGACATGCTGTACTTTGTATGCTAAACATAAACAAGAATTTTGATGCTTTCACAGGTGTTCACCATCTTGTAACTTTGTTGAACCAACTTTGCAAGACTATGCACATGCTCAGTGTGGTTTGGGCTGCTGTTGGGAGGTGAAGTTTAGGGATCATAAAATCTCAAAACATCACATGTCAAATAATATCTGACAGAAGTCAATACAGCAAGACTGATTAATAATCAGAATATGCAGAACCAGTGGCTCCTGGTAATCCTATGAGAATCCCAGTTTATCTGTTTAAATCTGGCAGTTTACAGTTTTTATAAGAAACCTGACTGTATGCAGTGAAATCCCCCCTTCATTTTGCTCAGACTGCTGCAGATATGAATCTACAAAGCTGCTCCACTTCTGTAAAGTCCCTCCCCCCTGCTGTATGATCCTCTCCATGAAGAACAGTTAGGGACTGTCTGAAGTTTCCTATCCGCAGTAGTCAGAGGAACTCTAGGAGAATTCATCCCCCAAAACTAAGCGTTTCCCTGGGTAAATGCCCTTAACGTTTAACTTACCCCTCGGTGCAGATTCAGCCATCGGAGTTCACAGGCGCCTCTTCAGCCACTTCGGTAATCTTCGGAATGAGACCAGCGTATCGACGCAGTTGAAACAATTTTCTGTTTCGCAACAACTGCACATTGGCCCAAAACTAAAACTACTGAATGGTTTTGTTCCGAAGAGGCTGAACATGGTGCCCGATGACTGAATCTGCACTGAGGGGTAAGTAAAAGATTAGGGGCATTTGCCCGGGGTAACACTTAGACTAGGGGGAGGGGGTCTTGGGTGGGGTAGTGTTTTTTAATGTTAGGGTTGAATTCTCCTTTAACGGAGAATTCAACCCTGTAAAGAAAAAAAACCCTACCAGGGTGTTTGGTAAGCTGATTTTGTGACCAGCGTATTGGGGCATGTGCAGTTGGAGCAATTTGCCACTTTGCGACAACTGTGAAATGTGCGGAATTCACAGATTCAGCTTACTGAAGCATTTGAAGATGGCTGCGTGGTGCTCTGCTGCCTGAATCTGCGCCAAGGCATAAGTATGGGGCATTTCCCTGGGGGCAGTTAGGCTGGAGGGAGGGGGGTATAGTGTTGTTGTTTTTTTTTTTTACAGGGTTGAATTCTCCTTTAAATGAAGGGAGAATCTTTGTGGTGAGGTTTTTTTTTATAAAAATGGTACGCAAGTATATTGGAGATAGATTTCTTTTTCATTAAAGAAAGTAAAAATGGGATTTTATTTCTTTACATCCCTTTTAAGCTTGGTTCCAGTCCTGAGCTCCTCTCATATACCTTGTCTTGTCATACAGGAGAAAACTGTGAATGGCATCAAAGGAGAGATGATCAAGGTGAATAACAGTGCAGCTGGTAGGAAGCGTCCACCTGAGGACCACCAGGACCCTGTGGAACAACCCCCTTCAAAGAAAGGTATCTGCTCAGAGCAGCAAAGCATGAAAAACCCATTTTCCTATGTATCAATGCAGAGACAGAATGCAGCCAATCGAAAACTTTATCGGCTTAAAAGAAGAAAGTCTGCCACATCAAATGATGTAAAATGGAGATAGCTTATGCACTACAATAGTTTGATTCAGCTATTTGACTATTAATGCATTTTCCTCATAATAAAATATTTCATTTTTCTATATTCTGCTTCTGCCTTTACTGCTTCTGTGTTTATTAACTGTTCCATGTTCATACTAAACATCTTCAATGCTTTCTCCGTAAAGGAACGCTAATCTAATGCTGACTGATTTCTATGAACTATTATCTAGTAGCCACAGTTTAATACATGTATATAGATTCTAATGTATACCAACCTAACCTAACTGAAAATAAACTAGCTTGCAGCAAATATTAGATAAATATAATCTCAAACCAGCTAAGGTTTGGCAGAATAAGTTTAGGAATGATAGAAAACGCTTTATATCGGCGCCTTTTATTGGGGCTTTATTCTTCACATCTTAATTAAATATAAATAGTCTTATCAAGTCTAGTACCCCCTTAAAGGAGAATTCAACCAGTAACATAAAAACCCATACCTTATGTAGACCCCT
>CM044444.1:22718318-22742498 GCA_024363595.1 Xenopus borealis
TACGTAGGGTTAGGGTTTTTTTTTATTTTTTATTCTCCTTTAAAAAGCAGTTGTTTTCCTGTTAAGTAATAATGAATTGAAAATGTAACATCTGTGAGGGGTGGGTAACTGCAAATTTGTTTTTGGACAAGGCTTGCACTCCTCTTCTGTAAAAAGTGAACCAGTCCATGGAGTTCAGGGATTTATCAATTTAAAATATATCATTATACAGTGGTCTTATGCTGATGGAATGCACATCACTTTTCACATGGTTGAAAAGTGTCTGTGAAGCCACCTATTAAAGGGGTTGTTCACCTTCCAACACTTTTTTTCAGTTCAGTTGGTTTCAGATAGTTCACCAAGAAATAGACTTTTTCCAATCATTTTCTATGCGTGACCTAATATTTGAAGTGTAAATCTAAACTCACCATTCTAAAGCAGGGGGGGCTGCCAACCCTTTAAATTGTTATAAATTGTTACATTTAGTTATATTTAGCCCTGCTGAGCAGAATCCCTGGGTTATCCCTGCTAATCCCCAACTGTTTGAATTGAGACAATAGTTGCTAATGCTCCAGAGATGCTGCAGAAAAATGTATCCACTAAATGTTGCAAAACTGTAACCGTTCAGAATCTGCACCTGGATCGCTGAGCTGCCAGACTCAGACACCAGAGGCACAAACATTCAACTTTTAACTTCGATTTTGGAAAAACATTATAAAACATATAATGGAAAGCAATTGAAAAAAGTCTATTTCTGGAAAACAATCTAAGAAAACCACTCAGCTGAAAACATGTTTGGAAAGTAAACAACTGCTTTAAACAATATGAGCCTTTTGTATATTAACAACTTAAACAATAACATTGCTTTACTGCACTTTTCTGATTTTTGACTTTTGCATGGACTAACCATAGACATTTACAGACTAACCTCAAATTAGAAACGTAACCAGTCTTTCTCTACTTACCTGCTATTTTAACATGTAATAACTTCATGCAGCTCTTGGCCACCTTCATTCAGCTACCATTTCCCCTTTCTCATACCCTACCACTAAGCTACGATGCAGTATAGTGAATACCAGTTGTGTGCTTTTCATCTGTTGCCGCTAAGCCCAATTGTGGGTTTCAGAACTGTAACGCAAGATGAATTTACAATTGCAATGTACTTCTCTGGGGAGTTATAGCACACTGCATGGATTTCTGTTATGAGTCTGTTCCTGCTAATCTGTTAACTGTACCCCAAACATGACACACTCCAATATTGGCACATTTGGTGCTGCATTTCCAGTGTTTGTTACACCAACTTGGCAAACAATTACACAATTGTGTTTAAAAATATTCTTTTCTGTAACACGGGCTTTGAACAACCTGTATGTAGAAGGCTGTTCTTGTCTTTCCTGTGTAAGCCATTTTCATAATATTATATAATGGTGAAACTGAGAATGTTGGGGAAAATCAAATAACTATTTTATATTATTCTATCTACAAAAGGGTTGGCTTTCTATCAGGACCGACAAATACCAGTACTGCTTTAGTATTATGTTTTTGCTTAAGCCTATAATTGAACTAAATATGCATTTTGAAAACTATGACTGTGCCTTTATGTTTGCCATGGCACCCAGCCCAGGCCATGGCGGAAATTAATAACTTTAAAGGGTTTAACGCTTCAGGAGATGTTTGAAAGCTCAAACAAGCTGAATCCGTAATACCTTTACTAAAGCTTGGGAAACCAAAATCTTGTTTGTAATGTTTTAATTAGAAAACAGAAACAAAAATGTAATGAATGCAAATGAAAAATGTTACATGTGGTTTTTTTTTTTTGAGGAGGGGTGTTTTAAGGGGATACTGACGTTATCATGTACCGAAACTGTAGTCAATGTTTAATAATTTTGTCTTTACAAATAGGTTTTATAATTTATTTCTTATTGTTTTAAATACTAGCAATATTTTAATAATCTTCCTCTATTAATTGATCAATAATGATCAATAATTATGTAGTATATACATTATATATTATTTGTATTGAGATAGTTTGAAGGCATCCCTTTGACACCTGCAAAAATTCCACCTGCTCGGTGGAGGGGGGCAGCCGTCTCTTTTTATTGCTCCTCATTGGCCAATGGTAATCCCTGAACTGTCAGGGTCTGGTATGTGATGTCTCTGTGAAACTTTGCCCAAAATGGTGCAATGTGAAGGTAAACTTTTTAGTCAAACTACTTGCTTTGAATTTGTAGAAAAATATAGTTCTAGATGACTCTCGGTCCAAAGATATTGTAAAAGGGGTTAATTATAGGATCGTAAACTGTTTGTACTCAAACAGGCAGATTACAAGGCCAAACAAAGACAGAAATGTCTATAGTAAATGAATGCTATAGTAAATGAAGCTTGCAGGTGAGGATGTATAGGCGTTTGTACACTGTAGTAGTTCAGTGCCAAAGATCCAGTGGGACATACATGTAGGGTGGATGAAAATCTTAATCAAGGATTCCAAGGAATAAGGGGGTACTTTCCACTTGCAGGGGAGCACTGCAAAGGAGCATCAGAGGTTGATGTGAGCAAGGTCTGGAAGTTCAGACATCTGTAGCAGTAGAAACTGAAATTGAAAGTTTTTACTTTTTTATTTTTCCTTTGCAGTAACTTGTATGTAAAAGAATTTTCAATTCCTAGCAACTCTCCAATTGGAATTATTAGCAGCCACCTTCTAACTCTTACCAGGTTTCAAATAGCAGCCAAAGCTACAACTTTATTGTAGTTACCATTTAGTTCCCTTTCTATTCAGTCCCTATCCTTTTTTTCTTGCCGTCCTGCATTCACGTCATTGCCTGAGTGCTACGGGTAGTTTGGACCCTTTGAACCAGGCATGCTGAAATTCCAAACAAGGGAGCTGCTAAACATCAATCCACATAATACAAAAACATAATTTAATACCAGTTGCAAATTTATAGACTCATTCTCTACATCATACTAAAAATGTATCTTAAAGGGGTTGTTCACCTTTAAATTAACTAGAGAGTGATATTCTGAGACAATTCGCAATTGGATTGATTTTTATTATTTGTGTTTTTTGAGTTGTTTAGCTTTTTATTCAGCAGCTCTCTGCTATATCAGCAGACTGGTCTCTAGGTTCCAAATTACCCAAGAAACCATGCATTGATTTGAATAAGAGACTGCAATATAAATAGAAGAGATGAGTAATAAAAAGTAGAGATAACGATACATTTGAAGCTTTACAGAGCATTTGTTTTTAGATGGGGTCAGTGACCCCCATTTCAAAGCTGGAAAGAGTCAGAAGAAGAAGGCAAATAATTTTAAAAAACTATAAATAATGAACAATTGAAAAGTTGCTTAGAATTAGACATTCTATTACCTACTGAAAGTGAACCACCCCTTTAAAGGAGAATTCAACCCATTGCAGAGAAAACCCTTACCATTGGAAGACAACCGCCGCCCCCCCCCAGCCTAGCTGCCCTCCCAGGCAAATTCTCCTCATTTTTTTACTTACCCCTCCGTGCAGATTCAGTTCACGGGTGCCATCTTCTTTCTTCGGAATAAGACCAATGCTTTCGGCACAGTCGTTCAGAACCGGAACTCTACTCCAACTGTGCATGCGCCAAAAGCACTGGTCTGATTCCCAAGAAAGAAGATGGCGCCTGTGAACTCCTGATTCCAGATTCTGCACAGAGGGGTAAGAAAATAAAATTGGGGGCATTTGCACAGGAGGGCAGCTAGGCTGGGATGAAGGGGGGGTCTACACAGGGTAGTGGGGTAGGGTTTTTTTCTATAAAGATTTGAATTCTACTTGAACGACCCTTTAAAATTAAGGATTTGTAAAATAATGTTGATTTTTTTTTTCCTGATACCTTTTGAATGTTATCTATGTTTAGACGATATGACTACTCATCAACGTCTTTATTCAAATGTATCTTATTCTGGGTGGTGCTGTTTTTGACTATTATATATTACCCAATAGTACTGCAGTCTGAATGGTACTGCATCCCCAGTGAAAATCACAGGCTCCCTTTGTATCATGTCTCCAAATCATGCATTCTTCTTTAACAAAATTGTTCACCTTTTTCCTGTTCATAGAATTTGGTGAAGTTATTGACACACACAGTCCAACAGCCATTAAACAAACACATGTCAATAACGATAGCAAGGAGCCAGCAATTCAGCAAGAAGTGGAAGGTCTGAAAGCAGAAATTGAAAATCGGAAAACACAGATTCATAATCTTAACCATGCTGTTTCTTTGTTGGAAGAGAAACTTGCTAGAAGTGATGAACAGGTTACTGAGATGAAGTCCAAAAATCACAGTCTGATCTCCGAACTGCAGGCAAGCAAAGATCGTACCATTAGTCTAGAGGGAACAGCTAAAATGCTAATGCAAGAGGTTGATGAGAATAAACTAAATTCTGCCAACAAAGTGGCTCAAATCAGAACACTCCAAAATAAACTGGATGAGATTGGCAAGAGGGCAAACCATCAAGGCAATGCAGATATTTCTGATTTTCATGATCTGGATGAGGACTGCATCCAGAGCAATCCTGCAAAAGTCAGCTCTAATAGGGAAAGTACTTTTTACAGTGCCATTGATGGCTTGTGGAAAAAGTGCCAGGAAGTTCTTCAGGAGTCCACCAAAAAAACCCATTTGATCCAAGAACTTGAGCAAAAACTGGAGACTTTAAGCAATGATATAAATACAATCAAGAATGAAAGGGAAGATTTACAGACTAAGTTAAATGCCCAAATCTGTAACCTGAATGAAAAGGATGACCTTATTGTCCATCTCCGTAGCCTGTTGTCGGAAAGGGCTGATCTGTTGGAGAACCAAAAAAATCAAGAAGCGGAGTCTGAGAAATTGATCCAAGAGCTAAAAACTCAAGTGAATGGCAATAAGCAACAGATAAAGGAGTTGCAATGCCTTTTAGATTCTTATAAAGAAAAATGTGAAAGTCTGAAATGTTTAGAAGAACAGAACAAAGCAAAGGCCTCGGACACTCTGCGACTGGAACAGCACTTAGAAGAGGCACAAACAAAATACAAGGCTTTTGAAAAGGATATAACAACATTGCATGAGGAGAAGAAGAAACTAGAAAAGAATATAACAGAACTGCAAGAAAAACTTGTTGCTGCTGAAAAGGCAAACCGAGACAAAGAGGAACAAGTAGGACAGTCAGAGAAAGAAGTTGAAATGTAAGTATGTGTGGCAGTCTGCTGTTGGTGAGTGGTAACTATGCTATTTAGTTTCAGTGTAACCAAGATCTCCAAACATTCGGACTTGTATTTTTGGGGTCTGGTTCCCCACTATCTGTTTAATATACGTTCTATGTGCATATAGTGGTTTTTATAAAGGATCTAAAAGAAACAAGTAGGTGTTGGTGATATTGACATTTTTATAGATGTTCTAACTAGAGCTATATGTTTACTATAAATCTACTTGCAGGTAGTACAATCCTCTATTTACTGCTAAATGACATCGATAGATTATGGGGCAAATTGATCAAATTCACATGAATGATTCGAAATTCGATCGAATTTTCAAAAAGATTAAAATTTTCAAATGTTTTTAAGACCACTTCGACCACTTCGAATAATACGATTAAAAATCTATTTGAATATTCGACAGTCAAATAACTTCCCCTTTTTATTTCACTGCCTAGTTCGCCAGTTTCAACCTACCGAATTGGTTTTCATTATTTTATATTGAATAAAAAAATTCGATCGAATGGTTAAAATCGTTCAATTGAATATTTCCTATTCGATCGTTCAACCAATCAAATAGCTGTAAAATCCTTTGAATTCGAAGGATTTTTATTCCTATAAAATTCCCATGGTCGAATTTGAGGGTTTTTTTTAACTCTCGAATTCGACCCTTAGTAAATCTGCCCCTAAGTGTAGAGGAGAGGTGTTGTCACATTTAAGTTGTAATTGCCAGTCATTTTCATTCATCATGCGATAAGCTGCTTCTGTCAGGTGTTCAGAAGTTACCTGTCTGTATTCCAGAGTATCTCCAGCTTCTTTTTGGCATATGTATTTGCTTTAGGTTTTCTTTTATTATCAGTGGACTTTAGTTGGTACAGTTAATGGAATTATGAATATATGTATAGTGTGGTGTGATTTACATCTCTAGAGATTGAAATAACTTCTGTTTGCATCATCCTGGATATAATCAACGTGTTCTTATTTCCTGCTATTCTTTTGTTTTTTAAGGTTAAAAAAAGACCTTTCACAGCTTAAAGTTCTCCAGCTAGATCTCCAGAGAAAGGAAGAGGACTGCATTGAGTTGAAAGATAAACTAATGGATTCCAAAAAACAAATACAGCAGGTGGAAAAAGAGGTAGGTAATATGCCATTGGTTCATTTGTGAATTTAATACAATTTAAAGCCTTGCATGTTCCCTCTTTCACAGTTCTTTTTCATTTCTATATTATAGTATTTTTATCCAACTGAAATTTGCTTATATATCAGATATTTTAAAGGAATTACTTAACCTTTTAAAGGACAAGGAAAGTCTAAAATAGAACAAGGCTAGAAATGCTGTATTTTGTATATTCAACATAAATTTACTGCACCACAAACCTAATCAAACAAATTATTTATGCTCTCAAAGTTGGCCACAGGGGGCTGTTATCTTGTAACTTTGTTAAACCTCTTTGCAAGACCAAGACTGTGCACATACTCAGTGTGATCTGGGCTTCTTAGGGATTGTCATAAAATCAAAACAGCACAAGTCAAATAATATCTGCCAGAAGCCGATACAGCAAGACTGATTAATAATCAGAATATACAGACTGCACTGGGTCCTGTGTTGTCCTGTAATCTAATGTGGATTTAATAGTTTTGTATTGTTTAATACAAACTTTCTCCAACTCCCCAGAAACAGTGACTGCAGCAAAATAATCCTCCAAATAGAATCCCAGTTTGGCTCCATGATCTTTGTCCCTGCAGCTGGAGTTGGAAACATTAAAGGGGGATGTAAATGCAAAAATAAAATCCAGTATAAATCTCTACACAGTCGCCGACTGCTCTACAGTGAAACAAATCTCCCCTTGCTGATCGTTTCCCTGCACAGCAGTTAGGAACTGTCTGACAATTCCTATCCACAGCAGTAAATAAAGGGAGAATTTCACGGCATACATTCAGGTTTCTTATAAAAACAGTACACTTTTTTTTAATTAAAGTAAATTGGAGATGGGTTTCTTTTTCATTACAAAAACTAAAAATTTTATTTTATTTTTTTCCCTATACATGCCCTTTAAGTGTAATTCATAAACTGTTTTGTTGTAATCTTCGATGTTTTAGTTAGACAAGTAAAATCATACACAAACAGATAGTGAATAGAATCTCTGGCTGATTTGTGACATTGCCTTTATATTTAATGTTTTTTTTCTTATCAGGTCTCAGGGATGCGTGAGGAAAAACGCCTGCTAACCAACAAAGTTAATGAATTTGAAAAACTAAAGAACCAAATGTCACGTGAATTGGAAATGAAACAACGCACAATTCAACAACTGAAGAAGGTTTGATATATTTTGTTGACTTTTAAACATGTTAGCCTCCTCAACTTGTACTCTAGATTTTTATTGTTTACGCTGGAAGCTGATGGAAAAGTGAGCTCAATTTCTATATTCTGTTTTTGCAATAGAATTGTTTGGTCATACTCTGTTGGCCAGTAGCAGTTTTGCCATAATTTGGGGTTTGGTTTTGGCCAGAACGAGGGGGGATGACCTGGTCCAGTAGTGGTGGTAGCTCAGGGTTCACCAGTATCGGTAGATGCATCAGCTCTTGTTTTGAAATAGGAGGCAGATAAGACTAAGTTCAGAGTTTCTAAGACCACATTTTGTAGTACAGGTATAGGATCTGTTATCCAGAAAGCTCCAAATTATTGAAAGTCTGTCCCCATTTTATCCAAATAATCAAAATCATTAAAAATTATTTTCTTTTTTGTGTAATAATAAAACCGTAGCTTGCACTTGATCCCAACTAAGATATACAGTAATTAATCCTTAGTGGAAGCAAAACAGCCTCTTGGGTTTATTAATTATTTACACGATTTTCTAGTAGATGTAAGGTAATTACGGAGCAATCTGTTGTCTGGAAAACTGGATAACCAGTCTCATACCTGTACCTTTTAAAGCAGTGATCCCCAACCAGTAGCTCGTGAGCAACATGTTGCTCTCCAACCCCTTGGATGTTGCTCCCAGTGGCCTCAAAGCAGGGGCTTATTTTTGAATTACTGGATTAGAGGCAAGTTTTGGTTGTATAAAAAAACAGATGTCCTGCCAAACATTCTCTCCTGTAGGCTGCCAGTCCATATACGGGTTACCAAAAAGCCAATCAGAGCTCTTATTTGACATCCACATGGACTTTTTCATACTTGTGTTGCTCTCCAACTCTTTTTTTAAATGTGGCTCACGAGCAAAAAAGGTTGGGGACCCCTGCTTTAAAGAATGGGGCTTAATGTGCAATTGACTGCAGTGTAAATTGTGGAAGCACAAATGTGGTTGTGGTTATAAACGACCCATAAATTGTGCTTTAGTTAAATGAAAGCAAACATTTGATTAGTTACTGCCCAAATGTAAATGTGCCCAGTATTGAGAAATGAGCTCCAGTGAATTACAAAATGATTCTGCTTCCTCATCTTCACTTTGAAAGTACTTCTCTTCTACCCACTTCAAAGGACTAAATATATAAGCTGAAAATAAATTCCCAGCTTTATTCATTGGTGCATTTTGAATAAATCTGTGTTTAACATTTCTGCAGTAAAAGGCATTAGTAGCACTTGAAAGATTTTGCCTGTAAGCCTGCACACCTGTAGCATCAATGGATGAATAGAAGAATAAAGATATTGGAAAAGATTTAACTGGGCTGGCATTTTTTTCCTTATTTGTATTGTCTTACTGTGTATATTTCTATCACTTTGGAATTTTATTTTTATAAATTGAAATGGTTGTTCCCTTTGTACTATTACTGTATGATAAAAGTGTGCAGCATTTCATACATGGTAACACTATAAAAAAAAATATATATATATAAATATATAACCATTTATGCATTTTTTTTTTTTTTTTTTTTTTTTTTTTTTTTTTTTTTAGGAGCCTGCCGATAATGAGAAAAATGGTGGAGTAATGAGCTTGTATCAGAAAGCATGTCAAGGTAATTTGTTTTGTATGTTTGTTTTAAAGGAGAAGTAAAGCTACGGAGGCATTTCATTGCCAATAGATTGGCGACAATAGTGCAATCTAGAATGCTATATTTATTCTGTAGAATGTTTTACCATACCTGAGTAAAAAGCTCTAGAATTTCTCTTTTTAGGATAGCATCTACAGTATTCGCTTGCTCTGACATCACTTCCTGCCTGAGTCTTTCCCTGCTCTGGGCTCAGATTACAGTAGAGAAGGGAGGGGGTGGGGAAAGAGGAGCAAACTGAGCATCCTGCTGTCTGGGCAAAGGAGGTTTAAAGGAACAGTAACACCAAAAAGTGAAAGTGTTTTGAAGTAAGGAAAATATTATGTAGTGTTGCCCTGCTTTGTTAAAACTGGTGTGTTTGCTTCAGAAACACTACTATAGTTCATATAAACAAGCTGCTGAGTAGCAATGGGGGAAATTGAAAAATGGCTATATGGCACAGGATAAGTAATGGATAACAGATAACATTGTGTTCTACAGAGCTTGTAGCTGCTGTGTAACTTGAGCCTTTCTCCTTTAAATGGCTGCCCCCATGGCTACACAACAGCTTATTTATATAGACTAGTAGTGTTTCTGAAGCAAACACTGCAGTTTTATCAGTGCAGGGCAACACTGTATTATATTTTTGTTACTTTAAAAAAATTTAATTTTTTGATGTTACTGGTCCTTTAAGCTGAAGGCAGGAAGTCTGATACAGAAGCCCATGTGTACACAATAGAAGGAAAGAAATGTTGTGTTTCTTTTGACAGAGGACTCAGAGCAGCATTACTTTGACTGGTTGGTTTAGGTGGACCTTTCTGATAAGGCTTACTTAGTTTTAACCTTTCCTTCTCCTTTAAACACATTTCTTTAATGAGGATGCAGAACTTTAAAATATGTCACCATCCTTCAGAACTCTCATTTTGCCCATATGCTGTTTAACTGGGGACATACATTTTTACGAGGACTGTACTGATACTTTTGACCATTTAGTGCATTACCTTTCTGTTCAGCATCCCTCAAACATGGAATGCAAAAAGCTGATTGTGAGATTAGAAATCAGTGAGGCATTTAGTGACCATATAAAAACTTGAGGTGCAAATTACTTCAAATTTAAAGGGGTCTTTCACCTTTCAAATACTTTTTTTCCATTTTGTTTTCAGATTTATCACCAGAAATACAGGTTTTCAATGTTTTTATTTTTACCATTTTTCTAAAATGTTTAATGTTCCTGTCCCTGGCGTTTCAGTCTGGCAGCTCAGTAATCAAGATATAGATTCTGAACTGTTACAATTTGTTGCATTGGTTGATGCCTTTTTCAGCAGCATGTGTGGAATATTGGCAATAGTTGTATCAATTCTAACTGCTGCCTTTAAAGGAGAACTAAACCTGAAAAATTAATTTGGCTAAAACTGACATTCTGAACTTATTTCACAAGCTTAAAGTTTCAGCTAGATAATAACAGCAATGATCCAGAACTTCAAACTTGTCACAGGGGTCACCAGAAAGTGTCTGCTCAGTGGGCTCTAGAATGCTCTAGTGGGCTTTTAGAATTGATAGAATAATTGCTAATACTCTATAGATGCTGCTAAAAAATGTATCAACTAAATGTTGCAAAATTGTAATTAGTGATGGGCGAATCTCCCGCGATTCGCTTTGCCTAAAAATTCGCGAAGCGAGTCGCGGGACGCTTTTGACGCGCGTCACATCATTTTCGGGTCGCGTCAAAAACGACGCGCGACTCGTTTTATGGGCGAAATTTCGCTGGTGATTCGCGAATCGCGGGAATTCGCCGCGAATTCAGCCCTGGCGAATAAATTCGCCCATCACTAATTGTAATAGTTTAGAGTCTGCACTTGAATTAACTGAGCTGCCAGACTCCGTTAATTCAAAAAAAAAAAAAAAACATAATGGAAAGTAATTGAAAAAAGTATTTATTTCTGGGGAAAAGTCTGAAAACAACTGAACTGAAAAAACAGTTGGTGAACAACCCCTTTAAGAAGGATGGGAAATTTAAGAAAAAGTAATTTCTGGTTAACTGTCTTAAAGGTTAAGTAAACCTTTAAAATAATGTAAATGACAAAAGTGCTTAGAATAGCACCCTCATAAATGTTACATTTCATTAATTTTCATTCCAAGATATTAAAGGGCACCAATCACAGCCAAAATCAAACACAAGTGCAACCTAAACACTTTAATCCAGCTTCATATACAGTTTTTATTTTGTTTTTAAACCGTTTTTTAAAAATCCCATACTTTGTCAAATGGGTTCTTTCACTGAGGGAGCCAATACTGTGACTATAACATGCAAATTAGTTAATGAGCATGCTCAGATTGTAGCACTGCCCTGAGTATTCTACCCAGAATGCCTAGCTTTAGTAAACTCCTCCACTAGAATTATCACGAGATTTCCCTATCTTGCCCCCTGCTGGTGATGTCATTATGCAAATGAAGGGCACACACTAACCTCCAGAAGGTGGCAGCACTACTGAACTGCAGCTAACACAGAAGTTTGGCTGATCTGAAAATACCTTAGAAGGGTTGCTAAGCAACATGGAATTTCAACAGAGCATGTGCGGAATTTCAGAGCTGCAGTTGGCTGTGATGATATTGGTAGGAGGAGTCGGTGAAATCCAAGATTCCTGCCTCAGCTAGAACTGCAGTGGAGATAGGGGAGATTTTGCAGAAGGTATAGTGAGCTGATGATTTACATTATTCAAACAATTCTGTTTTAAAAATCGGACCTCTTGAACTTTCACATAGTGTATTTACTTAGTAAATCATTTTGGTTATGATTGGTGCCCTTTAAGGGATACCTGTGCTGTTAATGAGTTTTGTTGCAACATTTCCAACCATTTCAATATGTACTGTTGATATGAATTTTGTTTAATACTCTTATATAAGTGGCATCAGTAGGTATCTTTTATAAATGTAAACCATTATCTGCAGATATATTTCAAAGGTTATTCATAGCTCTGGTGTATTGTATACTTTACACATATATCAGACGCTGCTCAAAGCACTGCTAATATCTGTAATACTAGCAAAACTATTTAAATGTCATACTAGGAGGCTACAAAGCAACTAGTAAAGCTGTTCAAAACTGTTCTCTTAATATTTTGCTTTTACTAAAAGCTTCTAATAACAATGTCCCCATGCTTTCGAACAGCTACAGATTAATATGTCATATAAAATGATGGATAATCAAGTGAAAGTGTGTATAGTGTGTATAGCAGTGACTCAAAGGTTGCATTTGATGGACATGTGTCGTTTTAACCTAATAATAATGTTACTAAAGCCTAAAGAGTTTTGCAAGATGCTTGATGCAACGGCTTTGACGTTCTGTACTTTTGTTTGTAGAGGCTCAAGAGAAGGACAAGGTAATTGAAGACATGAGAGCGACACTTATTGAGCAAGAACAGACTCAAGTAGAACAAGACCAAGTACTTGAGGCCAAAGAAAAAGAATCAGAAAAATTATCTCAAGGTGTGTGATGTGCCTCTCTTTTCGCCTGCAAACAGATGCTGAAACATCCAATTTTATTCCGTTTTGTTCTTCTTTTTTCTGTTAAATCAAGTAGAACTATACTGAATAGATGGCTTAGCCACTGGCCTTGTCGTCGTTACCCCATAATCTAAAAACCTTATTCAGGGATGTTTATTCCAGCACTTTTATTCTGACGGTGGCATTTGTTTTATCTGCAGAACTCGAGAATTGGAAACATAAATGTAAGGAGCTTGAGAATAATCTCTGTAAAGGACAAGTCATAGCTCATGAAATGAATAATGCAGAAAGAAACGAGGGTCATTTATCCAAGTTAAAGGATCAGTTAAAGGTATGTGCAAATAAATGAACTTATCCCCTGTTTCCTCTATTTGTTGTGCTATCTACCATAAAGGTTAGGGCTATCCTAAAGTGCCTGTACAGTTGCCCTCACTTTATTTTGGTAAAACCGTATTCTGCTCATTTCACTGGGGATTGTTTTCATTATCCTCTACGATAACTAATTAAACATTTGGTTTGTTCAAGTACTGTAATAAACTGCTGTGCCTCCTTTTGCCTATCATGTATGCATTTGTAGATGAATATTGCCATTTATGTTGCCCCATCATACTTTTAGATGAATGTTCAAATCTAATTGCTGATCGGTTGCTGTGGCAATTTCACTGGTGATGTTTGCCTACAGTGTTAATGAATACGCCCCTCAGAATAGGATCCCCCTTTTTCTGTAGGAGTCTTCTGTTCTGCTAAGTAGGGTGATGTCTATGCCTTGATGTTCTCTAGTACCTAATGGTGCAACAACCAATATGATTACTCAGAACTGGTCTCCAGCAGAGCTTTGCTCCAGTTTCTTAATTAGTTTCTGTTACTGCTTTGTCTAATTCTGTCTTTGTTACTAATGGGTTCTTGTGAGACTGAAAGTGGTGATAATGATCAGATTATGACCATGTCCATTGGGTTCTCCTTTAGGGAGATATGCTGAGCAAGAAGCAAACTGATGCCTTCTAAACACTAAGAATGTTAGACTTGACATCAATGAGGATATGATTCTGCTGTCGGGCATGGGCTTTCCATCTTTACAAAAATCATATCTGTGTCATTGTTTCCAACTGTGTGGCCAGGCCTCTTGTGTAGGTTGGAGCAGTGGAAGGGGAACTCACCATGAAGTCCAGTGAGAGTTAGAGTGAATGTCTGTTCATTCTACTACAAGTAGTGCTCATACTTTACTAATGCAGCGTCTATGTCTAGTGATGTTGTCCCATTATGATCTACATCCATAAATGCATTGTTACGGTAGCGTTCTGTTCCATGGAAAATATTATTGATTTATGAGAGAATTTATAGTGTTAGATTTAAAAAAAAAAAAAAAAAAACTATTTCTTATGTAACTTTAAAGGAGAATTCAACCCGAAATAGAAAAAACCCTACCCTGGGTAGACAAGCTGTGCAAACTAAAACATGTTTCTAATGTAGTTAGCCAAAGATGTACTGTATAAAGGCTGAAGTGACTGGATATATAACAGAACACTACTTCCTGCTTTTCAGCTCTCTTGGCTTCCATTGATTGGTTACCAGCCAGTAACCAATCGGAGACTTCAGGGGGGGCCACATGGGTCATACATTTTGCTTTTGAATCTGAGCTGAATGCTGAGGATCAATTGCAAACTCACTGAACAGTTATGCCCCTTGTGGCCCCCCTTAAAGTCACTGACTAACTCAGAGTTAGAGAGCTAAAAAGCAGGAAGTAATGTTTTGTTATGTTAGACATCCAATCATTCCAGCCTTTATACATTACATTTTTGGATAACTAACTATATTAGAAACGTTTTTTAATTTTGCACAGCCTATCTATTTACCCAGTTTTTATTTTTACACTGAACTGTTCCTTTAATATAATAAATATCTGATTGAAAAGCACAACATAGGAGGAAGATATGGACAAGCTGAGTCTTGAGATCTACTGATCACCAGCTAAAAGTCTACTGGACGATCCCAATCTACCTTTTGGACAACCCTGTTGTACTAGATCAGAACCTGTGAGCAACATTCAGAATCAAAAGGAGTTGGGGAGCAACACAAGCATGAAAAATGTTGTTGGGGTGCCAAATAAGTTCTCTAGTTGCCCATTTGGTAGCCCCTATGTGGATTGTCAACCTAAATTGAGGTTGTGTTTGGCAGTGCACCTGGTTTTTATACAACTAAAACTTGTCTCCAAGCCTGGAATTCAAAAATAAGCCCCTGCTTTGAGGCCACTGGGAGCAGCATCCAAGGAGTTGGGGAGCAACATGTTGCTCACAAGCTACTGGTTGGGGATCACTGTACTAGATACATCTGAAATCCCAGTGTTGCAGGGTAATTGTGGTGAGTTTTTGGATAAAAAATGCATTTGCTGGATTTACTAGATATTCTTGGAACCATGGATGAGTGATAAACCAATGTTTCCCTGTTTCATACTATTGTTATAAACTAAAGAAGGCCCCAAATTAAGGGCAGACCTCTGATGAAGGCTTAAAATTAAAATCGCTTGTCCATATTTTTACCAAACCCTAAAAGTTCGTTTAGCAGAGCAGTTTGTGTGTTTTCTGTCCACTATGCAGGCTTTATATGGCTTAACCATATCACCTGAGATCCCCTGTTGCTTAGACACTGTCATAGCTGATGTTTAATTTCATCTGAAAGACTCCTATGCTTCATAATGATGTTCAAGTTTTCATTCAGAGTAACAATGAATCTGAGTGAAGATGAAAAAAAAAATGCAGATGGAAAAAAATTAAGTTGGCCGCTAACCTTGCCATTGTTTTCCTGTTCCAGATCTTATTGTTATAGTTGTATAGTTCAGTATAACTCCTCTTAATCGTGTATTGAATGGTATGAGGTTGTAGAAGTATCCTTTACTTTAAAAAAAGAAAACAAATCAGGTGGTTATTTTTTTTTTTTTTTTTCCTATCAAGGCTAACCATGGCGATTTTACTGAATGACAGTTTTTATAACACTGAACCATGTAGATGCCACTTGAAATGCTGTCATGGTAATACATAGTCTTGTCTCCATGGGAATTAGCAGACACTTTGACTATCAGGCCCGGACTGGCAATCTGTGGGTTCTGGCAAATGCCAGAGGGGCTGCTATAAGGTGCCATAGAAAGTCAGTATTTAGTGGGCTGTTTGGGCCTCTCTGTGGGTTCATTGGCCTCTGTGTACCTGAAATGCCAGGCCCTATTTTGACTCTCAGTCCAGACCTGTTGACTATTATAGGAAATATATAGCATTCTTAAAGGGGAATTCAACCCACTAGGCGCAAAAATCCCCCCTCCCCAGGCAAACGCTCCTAACCTGTTACTTACCCCTCTTTCCAGGTCCTGTCCAGCGGAGTTCACAGGCACCATCTTCCCTTGAGCGGAAAAAACATTGGGAAGTTTGTGACTTTCAGGCGCTTGCACTGTTGCCGCCCAGATTTCACAAAGTTTCCAATTTCTTTTTTTCGGAAAGTTCGGGACTTTTGGTGCATGCAGTAGATCTCCTGCTGCGCATGCGCCAGAAGACACCACTGACTGCAGAAAGAAGACGGCTCAGGGGAAGATGGCGCCTGTGAACTCCACTGGACAGGACCTGGAAAGTGTGGTAAGTAAAAAAGGGGCATTTGTCTGGGGTGGAGGAGGGAGTGTGAAATGAAGCCACTAATTCTAGACTGGCTGTGATGTCACATCCGTTTTTAACATCACTGTTCAATAGTGTTGAAATTTGCAAATCTGCAAGATTTATAGCAATTTATGGAGTTTGCTTAAATGTATGGCAAAAACTAGCAGCTCTCTGAAATAGCACCTGTCGCGCCAAATGGGAACAGCATCTTTTGGTGCAAATCAGTTTGTAGTGTTAAATTGCAGTGGATTAAGGTGGCCATACACAAGCCTAGATGCCTTCAGACTGAACTAGCTGCTTATCTGCCAACAGAATGGGCATCCTTATAAATATCTGGCTGTAAATCCAACCAATATCCATCAGGCTGCTTTGAACATCCCATTGGATGAGCACCGCATTAAGGGCTGATAAAAAGCTGGCAACAGACTTAAGTCTGTAGCTTATTGGCCTGTGTTTGGGGTGCTCTGACTGGCTTCCCCGATCGATATCTATTCGTTGATGTGGTCCCGTGATCCGACCGCCCGTAAAGCTGCCGTTAAGATCCAATTGTTGGGCACTAGATTAGCCCGATATTGACTACCTCAAGGTGTTGCCAAATGAGCAGATCTCTCTATGTATGGCCACCTTTATTGTGTCAATGTTTTTCTCCCCCAATAGACCGACCCGTGCAGCTGCCAAGTCATTGGATGAGGGCAAATTATCAGATCAGACCAGTTTGGCCCAAAATGGAGACAAAATCAGCAAAGGTCTCCAAAAACTGCCCAGTGTTGAGCTGCCTGTGTTAGGCACTTCTTATGCAATTTGTATATGGATATGCTTATATGAAATGTATATATTGCAGTATATATTTGTGCAATACCAGTTGTACCAGAAAACATTACGATCTTGTTTACACTACAGCATTAGATTCAACTGCAGTTAGACCAACTGTCTGTATAATCTGAATCATTACCATGGTAATTGCATTCATCCACTTCTATTAAAAACTGTTATTTTCAAATATACAGTCCAATTACCATAGAACCTATGCAGTTGGTTACTTAGGGTCCACCACCCAAGGAACTATTGCCAACTATAGTCCAACACTAACAAATTTGGTCACCTGCCAGAGTGATGTGTTAGAGATTGGATTGGATAATCCTTACAAAGCAATGAATTAATTGCCACCATCTTAGTCTAATGTGTATATATCTTTAGCATCACTTTATTTGTGTTTAATCTGATTACTTACCAGGATTTGCATTTCTGCAGTGGGTGTTTCAATTCCTATTTCTCATGTGCATGGTAGACAAAACCATATATTAAATGTACAATACATTTGCAAACTAGTCTAGCTTATCATCGTTGTCATTTATTGAACAGGACTGTGAAGAAAAGTACAACACAGAGAGAAAGAAATGGCTAGAGGAAAAAATGAATCTTCTTGCTCAGGCTAAAGAATCCGAGACCCACAGGAATAAAGAGATGAGAAAATTTGCTGAGGAGCGAGAACGCTATACCAAACACCAAGCAGAGATGGTAACTATTACATTCATATTTCAGCTCTTGGTATATTTTTTAAAAATGAGAGCAGGTAGTGGACACTTGGCATGGTAGCCCATAACAAGGCATACTGTATCCCGGGGGGAATTGTAAAACCTCCTTCCTTTTGTATTGTTGGGACACGCACATCTTTTAAATGGGATTACTACTGGCCTTATCTGAACCAGATCTTATTTTTAAGAACTAGCAATTCTTTGTAAATTGTCATTTTCTTGACCAATCAAAAAGCTGCTATTGAAAGCCAGAGTCATTTAGGATCCGGATACATTGCTTCTTAGACTTGCAGTGCCCTATTAAGCGAGTCTCTAACCAGAATAAGGCTAATTAACAGAAAGCTGGGGAAAAAAAACATTTATGGAGTATAAATACTTTTTTTGTTATTGTTTTTAGGAACATGTAGTGGAGCAGTTGGCAGAAAAAGATAATACCTTACAGAAGTGGAGGGAAGAACGAGATCAACTTCTTTCGGCACTGGAAATTCAACTCAAAAATCTGCTTTCGAGCAACATGGAAAAAGATAAAGAAATTGAAAACCTAAAAAACAGTAGTTCAAAAACACAGGAGGTAAGACATACAGTAAAATAGGATTGCGAGTGTTCCATGGTACTGCATCATTTAATATTGTACTTCAAATTCAGAGTTCTATGAATATTGAATTCTGACAAATGGACTGTCCTTTCTTGACAATGAATTAAAATGAGCTTATACAGTGCAGAACGTTAAGCATTTTTGTATTAACCCTTTCCCTGGCAACACTCTAGTCTGCAGAGAAGTGACATACTTCCAACAAAACAGATTGCTGGTAATGGAGCTTGCGGTCACCTAGAAACCAAAAGCCGAATAAGGAAAGCACCTTTCAAATCAAACCTAAAACCCAAAAGGGCACTATATAAACTATATTTACTTTTATACCTTCTGTGCCCCTGGCAATCACTTGAAATTCTACACTTCCCTTCTACTTGCTTAATACAGGTATGGGACCTGTTATCCAAAATGCTCAGGACCTGGGGCTTTCCGGATAACAGATCTTTCCTTAATTTGAATCTTCATACCTCAAGTCTACTATAAAATCATGTAAACATTAAAGGATTAATTATATCTTGGCTCAAGTACAAGCTATTGTTTTATTACAGAGAAAAAGGAAATCATAATGGTTTTCCGGATAATGGATCCTATACCTTTAGAAGGATTTGTATGCAAATAAAAGTGAAATAAAAACTTCCAGGTTTTGCAAGGTCCAAAACGTGTCTAAAAAAAAAACTAGTATGTATAATATGGTCAGTTATTAATGCCACTTGCAGAGTTGTTTTTCATACATTGCATTTTTGTGGGGCAACAACTGTGAATGAAAGCTGAATTTAATCAGCAGGGCAGCAGGTTAGCATTACCAGAGATGGGTGTCAGGATATGATGCTTCAGTGGATTCATTGCCCTTCCTGCCTGAAAATTGTATGTTCACCATCATCTTTCAGCATATCTTAGAAAAACATTGCTTTCATACACAAATAGATTACATTTTGTTGATAGTTCTCTAATTGGCATAATGTATTTCTCTGTAGGAAGCATGTGATGTCGCAGAACTAAAGCGACTGCTTGCTTTACGAGAAGATGCCATTAAGGAATTACAGCAGAATCTTGCTAATTCCAAGACTTTGCCGACTAATGAAACTGTAACAAACCATGTAAGGGATATTAAAAAAAAACCCAAACACTCACACAACTGTTTTCTTCATTAAGTACTTCAGACCCTCCTCTGTATATGGCCCTCCACACCAATGAAGTTGCACAGAATTCATCTGCAACATATTTAACTTTTTCAACGTCTATGAATCTTCCTTTGTTGCATTCTCCTTGTAGACTAACCTTAAACTTGGAAATGTAGGTACTATGTAAATTGCAGTATATCACTTTCCCTGCTGACAACAAAGTACTAACTCTTCAGCATTTTAGATTACGCCCTATTAAATTTGCCAGTGAAATGGCTACACATGTCTCACAAATGGCCTTTTGAATGCCACGTGACTTCATACTGTAGGCACCAATAGGAATATGTAACAGATAATTGGGCAGTCATGCTGAAATTGGTCCTATTATAATACACAAACCTGTAAAATAGATCCTTATTATCAGAGCTTATATTAGCGAGTACATGATTTACATTGGCCGAAGTGGTGAATAACATAAACCTGAAAGATACAGATGTTATGCAAATTTCGTTTGCCCCTACTTCCTAGTCTTTTGAAATACACGTTTACAGTCAATTATTTTCCAAATACCACCGTGCTAGAAGAGCGTATTAGCAAAATCTACAAGAACTGCAAATATATTTATTATAAACGTAATTACTTTTATTGTTTTAATAATTGATGTGTAGCCCTCTGATTAAGTGGAGAAACCCTGTGACTGCTGTCAGTTTGCTTGATTTGGCATTTGTTTCATAGCGTCCTTATTCCGATTTGTCTAATAGAGATTAGTACTTGCTGTGACTAGGGAGGGGGCGCTAATAAATGTGCAGTCAGTCATGCATATACAGTAATGAGTGGCGGCTGATCAATTTGTGTGCCAGTCTGTACTAAAATGCTGGAATAACTTGACAAAAGGAAAAAACTTTAATCCTGGGTTGGTCTAATGTAACTTTTTTAGCTTTGTAACCAATGACCAGGTATCTTCAGACACTGATTATAGCTGACTTGAAGGGACACTAAACCCTGCTGCAATGCTCAACCACACTTTATACGGTTGCGGCTGGAGTACAAATCCCAGCATACTAAATGAAGGCAGCTGATCTATGTAATTCTGACTCCCTGTTCTTTGTTTCTGTATTTGGAGTTGCAAACATTAAAGGGCACCTATTGGGGCAAAATTATACCCCCAACCAAAAGTGCGGGCTGATAGAGCCCACATTCCGGTTGAGGGTTTCACTATTTTTTTTAAAAAAATATGCCCCTCGCAAGCGCTAGCGGCCTCGCTACGGGAGGGAGCTCCCAGAGCGAGCAGCCGTCTCCCCACAGGCGCGCGTCTTAATGACGTCACGCGCATGCGCTGAATGAAAAGCTGCCAGAATTGTGACCACTTTTTCATTCTGCGCATGCGCGCCGATGGGGAGACGGCTGCTCGCTCCGGGAGCTCCCTCCCGGAGCGAGGCCGCTAGCGTTTGCGAGGGGCATATTTTTTTTTTTAAAAATAGTGAAACCCCCAACCGGAATGCGGGCTCTATCAGCCCGCACTTTTGGTTGGGGGTATAATTTTGCCCCAATAGGTGCCCTTTAAGCACAGTTTTGCAGCACTGAACAAGTCTGTCCTTCTTACCCATGTCCAGGGTAACCTAATAAAGAAATAAAAATGGCACAATAATCTCTGTACCGTAAATAAGATAAGAGTAAGATGGATAATATACTGCTGGGAATAATCATTCTCATTGGTCAATTCTTTTGCGTCTGTTAAGTTTTTGGTCAGTTAAATTCTCATTGGTGAATTGATTTCCTAGGGTGCACAGTGGGACATTTTTATAGTTGGATTTAGTGTCCCTTTAAAGCGGAGTAATCTGTGATGAATGAAACAAATCCACTAAACTGTAAACTGTATAGTTTTAATCTGTCAATGTTTTTTTTCTCTTTGTTGTCCCAATAACTAATCTGTAAGCTTCTCATGCCAGCATTTTTTCCACCGACTGTCCCCGTGCTGTCAGGAGCCATTTGCAATGTACAGAACAGAAAGTTAGGTTGAAGAAAGACTAATAAGATATTTATATATCAAACTGTACTAAAATATATTAATTGAAAAAACATCAGTTAACACACATGTGGAATATCTGTGGCAAGTTTTAACAGCGGAAGCTTCTACTCACTGTATATAAAACTGCTTCTCCAGGGAAAAGAAGAACAGAAGGAGATTATTGATAAACCCGAGCAGTTTGTCCAACAGCTGAACAATACAAAAATCTCTGTGGACAGCACCTCCTCTGCAGATGACTGTCAGGTCAGTGCTTTGAGCATTCTTTTTTTCTTTCATATCATACCCCTTATACCAAATGTATCTGACACCTGCCTGTCCAACATCTTTCTGAAACCTTCTTAACATCAAGTTGGTCCTACCTTACAAGTTGGTCCTACCTTGCATCTATAGCAGCCTCTTTCCACTGGAAACATCCATCAGCCTCAAATGTGTTGGTTTTTTTTTAATTCAGGTAGTCTTTATTGAACACAAATCACAAAATGATTCACAATGCCAACAGTTTGCATAGTACAAGTCTTAAGATTCATAACAAGGAGTAGCATGCTAACGACAAGACAATGGAAGCAGGTTGGGTAGAACTGAGTGGTGTTTGAAAGCACTGGAAGAAGAACGTTAAACAATGCACAACCCTGTTATTCAGTGTCATTGAATACACAGTCTAGGGGTCTGTGGGTCCCAGATCTTAGGGAACTTACTGGGAACACCTCTCTTGGTATAGATCAGTTGTTCTAACTTACATACATTCTGTATTGTTAGGCGTTGTTGAGAGTTGGCACTGGTTCTGGTTGTTCAGTCCTGGCTCGCAGATGGCATTGCAATTCATCCAAAAACTGTTGAAGATGCAAAAGATCCTCCGCACACCTGTTGTGTCAGACACTGCACTGGTGGTGCTGGCTGTCCACTGACCTGGCTTGGTCCCTGAGCATCTGTGAATACACGAAGCCCCGCACACTCCATTTATGCAGTTGGGGAACTTACCCCATGTATTGCTTCACCAAAAGAATTAACATTTCAGGTGGAGCTTATGGATTTATAGTGTGTGTATGCTGCAAGTTGTATCCTGATGAAGGGAGGTTGTGCCACCTCGAAAACGTTGATTCTTTTGGTGAAGCAATAAATGGTGTAAGCTTCATAACTGCAGAAACTGAGTGTGTACAGCTTCATCCCACAGGTTCTGTGCAAACCAGTAAAGTCCTTCTACTCACATCTCCGCAAACCCATTCTTTACGGATTTTGCTTTGTGAATGGGGCAATTGTTATGCCGAAAGAGGAAAGCACACTTCCCCAAACTTTTGCGAAAGCAAACATGGTAAAGAATGTAATTACACATAGTAGACTTTTCTATAGAACTAGTGACTCTAGCCAAAACATACATTTCTGGGAAGGATATCCACTAGACCAGTGATCCCCAACCAGTAGCTCGCAAGCAACATTTTGCTCCGCAAACCCTTGGATGTTGCTCCCAGTGGCCTCAAAGCAGGTGCTTATTTTTAAATTCGAGGCTTAGAGGCAAATTTTGGTGGTTTAAAAACCAGGTGTACTGTCTCCTGTAGGCTGCCAGTCCACATAGGGGTCACCAAATAGCCAATTACAGCCCTTATTTGGCACCCCATGAAGTTTCTGCCGACCCCCCCAACTGTTCTAAACTGATACATTTAGGGTAGGGACAGACAGGGAGATTCGGGGAGATTTTGTCGCCTGGCGTTTTTAGCAGGCGACAATCTCCCCGAATTTCCTTCTCCCTGTCTGCCGCTAGTATACTGGCAAAGCACCTGTGCAGGCGCGGCGATTTCCGGAATCGCCCGAAGATACTTCGTGAGGAAACTTCGAGTGATTCCGGAAATCGTCGCGTCTGCACAGGCGCTGGCTCTTTGTCAGTATACTAGCGGCAGACAGGGAGTAGGTAATTCGGGGAGATTGTCGCCTGCTAAAAAACGCCAGGCGACAGAATCTCCCCGAATCTCCCTGTCTGTCCCCAGCCTTAATGGATACATTTCTTATCTTTGTCCCTGCTGAGCAGAATCTCTGGGTTTCATTACAGGCAGCTGTTAGAATTGATACAATCGTTGCTAATACTCCAGAGATGTTGCTGTGAAATGTATCAATTAAATGTTGCAAAATTGTATCAGTTTAGAGTCTGCACCTGAATTACTGAGCTGCCAGACTCAAACACCACAGACACCAACATTTAACTTTACACTTAGATTTTGGAAAAACAGAAAAAGATAAATAATGGAAAGTAATTGAAAACAGTCTTTATTTCTGGGGAACAATTTGAAAACAACTGAACAGAAAAAAGTGTTTGGAAGGTGAACAACCCCAGGTGGCAGAATCAATCACGAAACATGCACAATGGACACTACTAACTATCCTGTGTATGTATGCAAAAAAAATGATTGCAATGAAATGGAAATCAAGAAATGGGCCAACAGTACAGGAGTGGGAACAGGAATTGAGCAAGCACTGCCACTTTATAAAATTTCATATATAAGACGAGGATGCCCAGAGAAATTTAACAAAGTGTGGGCTTTGTGGACAGAGGAAGACCAGTTGTGATCCCCTCTGGGGCCTCACAGTTTATATCATGATCAGGTTTCAATCAACTATAAAAAAAAAAAAAAA